>JAJLVO010000021.1:0-43107 GCA_030564565.1 Pichia sp. NRRL Y-12830
CACAAGCACAAGCACAAGCACAAGCACAAGCACAAGCACAAGCACAAGCACAAGCACAAGCACAAGCACAAGCACAAGCACAAGCACAAGCACAAGCACAAGCACAAGCACAAGCACAAGCACAAGCACAAGCACAAGCACAAGCTCAAGCACAAGCACAAGCACAAGCACAAGCACAAGCACACGCACACGCACAAGCACAAGCTCAAGCACAAGCACAAGCACAAGCACAAGCACAAGCACAAGCACAATCGCAATTGCAAAATCAAGGAGGTAATGGTAACCGTATGAACTCTTCGTCAATGACAACAAGATTTTCACCACAACCTGGATCGTCAGGAAATACCAATACATTAAACTATTATTCAAAACCAGGGAGTAATTCAAATGCCTCAGAAAATGAAAATGATATTGATAGTGTCAATATTCATGATGGAGACTTTGGAGATCTGAATAAAATTGATGAATTGTTTGGGCTAAACAGCGGTGGTAATACAAATGGAAATGGAAATAATAATACTTGATGGGTCATATAATTAATTTCTATATATTCTGATACGTTTTTTTAGTGTTAATTTTTACAGTATATTCTCATAACAAGAATAAATTAAATTAACTAGGATAAAGTTAACTGCATTGAATTAAATCGAATTAAATTATACAAAGTGTCTAAATCATAAATAGATAAAAAGTACAAAATTTTTGAAAACTAAGTGTATTTTTTATTTTCTTTTAGTTTTTAAATAGTAATAGTTACGACACCCGAACTTTCAATAGGGCTGCCATAGTTTGAATATGATAATTTATATTTAAGTTTAAGAGTATTAAAAGATTCACCGGATTTACTTTTAATTGTAACATCTTGTTTAATTCCATTCTTAGAATTTGGTGATAAATTAACACTTGATGGAGATTTTAGTATTAAATCAAAACTTTTTGTAACTGCCAGTGATAATTGAATATTACTTAATGGGTTTGATGATTTATTGGATAATTGAAATGATGCATCAAATGTAGGTTGCTTTGATTTAATTGTGTATTCAACTGAAATATTATTATCGCTAAACAATGACAATGAAGATGATGCAGCATTAGATGCAGGTGTTGGAGATGTAAAGTCAAATCCAAATGGATCTAGTTGTGAGATTGCAGCTGATGATTGTGTCGATTGATGACTTGCTGCACCAAGCGGGAATGGTTGATTTTGTTGCTGAGATGCAGATGACACGTTAAAGCCAGATAATATATCATGATTTGAAAGTGATTTATTAGATTGTGGTTCGGGTGATCCTAAGAGATTAATCGCACCAATACCAAATTGTGAACTACCATTATTACTACTCTTTGAATTATCAAATGATAAACCACCCAAATCACCTAATAAATCATTCAATGCATCATTAGTAGTAGGTTGCGGAGAAGCTGAATTTTCAGTTGGAGTTCCAGGAAGGTCGTCATCATCACCAAAATCAATTAAATTCATTGATTGAGGTTTGCCTGATGTAGCAGTAGAGAATTGTTGAAGTTTACTAACATCTTCGCCTTTAATTTGAGCAACTCTTACTAAAGTAGAATTAATTTTATCATTTAACAATAATAAATTAGAAACTTTGTCAGAACCTTCTTCTTCTTGGATAATTTTTTGAACTCTTGGTTGAGAAACTTTAATGGTTGAAATTAATTCTTGTAATGTATCATCATTTGGATTAAGTGTGCCAGAGTTAGTAGCATTATTTAACATGTCATTCAATAAATCTATTTTTCTACCTAGCTTATCTAAATCATCATAAACTTTTTGCTTTGTTTCTTCTAAAGCTTCATCTTCTTTGAAACCTGACATAATTTTCATCAAATCATTTGCTTCTTTTAAATCTTGAGGTCTACCTCTTCTAATAAGTTCTTGTAATTTAGCACTTTGGAATGATCTTTCCTCTTGTTGAAGCTCTTCAATTGATTTTAAATTATCGCTTGGGTTTAAGACTGCAGCATCTTCTTTTTTAACAGCTGGGAAATCATAACCTTTTGATCTTAAAAGTCTATACATATCCTTAATGTAAGTTAAATCATCTTTATATCTTGCAGTTTTACAAATTGTTTGAACCCATTCAGCTAAAGTACCTAAAATTAACCTTTGAATTCTTGAATACGCAGGTGGTGGTCTTTCAGGAAACCTCTTAACTAATTCATTTAAAAACTCTTTTCTTGAAATTTGTAAATGAACTGGATAACCACAATTTTTGACTAAATAATCCAATAACGTTAAAGCTAACTCAGAAACTTGAGGATCTCTTGAATTCACTAATTTAACAACTGATATACAAGCTTCACGGGGTAATGATGCATGTTTTGAGTTAACTAAATCACAAATTTCCAAATTCAATGCAATATTAGGTTCATCTAAAGTTGGGCGACATGCACGATCTATAAAAAAAAAGGAATGAACGACGTTAGTATTTAAACCATATTCAAGGTATCAAATCAAAAAAGCAAAATAAACATACGGATTCTTCTCAAAAGTTTTCCACTAGAACCAGGTAGAGATGTAAGAGAAGACATGATAAAGCCTGCTGATAATTGTAAACCTGGAATCAAAAAGATAGCTTCTAACAATCCAAACTTACAAGAACTGGATTTTCATGTTGCCACCTTGGATTGAAATTCTTTATCTATCCGACTGTCAATTTCACGGGTTATTAATTGGAATAAACCACGTGACTTTGCAATTTAATTTTTTTTTTTAATTTAATTTTAATATATATTATACAATCAATTATCAATTAATTAAATAAAGAATAATTTGTTTTATCCGTGCACCTAAAAAAACCGTTTGGATTTGTTGCAACTAGTAATAATATCCAGTGCTTTGCTGTGGTGGAATCTTTTGCAATTTGGTTCTAACAATCCTTTCTATTTTGCCCATACATATAGAAATAAAGCTACTTATACATCAAACCTTTTATTTTACCGAATTTTTATCAGTTGATAGCCATCCGTTTGTTTTTAACATTTACCTTATACTTTAATTCCACTTTTTTCATTTTTTTAATCGACGTTTTGCTTTCTTATATCCACTATTTTTTTAAAATCAACTGCTTAATATGTCATATGGTTTTCATCAATTACTAAATAATCATGAAAAACAAAATCTAACTTCAACAATATCAAACCAATCAACAGATTCTACAGATTCCCTTAGTACTAGTGTATCGCAGTTAGAAATCCGACATATACCAAATGAAAGTGAATTTATGCTTTTGAACACAAGTCGTTTTAACCTTTCATTAAAAATGCTGGATAAAATTGTTTATTTAAGAGGTGAAGATTCAGAATCAAATGTCACTCCAATTAGAGGTTATCTTTGTATTTATGTTAAAAAGCCTGTTAGAATTCCAACAATTCAATTACAATTCAATGGTGAATTAAATATAAAGTATTTTCCAAATAATATGCCCCTTGATCCATCATTATCATACATTAAAAATGAATCAGTTAATTTTTATAACGAAACAAGAACATGGGAATATAAGCAAAATCATCAAGTTTATGACTCTGATTATTTTGTCAAAGGTTTATTTACTTTCCCTTTTCAATTTTTAATTCCAAATAATATACCTGAAACTTTATCAAATACCTTTGGCTCAACTTTATATTCAATTAAAGTAATAGTCAATCCCCTTCCAAACTTAATTACTAAACCTTTGTTTCTATCCACAGAACTAACTGCATCTTTACCTTTACAACTTGTTCAATGTAGCGTGAATGAAGGTGAACATTCAACAACAGCAACGGATGCTTTATCATTAGGTAATTGGAGAAACTTATTATATTATAAAATTTCAGTCTCAAATAGAAGTCTTGCAATTGGTGATAAATTCAAGGTTTTTATTAAAATATTGCCAATAAATCCGCTAAAATATAAATTACATTCAGTTAAAGTTTTTTTATATCAAACAACTGAATATAATGTTGATGATAGATTATCTTCAGAAGAAAGCAAGGCATTTCATTTGTATTTATCTCATACTGAATCAATTTTATTAGAAAATTCAAATATTGAAGAGTTAGAAAATGAACTTCAATGTTGGGAATTTGATTTAGCAATAAAAAAAGTTCATGATAAGTTTAATGTTAAAGATAAATCCAAAAAGAATAAAGTTATTATTGTTCCCTCAACAAACTCAATTGAGAATAAAATCTGTCATTTTAAAGTTACACACAAAGTTAAAGTTATAACAACCGTAGAAGAAATTTCAATTGATGATGAAGTTCTCAATTTTGATAATTTTGATAACTTTAGTTCACTCAGCAAGAAAGGAAGATCTCAAAGCTTAGATAAAACTTTATTTAATTCAAGAGCTGAAAAAGCAGATAATTCAATGATGCGTAAAATGGCAAAATTATTACCTGAGCCAGCAAATAAAAAATCAAAAGTTGATTTATTACTAGACGCAGAAATTGAAATTTTGAAAGGTGAAAGTGCAGTTGGCACAATGCCACCACCTACATATTATGATGCCCAACTAGAAAAAAGATCAGACCAAAGATTTCAAGAAGTTAATACAAAAACATTTTCAATTTTAGATTTCAAAAAGAGAGATCACAAACCGCAATTAAATATTATCCTTCCACCAGCATATGAAGAAATAAAAGATTTAATAGAGCCTCCTCCATATGTAACGAAGAAATAGGTTTTAATATAGACACAATTTTGCTAAATAGTTATATATATTTCGTTTTATTTGTTTTTTACTTTTTTTTTAAATATTTTTTACATTTTTTTAAAGTATTAATATACAGAACATTTTGTTGTAGCTAAAATTTAACTTACAAACTGATCCAAGAGTCTAAATATAATCGTGCGTTGAACTTACCTTCATTTTCATCATTATTGTTTTCATCTTTGGTCATTGTATCTAAAACTCGATAATTATCATTTATATTGAAAATTTGATTATCTAATGAAGAATAAATGTCTTCACCTTCAATTTTACCACCCCCAGCTTCAAGTACACTTTGCCAAGTTGCCATATATGAACCATTTCGGTTTTCAATTTTTTCATCAAATTCCAACACATCACATAATGACTTTACATCAGATAAAGTTAATTCAATTGTTGTTATGCCTGAGGAAAAAATAAATTCGTTAACATCATTTAAAGTTGGTAGTAATGATCCCATTCCTGAAAGTATATTGGAAGGATAACTAAATTGTTTCAAACCATTTGGGATCAGACCTTTATTTTTAAAACATTTTGGAAAGGTTTTTTGTGCAATAAATTTCCAAATAACAATTAATAACGAATCAATAAAATCCGTATCTAGTTCAGAATCTGTAAACCATGGTCCACCTGTAACATCAATCGAAGGAGTTAAATGATATAGCATATAAATTTTCCTCGTTGGATGCTTGACAGATTTGACAGATTTAATATAAGATTGTGATTCTAACGATTTAAGACATCTAAGAACAATATGTTGATGTAAATTTGTCTTTGCTTTAATTGTTTTTGTCCAAATTCCTTCTCTACCTGATGCTTCAACATGGGAATAAACAATTGCTTCGTCTGCAGACATACTACTAACCTTCTTGGCTTCTTGTTCAGTAATTGCAGCAAATAAAATTTGCTTTTCATTTGAATCTGATGTAGAATCAGGATCTGATTCTAAAATCTTTAACAATCCTTTATTAAGTAAACCTTGGGCATTTTGCATAAGCTCATTAATATCTTCATATTTAAGTAATTCTAAAAGTTCATTTTGTGTATACGATGATTTACCATTTGAAACCATAACATGATGTAGCTTTTTTGATGCAGGAGTAAGATCATCCGTAAGGGAATCACTCATAGTTAGTTATCTTGCTTAATTCAGACTCAAAAAGAAAACAACAAGTATACTGAATTCTTCTTTAAGAAAGAGAAAATCATGAAAGAAAAAATTAAATGAGAAAATATTAAATAAGAATCTCAAAAAGAGAAATAAAAAAATGAAAAACCAAGAAATAAGAAACCACAAAAATTACGTCCTGATTGTTTTTACGAGGGTTATTAGTATTTGTATGTGCTTGTTTCCACAAAATACATCCTTGAAATGTCAAAACTATCATTTTTGAACGATCTGGATGATCTGAATGAATTAGAATTACCACAAAAGGCACCGAAAACTAACAAGTTCAAATCAAGAAAACCAAAAAGAGGTTCAGACGAAACTAAAAACAGCAATAAATCAGTAAATTCTATAACAAGAACTGGACTTCCATTCAATGATGAGGAAGATGAAACCGATGAGTTAAATGTTTCAAAATTAAGTTTGAAAACTAAAAAAACACTTATTAAACTTAATAACAAGCTTAGTTTACCGAAACTTGATGATGAAGTTAAGCATGACGAAAGCCATTCAAAACAGAAAATTGAGGATTATTTGAAACATTATGGCGAGTTGTCAATCCATACTGATAATTTTGATAATGCAATCAAAGATAAAATGGATGTAGGCGACGTTATTGATATTGATAAATCGGAAGGTATAATATTGCATGGTTCAGATTTAGAAGATAGTGATATTGAACACATTAATCAACAAGAAAATAAGAATGCATTTGTTATTCCAGATGAAAAATTTAAACGCCGACACGAAATAGAAGAAGCTCTTCAGAATACAGATTTAAATGATAATAAAGATGTGGAAGATAAAGACGAAGATGCAGATGGAAATAAGGATGCGAGTATTATTATCGACTCCACAAAATCGGATGATACAGTAGAACTTACGTCAATAAACTTAGAAAAGTTCTCAAACACTCAAACAATACTTCAATTCAAACCCATTGCATCCTTTGAAGAAGAGTTAGAAAAATTTCAAACCAAAGTTTCAACACTGTCTACTCTTGCCATCAAACAGAAGCTGCAAAAGAGCCACCTGTTGGCTGAACAAGACAAAATAAAAGCGAATCGGGCCAACTACGTGCTAGAAATGAGTCAAACCCTGCGTCATTGCCGTTGATATTGTTGGAAAACTAAAACCGTTAATTGCACAAAAACAAAAGAAATGCCAATCAAACGCGCTACCCGCAATTACCGAAAGAGGCAATTTGTTAAGTGGCGCGCTTAGTTTTTTTCTCCAATTTCCAGTTTTTCCAGAATGATTTAGTCATTCTTTTGCTTTGGACGTTTCCTAGTTTCCAGTCTCGTGGTTTCTATTTAAACTTCGGCTTTTCCCATCCTGTGTGATTTAACACCAAAAGATTTCTTATTTTCTCAACATGTTTTCATTCCAAGTTTCTCAGAGACTTTTTTCCACCTCTAATTTAGCTATGACTGCTTCTTCTAATATTAGACATTTAATCTCTATTTCTGACCTAACTACTCCTGAATTTAAATCTCTTGTCAACAGAGCTGAACATCATAAGAAATTGATCAAATCGGGTAACAAGCCCTCAAAATGGCCTCTTCAAGGTGAATTAGTGGCAATGCTTTTCACTAAAAGATCAACTAGAACAAGAATTTCAACCGAAGGTGCTGCTGCTTATTTTGGCGGTCAACCAATGTTTCTTGGTAAAGAAGATATTCAACTGGGTGTTAATGAATCATTTTATGATACTACTAAAGTCATTTCATCGATGACTTCATGTATCTTTGCAAGAGTTAATTCTCATAATGATATTCAACAATTATGTGAACATTCATCTGTTCCAATTATCAATTCATTATGTGATACCTATCACCCATTACAAGCAATTTGTGATCTTTTAACAATCAAAGAAAGTTTTAATGATTTGAAAGGTTTAAAGTTGGCTTGGATCGGAGATTCAAACAATGTTATTAATGACTTAGCAATTGCAGCTATGAAATTTGGTATTAATGTCTCGATTGCAACTCCAAATGGTATTGAAATTGAAAAACATATTATAGATAAAGCTGCTGATGTCACGGCTGAAACAGGCGCAACATTAGAAGTAACACATAATTCAAAAATTGCTGCAAAAAATGCAAATATTTTAGTTACTGATACATTTATATCAATGGGCGAAGAATCTCAAAAACAAGCAAAATTAAAACAGTTTGAAGGATTTCAAATTAATTCAGAACTAGCTTCATTAGCTTCCAAGGACTATAAGTTCATGCATTGTTTACCAAGACATAAAGAAGAAGTTTCTGATGATGTTTTTTACAGTGAAAATTCTGTTGTTTTCCCAGAAGCTGAAAACAGACTTTATGCTGCTATTGCTACTATTGAAGCCTTTGTTGTCAATAAAGGTAAATTCTTGTAAGTATGTTAATTAACTCTCTATTTAATACTATGTGTATTGTGTACTATAAAATCTAAAATAAAACAAAAAATATAAAGTATAAAATATAGAATAGGAAATCGAAAATAGGAACGTGGAATTTGGTTTCCCGCGCAAAAAAGAGTTGTTCAATAGTTGATACTCACTAACTTTTGCTTAATCAGACCAACAATACGTAGAAAAGCCTGGATCAATTGTGTTAGTTAAATTTAGCAGCACAATGTCTGCATCGATATCACCACAAATATTGGATAAACTAAGCACTATATTACAAGATGAAGATGATTTATCCAATATCGATACTATTATATCTGATATCACAAAGGAAAACTACACAATTGAATCACAACTAAAACTAGAACAAGAACGACATTTAGAACAAATCCAAGTAATGATATCACAGATGCAAAGTTCAAACAAGAATTTACAAGATTTAAAGTATACTGTTGGTAAATTAGGTGAATTAAGAAATGATAATTTATCCAAAAATAATAATAATTCAAATAATTTTAAAGTTTTTAATCATGCTGCTTTAGTAATGAAAAACATTAAACAAGTTGAAGAAGTTTATAATAATATTTCGACATTTGGAGAAAAGCAACAAATAATTATGAGCTTATTAGATAAAGAGATTGCAAAAGATGATAATCAACAATTACAAAATTCCAATGGTAACAACTTATTGATTATCCATTACGAATTAAACAAGTTAAGAGACTTACAAGATCAAATGGAATTAATGTCAAATAAGTCAAGAAATTCAAAAACTAAATTAATTGTTTCGAATTTATCATCAAAATTAAATGAATGTATTGAAAAGTTTGATATTTTATTAGACATTATTGTTGATTCGATTTTAGATTTCGTTGAAAGTGGGAATTTTGGATTTATAATTAAGACTATTAAAATCATTCAATATGAAGAACGAGAAGATTTGAAAATACGTCTTTGGAGCCATTTAATTGATAAAAAGCATAATATTGAAGATACTGATGAGAATGATGATGATGACGATTCAGATAATAGAATTTCTAAAATCAAGAGAACAAAAGAGAGAGAATATAAGAGTAATTTTGAAAATATGATTAAAAAATCCATCCAAGATAGATTTATTGAAATTTTACAATCAAAAGATCTAAATTTATTTATTGGTGAACAAGGTCAATTCTATTATCAAACTATTGCAACTTATAAGATTGCCATTGATAAATGTTTTCCTAAAGAATGGGATTTTTTTCCAAAAATTTTAGAGTGGCATCAAGAATCAATTAGGAAGTTAATTAATTTGATTTTAGATTCAGATGATTTCAATAATTCTCAATTATCACAAATAATTGAGTTGGATTTTGAAAATAGACAGATTTTGAAAACAAGTTTCAAGCTATCAATTAAGTATCTGAAAGAAATCAGACTTTTAAGTGAAGATAAAAAAAAATCGTTATTAAACAATTCATTACAGGAAACTATTAAAACAACAACAAAGTGGGTTGAAACTGCATTAGATAAATCCATCCAGAAATTTGAATTATTAAATGAAGAACCACCAGAGCGTAGAGAAGGCAAGCTGTCGTTCCAAGTTGCTCAAGATATAATGAGTATTTTATCATCGAATTCAAAATCTATTAAAGATTTGGGAGATGCGTCAGTTTTAGTTCAATATTTTTCGTTTTTTGCAAATGATATAATGAAAGTTTACCAAGAAAGATGGGTTAGGTTATTAGATAAAATGTGCGATCTTTGGACGATATCAAGATCAAATTCGGGTGTCAGCACTAATGAAAATATTGGATACTTACCAAGATATATTACAAATCTATCGAATGATTGTTTGACCTTAACGGATGCAATTGAAAAAGATTTTGATACGCTTACAATGGGATTGAATGATACTTTTAAGAATAAAATGATAGAATTAAAAGATGTTTCAACAAGCCACTCAATTGAATTAGGTACTTATTGTTTACAAAAAATTTCATCAATTGCATTACAGGATTATTCACCAATTATGAAAGATTTATTTAGCAAATCGTGGTATAAATCATCAACAGTTATTGACAGTATCTTGAATATAATCGATGAAGAATATATAATGCAATTTATTGATTTTTCATTCCCTGAATTATTAATTTCACTGTTTGATTTTATAACTGATGACTTTCTACTTGAGTATATTAAAATGTTAAACTATAAAAGAACATTTGATAATAAGAAAATTGTTGAAATTTTAGAACGAGATGGTCATAAAATTATGGAAATTTTAGGGAAACACGATGAAGATGGTGTGCTAGAGAATAAGATGATAATATTTGATGTTTTAATTGAATTAGTCTCTGCAAATAATGAGAATGAATACATTGAAAAATGGAACCAAGCAATTAGTGAAATATATGACTTACCAGTTGACTTTTTTAGAATTATTTTAGAGTGTAAAAAAGTTGACAAGTCAAGAATTACATTTTTATTAGGTGAAGGTGAAGAAATCTGTAAGCAATCAATGAACGAAAATAGTGATTTACCAGCAAGTACATATCGTAAATTTAGTTATTCTCCAATTAAAAAATAGTCTTGAATATAGCTTTCTATATAGATACAAATATTATATTAAAAATTATGGATTCGGAATCATTTAGTTGTAATTTAATATTCAAAATACAATCATTTTTTTCGTCCCAAAGTGAGCCAAAAGTTGAGTTTATCTTTGTATTGTTGACATTATTTGTGTCAATTATAAAAGATGTCGCATTGACAATGTATTTAAACTTAGAAGATTTAGATTTTAATTTTGCTAGTAAAGACTCAATCGTTTTGTCAATTGATGATAAGTCCGTGGTTTCAGAAGTTAAAAGTTGGATCACTTCATTTTTTGAAATTGGCTTTAAATAGTAACGTTAGTATATCAGATTTCTAGTTGTCCATTTTCCTAATTTACTTCTACATACAATTCTGTCTTCATTAAGAACATCTGTGATGATGGCCAAGGAAGTCATAATTATGGTGTATATTCTTCCTAATATATTTCTAATCTCCTAATAAAAAAAAACATGTAAGATTCACAATAATTTAAAATCAATCTTCGCTCGGAGGCACGTGTTTGTCATTCCGGTACACATGCATGAATTTCTACTTTTATATTATTTTGGTTGCATTATGACTTTCTTCAAACTCTTTTACTCTTGTTTCTTGTACTTTCTACGTACAACTATCATTTACTTTTACATACAAGCCTTATCCAATGTCTTCTGCACCACTTTTACAAACCAGTATGTATATGCATCAGCAAACAGAGATGTTTTGGGAGAATTTTGTCAAAATTACATTTTTTTGCAAGATAAGATACTCATTCAATTAATTAATCAATCATTGTCAACTATTCTCTATTCACACTAAGTATGTTATACTAACATTATAAATTACTTGCATATCTCTTTTATTTACTACAGCTCCAGGAAAAAGAATTGCTCTACCAACAAGAGTTGAACCAAAAGTTTTCTTTGCAAACGAAAGAACATTCCTTTCATGGTTAAATTTTACAGTTATTCTTGGATCACTTGCAATTGGTTTACTCAATTTCGGTGATAAAGTTGGTAGAATAAGTGCATCATTATTTACATTACTAGCAATGGGTACAATGCTTTATGCATTAATGACATACCATTGGAGAGCCAATGCGATTAGAAGAAGGGGTTCAGGTCCATACGATGACAGATTTGGCCCAACCATGCTTTGTTTTTTCCTTTTGATTGCAGTTATTGTTAACTTTGTGTTAAGAATCAAGGCATGATAGTCACCACATATACTCTATTAAACACGTAAAAATAACCTGTATACTCTTTACGCTAAGCTCTATAAAATAAAAATTAATCAAATTAATCGAATATTAATAAAACCCATTTTGTTTCGCGAAGTGGAAAAACAGAAAGTTCCGCAAAAAAATACAAAAAATGCGAAAATCAAAGATATTACGTAAGAATTGTTTTTGCTGTGACGGTGTTTTGTTTTTATGTGGACGCAACAACACCCGCGCACCTCACGTGGCAACCCCACCTTACACCGCAGTTGCCCTTTTGAGAGAATTCAACACTCCTTTGAGCGCTCACTCTGCAATTCTCGTTCCCAGAGTGTGAGATGCTGGAATTTTCACTACACAGTTGTTAATTATATTGAAGAAATTTGAAGGTTGCTTGATATTATTTTTGTCTTCCCATTTCACAAACCACACAATAGTACAAGATGGTATGTATTATCATGAATTAGTGACATTACGATGTCCGATTACCAACTTGTTTGCATGATTGAGTGAATAAATTAGAGGGTATATTTATATTATCGATTATTATGAAACATACATGAAAAAAATTATTTAATTTATACTATGAACAATTGTATTAGAAGTTATTATATTATTCTTTTACCAATATAATTATTTTGTTGAAATTATATCAGATGAAATTAAAATACTGCTTCATTTTTGTGAAAAAACTATCAACAATGAAAACTAAATTGAATATATTATAAGATGAAATCACACTAGTGTTCGTTTAACATGAACTTTACTTTTGAAAAATTATTTGGATTATTGAGCACCTTCACACTTACTCTCATTCGGCCTTCATCTAGACTATTTTTATTATTAAAATAATATACTAACATTATACTCCTTCCTCACCTTAACTTCTTTTTCCAATACAGTCTGACGCTATCACTATTAGAACCAGAAAGGTTATATCTAACGCATTATTGAACAGAAGACAATTTGTTATTGATGTTATTCACCCAAACAGAGCTAATGTCTCCAAGGATGAATTAAGAGAACAACTTGCAGCTTTATACAAGGTTGAAAAGGATTCCGTTTCAGTTTTCGGTTTCAGAACTCAATATGGTGGTGGTAAATCTACCGGTTTCGGTTTAGTCTACAACTCTGTTGCTGACGCTCAAAAATTCGAACCAGCTTACAGATTAGTCAGATATGGTTTAGCTACTAAGGTTGAAAAGGCTGCAAGACAACAAAGAAAGCAAAAGAAAAACAGATCAAAGAAGATCTTTGGTACTGATAAGAAGGCTGCAAAGAAGGCTGCAAAGAGAGCTCAAGATTAAACAATTTGTTGATAATATTTTAATTTATATTATATCTTTTAAGTATACTATCTTTTCCTTCTTTACATCAATAATTATATACAAAAAATTTTGTTGTTTTTAATAAAATAAAATCAAATAACTTAATAAAAATCGGTAATGATTTTTTCGTAAATTTCTAACTCAAAGAGATCTTGTTTATTACTAAAGAAAAAAATACAAAACTATAAACGGCATATTAACAATAGAAAATAAATTAATCAAAATGATTTAACTTTCTTTTCTTGTAGGATTCTAACTTCTTCTTCCAGTTTTTTCATTTGTGATTGTAATTGAGCTAAATCATGATTAAGTCTATTCTTTTCGGTGTAAATATTTTGTTTCCATTGTTTGAATCTTTGATCTTCATTTCTTAATTGTTCAGCAAAATATCTTTTCAATTTCTTTTCTTCTTCAATAAATTGTGGATTATTTGTGATTTTATCGTTTAACTTATTAGGATTTTCAGCATCAGATTTTATTAAATCATCACCTGAATTATTCATCATTCTTGATCTAAAAGTTTCATAATGAACTTCATTTGTTGATAAAACTAAATCTAACATGTTTGTTCTTAACAGTAAACTTCTTAATTTTCTGAAATCACAATGTTGATCGTTTTCAACACCAACAAATCCCCATGGATATTTTCTTCCAATTAGTAGTTCATCATTAATTTGATATTCTTCAGTTGAACCAATGACTGAAAATGGCATCGATTCAATTAATTGTTTTGCATGTTCACTTGCAGCTTGATCATCTAATTCCATCGGTGGTGAATAAATTCTAATATCTTGAACTTCAATAATTTCTCTAATTCTTTTTTTAAAATCTAACATTTCATTTGGAGTTAAAGTATCAGCTTTTGCGATAATTGGAATTAAATTAACTCTTGAATCTAATTGTTTCATAGTTTCAATATCTAAAGGTTTTAAAGTATGACCTGTTGGCCTAATAAAATATAAACAAGCATGAACTCTTAAATCATTAATTTTCAAACGATTTGGTTGAGATTCCTGCTTCATATAGGAATGATGTTGATCATCAATAAAATCAATGATTGGATTCCAACAGTTTTTATTATCCACATTATCGCCAAAACCCGGGGTATCAATAATATTCAGATTAAGTTTAAAGTTCTTTTCTTCTAATTCAGCTCTAATTATATCAATTTCGACCGTTTTTTTGATGGATTTATTGAATCTATTCCTATTATCAGATTGTGTTTTCAATGTTGTTTGAAATAAAGTATTAATGAAAGTAGTTTTACCTAAGCCGGATTCACCAGCAAGCATCAATGTAAAAGATGCACCATTTGCAGAAACGAGCTTATATCTATAGCAAAATAATTAATAATAGTTGAAGCACTAATGTTAGTATTTCGGGTCAAAACAAATTGTGAAAACAGGGAAAAAAACATACCTTTGATTAGGAAGATTCGCAATTCCAACAGGTTCTAATACGGTAGTATCACTCATAAAGGGTATAGTCCGTGAAAGGGTTATTTGTAGATCTAAAAAGACGACACCTAGATCATCCAGATCAACGCATACAACTCCTTCCATTCATTAAACGCATTTATTTGCATGCAATAGAAATTCGAAATTCAAAACAAACGACACGAAAAACGCGATTGTAGTATTTTGCGTCGGTCGGCGCAAGTTTTGATCAGTTGGTTTCAACATGTATCTTCCGTTTGATCTTAAGTATAGTAGAAATAAATTTAGTATAGTAGCCATGTCCAAACCACTCACACCATACATCAAGAAACTGCTCGCTAGTCCCCCTGAACTTACGCTTTCTGAATTTGGAGAAGCTCTCGATTTCATTTTCACTGGTGAAGCAAATGATGTGGAAATTGCATCCTTTCTTACCGCCATTAGAATACATAAGTTAGATTTCAATGCTGATTTTATTGCTGTTGCAGTTGAAACTATACTTAAATATAGTGAAAAGATTTCCGGTGAGTTGATTGATCCGGAAGGTTATGTAGATATTGTTGGTACAGGTGGTGATTCACAAAATACTTTCAACGTGTCAACATCAGCTGCAATTGTTGGTGCAGGTATGAATATAAACATCTGTAAACATGGAGGTAAAGCATCAACAAGTACTTCAGGGTCTGGAGATTTGATGAACAAATTAGGTATTGACTTAATGAAAATTACTTCAAAAACTGCTCCATCTATTGTTAAAGATTCAAAGCTTTGTTTCCTTTTTGCTCCTGCTTTTCATCTCGGTATGGCTAAAGTTGTTAGCGTTAGAAAACAATTAGGTATACCTACAATTTTTAACATTTTAGGACCACTTTTAAATCCAATCAATATCAAGGCAAGGATTCTTGGTGTTTATACCGAAGAGTTAGGTAGAATATATTGTGAAGCAGCTGTCAAAATTGATAAAGCAAGGGGTAGATCTGCAAGTACTATGGTTGTTTGGGGTGAAGTTGGATTGGATGAAATATCTCCAATTGGAAAAACAAAAGTTTGGTATTATAATAAAGACAATGATAATATCAAAGAATTTGAATTATCACCATCCGATTTTGGATTACCTGAGCATTCACTTGATTTAGTACGTTCAGGAACACCTGAAGAAAATGCTGTTGTTCTAAAACACATTTTATCTAAAACTGAAGGTGAACTACAACCTGCTAATAATCCATTAGTTGATTATATTTTAATGAATGCAAGTGCATTAGCCGTCGTGTCTGGTCTTACTAATGATTGGAAAGAAGGTGTGCAATTAGCTAGGAAAAGTATTTCATCAGGTTCTGCTAAAGATGCACTTGCTTCGTTTGTTGCAGCTGTTGCAAAACATTGAAAATACTAGAACATTGTATAGAATGTTAATAGAAAACTCTATAAAACCATGCGAAATTGTACAATTCTGAAACGCGTTTCCCTTTTCGGCACCAGTCTGTAATTTTTTTTGTTTACATATGATAGTAACATAATTAAATTCCATCATGTTTCGTATTTAATCTTTATTGTTTGCTTTACGTTGAAAAGGACATTTAAGCAAATATATAAATCATGTCACATACACCTGATCCTAATAATCATACTCCTTTTGATGAATTTACTCCGATAGGTTCAAAATCGGGTGGATTTGTTGAAACCACCAACCTTTCTTTTACAAATCTAAGTCCAATATTAAAGTTTTCCGACAAATATGCAACAAATGTACGAAATAACGAACGTTTAGCTAGTGGTAATGGTACAATGGATTCCACAAGAAGACTGAATTCTACTAATTTTATACTACATAGAATAAATCCTGTACAAAAATCAAGATCTAATACTATAAATAATGATCATTATGATGATATTGATTTGTTGCATTCATCATCTGTTGCATCATCTGTGTGGGAGGATGATATAGAAATAACGAATGTTAAAGATAATAAGAATACAAACACGAAGTCAGCACATTTATTTGGGAGGAATGATAAGAATAATAAAACTTCAAATATAATTAACTTAGATAATGAATTGAAACATGATATTGAAATTAATCCAGATTCAAACATGTTAAGATTACAATATGATTTAGTGAAAAAGTTACAAAGTGAAAACACAAATTTGAAAGTTCAGGTGATGACCTTAAGACAACATTTAACTGGTTTACCAACAAATTCAATTAATTTAATTGAACAGAATGTTGCATTGAATCAACAAGTTATCAAACTTACTCAACTCTTGAAAGAAAGGAAAAATGACGTTGATAATTACAGTGATAAGGCTATGAATAATGAACATGATTATAAGGAACAGTTTGAAGAACTCAATGAAAAATATCAAGACATAATAAATGAAAAAGAAATGTTAACAAATAAAAATGTTGAAAAAGATTTAGATATTGAAAAATTACAACATGAATGTAATGGTTATGAAACTGAAGTTTTCAATTTGAAACTAAAACTAGACGAATTTAAGGATAATTCTGCATCTGATAAAGTTCAACAATTAGAAGATAAAGTTGAAGTTTTGGAAGATACTAACTATAATTATCAAAAGGAAGTTGAAGATTTATCAAAAGATATCGAAACTTTAGAAGAAGAAAATAATCGACTCAAAGAAGAATTGAGAGATTATGATTTAAAAGATAACGAAAAATCAGGAATTTTTGATACGGGTGAAATAATTGATGAGTTAAAAACCGAGATAAATGATCTGAAGATTGATATAAAAATTTTAGAAAGTGATAAAAAATTATTACAGAAGAAATATGATGAAGATATTAGAATGAATTATCATTCCTCCAGAGATAAAATTGATGACATGACTAAACGATTGGAAGAAGCGACTAAAACTATTGATATGTTAGACAAAAATTTGAGTATAAAAGATAAAGATGAAGCTGAGTTAAATAAAAATATCAAACAACTTAATTTGAGAATTGATTCATTACAAAATAAAAATGACTCATTACAAGATAAATTAAATAAATTGAAGGGTAATAATTCAAATGCAACTGAATTACTAACTAAGGAGATTGATGATTTGTATAATAAAATTGAAGATTATGAAATCGAAATTGGTGAATTACAAGGAACTATTGAGGATTTAGAGAATAATTATAATGATGAGTATATCAATGATTTAGAAGATGATAAAAATAAATTATACGATTCATTGATAGAAGTTCAAGACTTAATTAAACTGAAAGATGAAGAGATAGCTAAACTAAAAGCTGCACAACCCAATGATGACGAAGTAATTGAAATTGATGAATTAATCAAGCTTAAAGAAATATTTGAAGTTGAACGAGAAGAAAATCAAACCAAAATGAATAATTTAATAATTGAAAAGGAAACGATGGAAACTAGATTGTTGAATAAACTTGAAAATTCAGAAAATTCAAGATCGAAATTGATTGAAATTTATGAAGCTTTACAAATTAAGTATAATTCATTGGAATCGGAGTTTCAAGAGTTGATGAATTCGAGAGACGTTGAAGATTTGAGTAATGATTTAGCTAAGGTTACAATTGAGTATAAAAAATCAAAGGATGAAAACTTTGAACTAATAAACAAATACACAAATGAAATTTCAATAATGAATAATGAAATTAGATTGAAAGATTTGGAAATCAAAAATATGAAGACAAGTTCAATAGATGCGTCTTCATTAAACTCTAAGTTGAGTGTTCTAGAGACTAACATTAAAAAATTAAACGAAACAAAGGATAAATTAGAAAAGGAAAAGAAGATTTTAGATGATGAAAATTATGAGCTAAAGTTACACAAAAAAGAAGAGATAACAAAAACAAAGAAAACGTTAGAATATGAAAAATCTCTATTAAGATTAGAATTGAAGGAAAAGAAAAGTATAATTAATAATGTGATAAATGAAAAGAATAATCTACAAGAATTGATAGATGAATTATCAAAGGATCAAGATAAGTTAATCCTTAAAAGCGGCAAATTATCAGAGAAGGTTAAAATTAATGATATTTCACAATCTTCGAAACTAAAGGAAACGGAGTTGCAATTAGTTAACATGACTAAACAGTATGAAGATATGGTATTACAGTATAATTATATGAAAGATGATTTAATTGAAAGATTGAAGGACATGAAAATTTTAGTTAAGAATCAAGGTAAGTCAAGTAATGAAGAGCTAAGTGGGTGGAGAGAAAAATATGAACAAAGTAATAATAAATTAAAATCCACTGAAAGATATTTGGAAATATTGAAAAAGGATATAAGAGGATTAACGGAAGATTTAGAATATGAGAGAAGCCATAGTCATGATCAATGGTTCCCACCAACACCACAATCTCCTAGAGAAGATACCCAATTGATCAAAAAAATTGATATTTTGAAAAATCAAAAGGATTTATTAATTTTAAGATTGAAGAATAGTAATACCAAATTATCGGATTTGAAATATATGCTTAATTATTATAATATTGAGTTGAATAAAAGGACTGAAATGTATGAACGTAATAAAGGATTATTTCAGACAGTCGGTATACAACAAGAAGAAATTAAGAGATCGCCGATTAGTAAGTTACGGATTATGTTGGTTACGGTATTAGCAAGTGTACGGTTCAAAAATAGATTGGTTGAATTGAAAACTAGAAAAGAAGAAGAGGAAAGATTAAAGTGGGATATAAGGGAAGCTAAAGAGGGTATATAAGATGCAGATAGGGACGATTAATTTTTTAAACTATTTTTAATTTTCAATAATCTAACATTGAAATCTCTTGTGAATAATTGTAATTGTTGTAATTTATCGATTTCTAAATTTAAAGAGTTTAATTTATCTAGTAAATTTTGAATAGATCTTAGATTTTCATTGATTTGAGATATGTTTGTAACTGATTGATTATTCTTTTCTTGGATATGAATGTATATTTGATTTGCCAATTTTTCTGTTTCATTTTGAATATTCAAAGTTAATGTGTCAAAATTAGATGCTAGGGTAGACACATCCAAAGGGTCTGTCGACATCAGTTACTGATAATGTACAATCCCATGTAATCAGCAATTAACACTGTCTGCGCAATTTGTAAATTCATGTTTGACATTTACTTATATGCTTAAAAAATGAAGAATTGCGCGGAAAAACAAAACGCAAGGAAAACTACGTAGTTTGTAGTTTCCCAATTGGATTGCAATTTCCTATTTGGGTATAGATTAGATAAAATAGCCCGGTCGGGTTTTACATGGGAACAGTGGTTTTAATGTTAGTGTCGATGTTAGTGTTAATATTAAATTTAGTTTTAATATTATAGAATGTAAGTCTAGGATGTAAAGTAAAGCAGTAAGAAATGGTATATATGTATGGGTTTAAGTTGTATTGACGGTTTTTGTTTTTAGTTGTATATTATACTTTGTTACTTGATTTACGTTTACGTTTTAAACGTCTTTCTTTTCTTAATCTTCCCTGCATCATATAATAACTTGCTCTTCTAACGATGATTGATAAGATTCTTTTATTATAGCCATATTTGAATTTATTTTCAACCAAATCGGTTAGATTATGGATTATACGATCTCTTTCAACAGATGGAGTATCCCTAATCCAAGTTTTTTCACCTATTGGGAAATTTAAATCATTTTTTAAAATATTCAGAATATTCTTTTCACGTTTACCAGCTTCTTCTTCATTACCTTGTAAATTCAAAACTATAGATAATTGGGCCAGTGATAATCTTGAATCACTTATTTTTTTAGTAGACTTTGAATTTGGATTTAAATGTAAGTTGTTTAAGATTTTATCATTATCATGATGATCATGGTCATGGTAATGGTCATCGTCATCATCTTCAAAACCATCACTTGTATTATCATGATCATTATCGATTTCTGTATTTGGAGATGAAGTAAGTGATGGGAATCTGGTTGAAGCTGTGGAAGATAAAGATAAAATAGAAGTTGTTGTTGATTTTGAAGATTTTAAAATTGGAGAAAATTTTGACTTGATTAAATTATTAACATCAATAGTAGTAATAGTGGTGTTTGCATTTGGAATAGGGGAAATGTTATCAATAGATAAAGAAGTATCAAGCGACGATGAAGGAATTTGAGAGTTTATATGATTGTCATCACCATCATCGTCATTATAGTAATAATAATTATTAAAAGTATCATCATTCAAGTCATTTGTATTTGTGATGGCAACATTATTATTTGAAGATTCAATTGATGAAGGGAATAAACAAATTTCTGTGTCATTATCATTACCATTAATATAATCGTCGTTATTATACGTGAAATTATCATTTAATAATAGAGGATCTAAGGGATCCTGGAAAAAATAAGAATTATTCCATTGCATAGTTAACGAATGAGAAACGAGTATAATGGGTAGTTTGTATTTTATCTATAAATAAACAAATAGACAGCTAAGTGGGTGAATGGGATGTGACGGGATGGGATGAGATGGATTGGAAGAACGGATCGGGGGGGAGTAAAGAAGGCAAGAAAGACAGAAAGAAACAATCCAGGGTTGTGAAAGTAGGAAGAGAGAATAAAAAACCACATGTATTCTACATCGTCATCATTTTCATCAAATTTGATGATGGAACATCTCACTAATCTGCCTTAAATATTAAATATTATATAACACCGAATTATAAATTATCATGGTTATTAGTATACTAGTATTATTATCAGCACCGCTATCGGAAAACAACGTGGTGGAAAAACAAAAAGAGAAAAACAAAACCCCAATTGGGAAATGGGAAATAATATCGAGTGCGTTTAGGGCCGCCGGTTGCTTCTTTCGGGTGCGGCCTGCTGCAGGGAAAAAAACTATTGTTTCGGTATTGTCTGGTTGCTTTCTCTGTGAACGGTCTTTGTTGGTGTTCCTTGTTAGCAAATGGTGGTGTTGTTGTTGAATTGTTGTAGCGTTTGTGACTGATCGGCTGGAAAGAACGGGGTGTGGATGTGGAATTGGGAGACCTCTACATTATTCTGGCAACAGAGTGTGCAATATAGTATACGCGTCGGTAGTCGGTCGTCGGCAGTATACTACATCACATTTTTCACATGCCCAGCTCTGTAATATATATATATATATCTCTGGATAAAGCCCCGAAACTGCAAAACGTTATCAACCGGGTTGCGGCTCGTGTTGCGGCTCGTGTTGCGGCTTTCAGATTGTGTGTTGGAGATAAACACCGCACCCCGGCCATCTCCGCGGGTCGATCGACGCGGGCGTCTGGAACCTTGCCCAGGTCCAGCCAATGAACACGAAGCAAATAAAATCTCGCTATTTTATTTCTTGTCTTTCATTTGTTTTCCCTTCTGGACTTTTTTTCAATACTCGTTCCGTTTTCCAGCTTCAAACCCCCTAGTTTTTAATTTTTCAGACGACACCCTCTCTGGAAATCAAATTTGAAAGGAAATAACACCGCAACCCGAAACTCGGAGACTGTTTTTGACTCAACCTAGATCCATTTCATACTGCCTTCTCTTCTCTTCTCTTCTTTTCAGATCTTTTGCCTTCTCTAGCCATTTGACTTAGCGTATACACCCCATTCCCTTGTTTGTACTATGCGTCCACTTAGAAATATCTCTTCAAAGCAAACTTTCTCTTTTTCAAGAAACGTTTCTTCAACTTCTTCCACAAATAATCAATACACTCATCAGTTTTTCAACCCAAGTTATATACCTCCAAAGGATCTTATAAAATTGGATGAAGTTGGTTATAAACAAAACAATACATCTAATAAAAATTCAAATAAAAGTATCTTCAAATATGTTGCTCCCGCCTTAAGTGTTACTAAAAATTATGTCATTTTTGATACTTCAAATAACAACAACACTAATAATAATAACAATAGTGCTATCAACAATATTAATAACAAAAATATAATCACAAATAACAATATTTTAAACAATAATAATAATAATAATAATAATAATAATAGCAAGGCTACAAACAATAATTTATACCATATCTCATATTCTTCAGATGATAAAATTTTATTAAGAAATTTAAACTATGTAGGCAATAAAAATAACCATATTAATATATCCGTACATTCAATTAATCATAACCATACAATTTTGAACATTAGAAGAGCAAATTCAAATCAGATTAAAAAAGTACTTGTATCCAATAAACTTCTTAATAAAAGAAATTATTCAACTGATAATTTAAACAATGATTTATCTAAATTATCCATAGAATCAAATACTCAACAGGGGAAGAAAATAGAAAAGGAAATTGAAAACATAAAAATTCTGGAAATCGATGATGTCAATAATGAACCAATACAAAAATTTAGTTCAATAGATCAAACTCTTGATACTTTCTCTTATACTGACCCAATATCGTTACAAGAAAATATAATTGATTCATACCTTAAATTAAATAAATATAATGAAATATTACCTATATTCAATAGATTAAGAAACAACAACTTAATTCCAAATATATCAATTTATAATAAAGTTTTAAAATCCATTACTTTAAGACAAACTGATGAATCTTTAGAAACACAACTAACCCATTTATTAAACACTTACTCTGATATGTTATCCAATAACTTAAAACCAAATAATTTAACTTATGAATTAGTTATCGAAAGTTTAATTAATGGCTCTATCAAATCTTATGATAGCCTAAATTTTAAAAATGGTTATGATTTTTTCAGAATTGCCATGGAACTGTTTTTAATTAATCAATCAAATCAACAAAATCTATTTTCAAATAATTTAATATATATCAATTTGGTTAAATGTCTAAACAATTATAAAATTAAAGATTTAATCAAACCTGATAAATTATTTAATTTATTAAATTTGAAAATTAATGCAAAAAATAAATCCGAATTTTACATTCAACTTATCAAATTTTCAACTTTATTCAAAGATTTAAATTTAATTGAATCAATTTATAATAATGAAATAAAAAATTTAGATACTATATCACATGATCTCATATATCAAACAGTAATTGAATCTTATAATTTATGTAACCAAATTAAAAAGAGTTCTTTATTATTAGATACAGTTATTAACAACATACCAAATAAACAATCAAATGAAACTCAACTAATTATTAAGGATTATTTATCAATTTATATCAAATCGTTAAGTTTAGTTGATCCAGATACAAGTTATAAAATGGTTTATAAATTTAACAACATTGATTGGTTACCTAATTTATCAATTGATTCATTATTAGTATTATCATATTCATTTTTGAAATTGAATAATGTGAAATCATCAGTTAAAGTTTGGAATTTTGCAATAATGAGAAATGATTTTGATTCTGGTTTCAAAAACTTAAAACATGATGAATATTTAATTTATTTATCCAACTATCTTAACTTTTTATCACATTCAATTTTGATTAATGGTGATAAAAATTTAATTTTACAATTCGTTAGAACCATATTATTGAAAAATGTTTTAGTAATTGATGATTTATCATTAATCAACATCATCAAATATTTAAAATCACAAAATGATTCAACATATGACTCAATGATAATCAAGTTAATTTTAAATCATGGATACAAAAAATTAATAGATAAATCAGTTTCATCGTCTTCGACATCAACATCAACGTCAACATCAACCTCAGCATCAAGTCCTTCTTTGAATAACTATTTATCCTTGATAGTTGACTTCATACCAAGTACTGAAATTCTAACTTTATTTTCAAGCTCATTATTTAGAAAAATGGTTGAAGAATATAGATTAATAAATGATAACATTTATGGGATCCTAAAATTATTCAATTTAATAAATATTGAAAATTTGACAGATTCCAATTTATTGAAATTAAAATATTATTCAAAAATCTTGAATTATGAATTTAATGATAATGTTGATAATTGTTATATTCAAATACCTATTGAAATTAATGAATTTAAAAATAAATTGCTCAAGTTTATTTAATCAAACCAAATACAAATAATGCCCTAAAAACAATGGAAGTATCATTTACAAATAAATTTTTATTTAGTTTATTTCTTCACTACCACCATTATTATTAAAAAAATACTTTATTCTATGACTTACTTACTTACTTACTTACTTATTTACTCATTTACTTACTTACCCACTTACTTACTTACTTACTTTTTAACAAATATATAGATCTTATTTAATGACCCCAATTCAAATACCAATAACTTATAAATTATATAAATATAAATGATAAATCAAATAAATTAAACTCAATACTCAATACTATCAAATGCTATCATTTTGTAACCCACATTTTAACGGTCACGTGCACATATAAAGGGCACACGCGTGATTTTAAGCATAACCCACCCCCGCGCACCACACATGTTACTCTTCTTTCTCACTCTCTGAGTCTTTCCCACCACTCGCTTCTGTGCGAAAGCTCGATTCAGTGATTCTCTATACAATTTTTCTATTGAAGAAAATATCAATTGTGTTAAAATTATTAACTCTTTAATTCTTTCCAGAAGCCTAGTACAATAAGCAACAATGGGTATGTATCTATTGCAAAATCTCAGTTATGAAGAATCCTACTGTTTATGTCATGTTATTAATATGTTATGTTATTTTCACTTGAAATTTATATGAATCTTAAATATAAAATATTATTATTATGTTGAAATTTGTATTAAATGTTAAAATTATGAAATAGTTTTTGAAATGTGATTAATATAATTAGTACTTGAAAATTCCATATTGCCAGCATTATTTCATAGTTATGTTGTATTATTTGTTCATGTTGAATTCATTTATATATATTGAAAAATGTCTATTTATCAACAAGATTTTAAAAACTTCAGTTAGTTTGAATTATTGATTATTATTATTATCGCTATTTATTACACTTACTGCAACCCACTCGGAATATGTATAAATTAAATTTTCATCTGTTTATTAATATCAAACAACCAGCATAAAGTAGACTTAGCCTTTCCAAAACCTTATTTCCTGATTATTCAGAATACTAACATTTATACAATCGTTCCCTCCAATTTTATTATAGTTAACGTTCCAAAAACCAGAAAGACCTACTGTAAAGGTAAGCAATGTAGAAAGCACACTCAACACAGAGTTACTCAATACAAAGCTGGTAAAGCTTCCTTATACAGTCAAGGTAAGAGAAGATATGACAGAAAACAATCCGGTTATGGTGGTCAAACTAAGCCAGTTTTCCATAAAAAGGCAAAGACTACTAAGAAAGTTGTTTTAAGATTAGAATGTGTTGCTTGTAAGACAAAGCTTCAATTATCTTTAAAGAGATGTAAGCATTTCGAATTAGGTGGTGATAAGAAACAAAAGGGTGCTGCTTTACAATTCTAGATGTGTTGATAAGTATCTTAAATATTGTTACTGTTATAAAACCTTTATAATGTTAATCAAACTATCTATCTGTAATGTTTTCTAACAAACTATTAAGGGTGTATATATGTATATTCCATAACATATGGACAAAAAGAAAAGAAAAGAAAAGAGAAGCCTTTTGTCCACCGCGAGAGTTTCACGTTTCACGTTTGAGATCAAAGTTCAGGTGTGGACTTGATGTCCTGTCTCGTTTAGTTCTTTGTTAGTACTGATCCTCTTGTAATTTCATAGAATTGTTTCAACTGTTGTTTATTTTTGTAGTTAGCTTACCAAAATGGACACCAGTAATACCACAGATTACGATATGGACCACACTTTGGATCAGTCTATGATAATGGACGATTCACAGGCTCAAAATCAAACTCTGTCTCATCATCAACAACAGCAACAACAAATTTATTATCAACAACAACAACAACAACAAAAAGCGTATCAAAGTTATCAAAAGTCTCAGCAACAACAACAACCTTCATTATATGACCAGTTTGAACAACCACCAGGTTCATTTAGTGCTAATTATTTAAGACAACAAAATTCTCAAACTAGTTTACAAAATAGTACTAATAACTCTTCAATACCTATAATGCAACCACCGGCACGTCAATCACAACAAGCATCTGGACAACATTTTAGCTCAAGTCCAACTAGTTATAGTGAGCGTGGGTTTTCTCAACCACAACCACCAATTAGTCCATCTAAAAGTATCAGATCAAATAATAATTTATCAACAATTTCAACACATTCCTCATTTGAATCACCACAAAAACCAGTTGGTAATAATGCTAGTAATACAAATATTAATAGAATTAATTCAAATTTAACAATGAGAAATGCTTTATCACAACAACAAATTCAACAGCAACAGCAAGCACAATTATTAGCTCAGAAACAAGAACAGCAGCAGCAAGCACAAATCTTAGCTCAACAAAAGGCTCAACAACAATTGCAACAACAACAAAGACAATTTGAACAACAGCAACAATATCAATTACAAAAACAACAACAACAATTGCAAGCACAACAAGCGCAAGTTTATGCCCAACAACAAGCTCAGGCACAAGCTCAGGCACAAGCTCAGGCACAAGCACAAGCTCAGGCACAAGCACAAGCACAAGCACAAGCACAAGCTCAGGCACAAGCACAAGCACAAGCACAAGCTCAGGCACAAGCTCAGGCAGAAGCTCAGGCACAAGCACAAGCTCAGGCACAAGCTCAGGCACAAGCACAAGCTCAGGCCCAAGCACATCAACAAAGTAAAGTTCCTTCGTCATCATCGACTAAACAAGAAAACGAATACGTTTATTTTGAACGTCATCCTGAATGGTTTTCAAAAGAATCACAAGATAAGGCATCAGCAGTTAAACTAACATTGGAACATTTTTATAAAACTGCAATTGAACATGCGATTGAAAGAAATCAAAGAAGAATTACATTTGAACAACAATTAAGTAATGAAATTAGTATTGAAAGACGTAACAGAGAAACTCAATTATTTGGTAAAAATGAATCCCAATATTTAAGATTAAGACGTACAAGATTATCATTGGATGATTTCAACACCGTTAAAGTTATTGGTAAGGGGGCGTTTGGTGAAGTTAGATTGGTTCAAAAGAAAGATACTGGTAAAATTTATGCAATGAAAACTTTATTAAAGAGTGAAATGTATAAAAAGGATCAATTAGCTCATGTCAAGGCAGAAAGGGATGTTTTAGCAGATGCTAATTCGCCATGGGTTGTTTCATTATATTATTCATTTCAAGATCCATTATATTTATATTTAATTATGGAGTTTTTACCAGGTGGTGATTTAATGACAATGTTAATTAAATGGCAAATATTTACTGAAGATGTGACAAGATTTTATATTGCTGAATGTGTTCTGGCAATTGAAGCAGTTCATAAGTTAGGTTTTATTCACAGAGATATTAAACCTGATAATATTTTAATTGATATGAGGGGACATATAAAATTAAGTGATTTTGGTTTATCAACAGGATTTCATAAAACTCATGGTTCGAATTATTATAAGAAATTATTAAAACAAGAAGGTGATAAAACAATGAAATCACCGTCACCATCTGGAATGTCAACAACCAATGGTAGAAATAGTGTTTTAGTTGATCCAATTAATCTGACCATGTCAAATAGACAACAAATGCAAACTTGGAGAAAATCAAGAAGATTAATGGCATATTCAACTGTTGGTACACCAGATTATATTGCACCTGAAATTTTCATTAATCAAGGTTATGGACAAGAATGTGATTGGTGGTCCTTAGGTGCAATTATGTTTGAATGTTTAGTTGGTTGGCCACCATTTTGTTCTGAAACTCCAAGTGAAACCTATAAGAAAATTTTAAATTGGCAAGAAACTTTGGTTTTCCCTGAAGATATTCATTTAAGTCCTGAAGCGGAAGATTTAATTTTAAGATTATTAACAAATGCAGAAAATAGATTGGGTAGACATAATGGAGCAGAAGATATTAAAAGACATCCATTTTTCCGTGGTGTTGATTGGGATCACATAAGAAATGTTGAGGCTCCATTCATACCAAAATTAAGAAGTGTTACAGATACGAGATTCTTCCCAACTGATGAATTAGAAAATGTACCTGATTCACCTGCTCTATTAGAAGCTGAAAAGGATAGAGAAAACTTGAAGAATAAAGGACTGGATACAAAGGCTGATTTACCATTTATTGGTTATACGTTTAGTAGGTTTGAATATTTAACAAGGAAGAATGCTTTATAGTTGAATAAATAATTAAATAGTAAGTACATAAAAATAACATAAGTTGAATATATAAGTTAATTTTGTATTTTGTTGAACTCTAGGTTTTATGGATTAATGACATGTCTTTCAGTTTTTAATTGTTCATCCCATTTAGGTAATGGAGGAATTGCAAAAGCTCTAAACCACCAGGTGTTTCCAAGATTTGAAAGTTTTTTAACATCATCTTCATCCAACTTAAAATTGTAAACTTCTAAAACATCCTTCATTCTTTCAATCTTTGAACTTGTTGTAATTGGAATGATACCATGATATTGAACATATTTTAATAGAATTTTTGAAGTTGAAACATTATATTTTAATGCCAATTCGTTTAACAATGGAATTAATGGGCCACCATTATCAACTGCTAAGGCTTTTGTAATTGGGACTAATGGACCATAAGCTTCAATTAGAATATTATTATCATTTGCGAATTTAATGATATTTGGACTTTGATTTTGTAAATATGGATGAAATTCAATTTGTAAAACTTGTGGTAATACATTAGTTTCATTTTTCAGAAGTTCTAAATTTGGTATATCAAAATTTGAAACACCGATATTTTTAGCTAACCCTTCCTTTTGTAATTTAATCATTTCGTTCCATGCATCAATTAATGACATTTCTTCAGGAACTGCAACTGTGTGAAGCAGAAATAAATCAATGTATTCTAAATTCATCAATTTCAAACCAGATTTTAATGATTCATATGGTCCTCTAATTGAACCATTTGGTAAAATATTTGAAGTATTCATTGGTTTTGCAGTATACTTATCAGTGATGAAAATATCTGAACGAGTTTTATCAGTATGTTTTTCTAAATATTTTGAAACGGCAAGCCCAATATCTGGTCTTGTAGTATAAAACTCAGCGGTATCCAAATGTTTAAAACCTGTTTCTAATGCATCAACTATTGAATTGACCAAGTCGGGATCTGTATTTGATATATTGTCTTCTGTAGCCGCAGTATTTTCATTAGCCTTTTTCTTCCATTGCCATTTTGTTCCTGATCCAAAACCAATAGTTGGAATTGGTAATCCAGTTTGAGGAAGTGGGACGCTTGTCATTTTCAGTTGTTAAAAACTTTAAAAAAAAAGTAAAGAAATAAAGAGTTATTTGAAATTATTATTATGAAACAAGTGCAGGGAGCTTTATATAACTGATAAATGATAAACTGTGGTAATCTCAAATTTCAAATTTCCTATTCGGCCGATCTCAATTTCTAATTTGGTCAAAATGTGGTGGTTTCTTTCTATCAACAAAACAAGACAATTTTCATTTTATTTATTGTTTGTTCCACTGTTACAAACAGAATGGTTGAATTGGATGAAAGAAAGATTTGGATAGATGGGTGTTTTGATTTTGCACATCATGGACATGCGGGGGCAATGATGCAAGCTAGACAGCATGGAGATGAATTGTATGTTGGAGTTCATAATGATGAGGAAATTCTACTTAACAAAGGACCTCCAGTCATGAACTTAGATGAAAGAATGGCTGCTGTAGAAGGTTGTAGATGGTGTAGTGTTGCAATTGCTAGTGCTCCTTATGTCACTGATTATAAAGTTATGGACAAATATGGCTGTAAGTATGTCGTTCATGGCGATGACATCACAACTGATAAAGATGGTAAGGATTGTTATGCAGAAGTTAAAGAAATGGGTAGATTCATAGTTGTTAAAAGAACTCCAAATATTAGTACAACTGATTTAGTTGGTCGAATGCTACTATTTTCAAAAGATCATCATACATTTAAGATTGATGAAGAACAGTGGAATAATAAGGGTAGTGATGATTTGGATGATAAAAAATATATTTTAACTAAATCAAATATTGAGAAATATAAACAATATGCGACAGGACCAGATGCTAAAAGTTTAGGTGCAAAAGTTTTGGTAAATACAGGTGAAAATACTTATGAACTGGTTCAAGGATGTAAAGAAAATGAAGGTAAAGATATAATTTACGTTGCAGGAGGGTTTGATTTATTTAATCCAGGACATATTACATTCTTGAAAGAAGTTAGAGAATATGCAAGTAATGCGGGATGTATTGTTTATGTTGGATTATTGGATGATAACACAGTTAATCAAGTTAAAGGTAACAATTATCCGATTATGAACTTATTTGAACGTTCATTGTGTGTTTTACAGAGTAAGTATGTTGATGGTATTATACTTAATGCGTCAAATGCAGTTGATTATCAATTTCTGAAAAAACTTGGTAATGTTGTGAACATTGCACATGGACCTACAAAGGTTACTGAAGGTGAATACGATAATGTTAAAGATGTTAAAATTGTATCAATTCCAGCAAGTAAATATGCCGATATGAATGTTGCAAGCATTGTCGATAGAGTTCTTGTTAATCGTGAGGCATTTGAAGAAAGGCAAAGACGTAAAGGGTGGAAAAGGGAAGTTGAAGAAGGTTTAGAGGAGAAAGAAAGGCGGGGTTGAAAGAAACTTTGAAGAAGTGAAATTTTCAAATTTCCAAACATTTTCCAATTTTTGTTTGTAAAAACTAGATAGAAACTGCATTATTTTTAATTACTTATTTTGTGTATACACTAAATAGTACTTACTTCACAAATAATGGGTAAAAGAAAAGGAGGTAATTCGAAGGGCGGTAATGGAAAAAGACAAAGATGCCATTCATTGGTTGAACCTGGACAATATGGGGTTTATGCAACATGCGCAAGATTTAAGGAAGTTGCAGCTGCTAAAGAAATGAGATTATTGCTACAAGAAGGTATTGAAAAGCATTATCCACAAATCAAAGAAGAGAAAAAAGAAGGAAAGGAAGATGGTGATGATGATGATGATGAAATAAAAGAAGATAAAGTTATTGATGTTGAAGATGAAATTGCTAAAGAAATTGCAGAATTGAAGAAAAACGATGATAAGGCAAAACATAATAGAAATAATAAGGATTTAATACTTAGAGAAGTTCAATTAGGTGTTGAATCACTTACATTTTTTAAATTACGACAACCAGTTAAACCAAGTGAATTGGTGGTTAAGATATGTCAAGATATAGTTGATAATAAAGATCAAAGTGGTAGATTTGTACAAAGAATGGTTGGTATTGATAGATCGTGCAATGCTACAGAACCTGAATTTGTAAAGATGTTGAGTACAGCACTTGAAGAGATGAAGGAGCTTGGGGAAGAAATCACTACATATAACGTGAACCTTGTGAAACGTAACTTTGATACAATATCACGAGAGGAATTCCTGGACTTGATACAGAAACAAATGGATGCTGTACTTGGTGAAGGCAAGGCACAATTACGATACAAGGGGGCCGCTACGTTGATCAACGTGTACTGTTTCAAGAACAACATTGGTCTGAGTGTGGTGGATCATGCTCAGTACAACCACCTCTCCAAGTTCAACGTGCAACAACTACATGAGACTTTGCTAAAGAAAGAATAGTGTGTAAGGTATAGTAGAGTGAAGTTTAAAACCAAATAAAATAAATCAAAACTAAGAGAAACCCTCTGCACTGAAAAACACTTTTTTTTTTCAAATTGTATAAAAAGAACCGGATTCGCTCTTTTTTCGATGAGAGTGCCGTCATGAATTGGCTTCTTTTGCAAAACACCTTCTTTTTTTGTTTCCTATTTCTCTTTTGAGTTTACACACTTTGTTGTTTGCGGTGATTAGCACATTTTCAACCAATTGTTCCGACTGAATGCAACGTGTTGACAACCTTCGTTTTCGTTAAGTTTCAGCCTTGTATGAGCACAACAACAAGGTTCATTTCTTTCTTTTATTTCTATTACCAGTTCTCTTCTTTTTTTTTACTTTCTCCTTTTTTTGATGATGATTATATTCGACAGGCGGACTGATGAGTATCCATCTCCTGCTTCACGGCAAGCTGGTCTTCGTGTACAAATTTCTGGTCAGTGGAGATGGAGAAACGGCGGATATGTCGCAGATAGCTGATTTTATTACTTACATTACTTTTATATCCCAGTCTAAATCCAGGGGGATTTAGCAGAGAAAGAAAGAAACAAAGAAAGAAATAACTAAAGAAAAAGAAAACAATTAATACATACTTCAATACAAACAATTACTAATTCTAATGATGAGCAAATTTTTATTCACACTGTAAGAGACCTCGGTCGCTGAATTTAAAACAAAATATACTGATTTAATGAATCTGATAGAGTTAGTAATTTTTAGTTTTTATATTGTAGGTTAATAGTAACTTATATTGCACCCCTTCCTCTGCCCCTTCTTGTAAATCCACCTCTTTTCTTATATCTGCCCCTTGAGTTTGGTGAATGTCCATTTGATAAATGTCCAGTTGACATTTCTGCTTCGTTATTGTTACTATTGTTATTATTGCTATTATTATGACTATGATTATTGTGATAACTGTGGTTTTTATATCCATTACGACTGAAATGATAACTTCTGGGATCATCATTACTACTTGAACCTCTTTTCATATGAACTGGAGTTTTGTTAAAACTACTATTGGTATCTTCATTTGTTATCTTACCATCAAGTTCACGTAAATCAATATGAACCAAAAATGATCTTTTAACTTTTTCATTATTATTTACAGTACTGGTAGTGGTATTATTATTTTCATTACCAACAATTGAATTCATTTCTTCAATTGGCATACTAATTCTGAATTCTCCCATTTCAATTATACCAGCTCCGTTATTAGTTCTATTTCTATTAATTATCATTTTACTCTGTAATTCTCTAACAAACATAAAATTATTGACACCCCTTCTGTGAAATGTTGAACTGAAACCTTCGGGATACCAACATACATCTAGTTTATTATTGGTTGTCAAATTTTCTGACATCGAATTTTTTGAGTTTAAGATTATACTATTTTTAAATACTTTAAATTGTTTTGATTCAAAAATCAACTTATCTGTTTTCTTATTTATTAAATTTTCAGAATTTAAATCCTCTGAATCATAAAATATTAAAATTTTAGAATCTTTCAATTCCTTAGACTCTTTATTAATTGGATTTTTAATCTTGATACTTTTCCATGGACCATTACTTGAACTTGGAATTGATGACGGTCTACTATTTAAAGTCATATTTGTTGATGGGACTGTAGAATTAGAATTATTAGTTAATTGGGAATGTGCAACTGCTAAAATAACTTTATATTTAATGAACTGTGAATTTATACTGTCATCATTACTACCACCATTAATTGAGTAAATAGATTTTATTAAACCAATTGAGTAAAATAAAGAATTGATTAATTTTTTAGTTGTCGAAAATTGCAAACTGTTTGGAACTGAAACTATGAATGATTTAAAAATAATCTTATGTCTAATAACTATATGATTAATATAATGTAAAATTCTTGATCTTGTATCAATTTCATTTGTTACTGTGTCACTTTTTATCGGTTTAGATACTGGTAACATTTCAATATTTGGAATCGAAGGTGATGGAATTGAGTCCAGCTCATCATCATTTTTATAAATTGCCTCGTCCTTTTTACTTTTATTCTCTTCTTCATTGTATGAATTGTATAATAATTCATTCAAATTTTGTTGATTTATTGGGGTATGTGGAGATTCGATTATAGGAGTTGGTGGTCTTTTTAAATTATTTAAGTTTAATAATGGAACTGTGGGTTGTAAATTTGGAATATTATTAAATGTTGACATATTTGTATTATTATTAGTAGTAAAACTATTTGATTTTTTTATAAATGGTGATGATGATGGTGATGGTGATGGTGATGCTGATGCTGATGCTGATGCTGATGCTGAGGGTGATGGTGATGCTGATGGTGAGGGTGATGGTGATGGTGAATAAGATGAAGAGTAAACTATATGATTACCATTATTTTTAGTGTCAGTAGCACCAGTAGTAGTAGTAGTAGTACTAACGTTAATATCATTTTCAAATGTATTTCTAATTTCATTATTTAAATCATTTACAAAACTGGGGAAAAAGTTATTTGTATCTATGTTAATTTCATCATGTTGTAATTGTGATTCATCCTCGTTATTTTGATTTAAAAATGATTGTAGATTTGCGATGTTATTACTATTTATAGTTATTGGAGTGTTTATGTTCATGTGTCCATTGTTATATGCAAATGTTGAACTATGCAATGGACTCGATTGAAAATTTTGAAATTTATTTGAATTTAGTATATTAGAGGTAAGAGAATCATTTGAGTTGGGATTATTACTGCCGATGCTGTTATCAACAAATATCGTTGAATATGAACCATTTCTATTGATATGTGGATGAATACTATCTTTTGAATTATCGAAGTTGTTAGAATCATGATGTTTTAATGAAGGTGATTCGTTGAATGAAAAATTATAATTATTTGTTAATCTTCTTGTATCACTTGCTAATGGTGAACTACTAAAAATATTGGCAGTGGTATCATTATTATGATTAACCGGAGATAGGGTTGTCGAATTATTATAACCAAAACTCTGAATTTCAGAATTAACCTTAGGACTTGGGAAAAACCTTGATGATCTTGATGAAGGTTTTAAAGTATTACTATTAAGCAAGGAAATATCATCTATTGAATTATTCAAATAACTATTATAAAGCCATGAAGAATTTGGTGATGTTGATGGATCATTATTGTTGTTATTTATTGGAGACTGTTGATTATGTGATACATGTGAACTAGATATTGAATGTCTTTGGGCAGATGAAGGTGCACTTATTGAATTGAAGGATTGGTTCTTGAAAGAATAGGAATGTCTATTGATTAAATTCCTTGAATTAGTAGTACCATTATTATTCAATGGTGTTGTCGACTGAGGAACTGTTGAATATGATCTGTTTGGCAAAGAAGTGGGGTCTAGCTCTTTATTACTAAAAAATGAATGGTTCGGATTGGCTTCATTAGTATCAATGTTGTTGCTGTTACTGTTACTGTTACTGTTGTTGTTGTTGTTGTTACTCCAGATATCAGAAGCTGAGTTGTTGGGTGCCCTCTGGCCGTTTGGAGTAGTGAATAATTGGTGGAATTTCGAGTTTGACGAAAGACCTGGAAGCTGTTGCTGCTGTTGTTTCTGTGAACCGGAGAGTCCCTGCGCTGACATGGTGCTCGGGCCAGTGGAGGATGAGTTGCAAGAAGAAAGTGGGTGACAAAGTACAGCTACAAATTAAAATTAATAATGGCTTCACAAATTAAATTCCAAATTGCAAGCTCCAAATTTCAAATTCCAAATTTCTCCCACGGAAAACAGAAATTTCATTTTGTTTCAGTTTTCAGAATTATTAGGTAATACAGCTGTTGTTGCTGTTCTTGGCCCCACATTAGGTAATCCACAGAGAGATAACAGCCACCAGCTCAGACACCAGCCAGGACTCATGGACGCCGCCAACAATAACATCGATGTGGCTACCATGGCCGCCGCCGCTGTTTCTGTCTCCGATGCCAGGAAAGAAACAGCTGATGGCCACAAAAACAACAACAACAACGTTGACGAGTCTGTGCTTGACCCCGAGCTCAACGAACAGATGGATGATATGGATCAAATGGACAGAATTGAAGATGATGATGTGGATATGACTTCCGGGAAAACTAACGAAGATGACGTTGATGACGATCGTATAAACAGCACTACTAATAATGGTTCAGTCAATGAAAATGATGAAGAAAACAATAACAACAAGATTAAGAATGTTAATTACATTGCAAACATGAGTGCAATCGTTAATGCAAGTCAAATGCAATCACAGATGCAAGATAATGAAGGTGCTGAGGGGGACATGAAATTACAACGTCAAAGACAAGACAACCAAGAAGGAGAAGGAGAAGAAGAAGAAGGAGGAGGAGGACAGAAATTATTGTTACCACCACCAACATCTACAACAACCTCTCATTTAAAAATAAATCAACATCAAATCACTAAACCAGCGATCATGGATTCAGCATCAAACGTTGTTGCAGTAGCACACTTATTAAAAGATGACACAATGACAATAACACATGCATTACAAACTGAAAAACGTGCACAACAAAACAGAGCTGCCCAAAGAGCATTCCGTCAAAGAAGAAAGGAAAAACTCCATAAATTAGAAAATATTGAACGTAAATACCATGAAGCTTTAGCTAAAATCGATCTTTTAACTGAACGTAATAAAGAATTAGAGAGACAATTGAATGGAATAGAGTAGTAATTAATTAATTTATTTATTTGTACTAACACTGCGTGTGATTTAAATGTGTAATATAAAAAACATTGGTTTACTAGATAATTATGTGTGCTGAATATTACGAATTGAAACATCCATTTCCTTAAATTTAACACGCAGAAAAACTCTTTGTGTTGATAGAAATGGTAATGAAATCAACACTTACAATGATCGTATGAACTGAAAAGTTGTGTGAGCAAACACACTGTTTCTTTCCGCCCATTGCATCCAGCATCAATTCATTCTTTGCACAGAGACACATTCCAACACAGGTGGCTGTCCCTAAGCGGGGGTCTGGTTGAAACTTAAGATAGTGCATGGTTTAAGAAAGGAAACACAAAAGAACGAAAAACCGGGCTAAACCAAACTGAACAAAAATAATTTTATTTTTTGCTTATGGAAACTGAAAAATGAAAATGAAAAATGAAAAATTAAACAAAGAATCTCAAATTTCAAATTTGAATTTCAAGTCTTTTTGTCTTCTGATCAGCTTATGTAGCAGGACTTAACTTTTTTTCTTTTCTAAACTAGACCCAATATTCATCCAATGGCTACAAAAATAGCATCGGGATTGAGCCGGGTTGAAAGTGGAACGGCTTCCATTTTAGTTTCCCAAGATTCGGTTACAAATTCGTCAACACCGCAGCTACCGCATGTGAATACATATACAATTGATAAAGATAATGGTTTTAATAATGAAATTAATGATGATAATGATAATGATAATGATAATCCTAATGATAATGATAACGATAACGATAACGATAATGATAACGTTATATACAATAATGATAGAAATCTTAGATATAATGACAATACTGATGATGATTCTATTGAATCATATCAACCATCAGTTAGCTCAGAAGCTTCCGACCCCAAGTCAAATGATCAAATTTACAGGAAATTTTCAAGACAAATTTCAAGAGAGGATGCAACTTCAATCATTGGTGGTCTACAGCTTACGCCAACTTTAACATCCAAATCAGTGCAACTACCACGTAGAGTTTCATCGAATTTGAATAATAAAATTTTGATAAATAAAGATGCTAATTCAAGTGATGAAAATCATGATGAAAATTCTACAATTCATGAAGGTCAAAGTATTTCCGGAACTCCATCATCATCTTCACTGGTACCTGATGAAGTTAATGATGATGATACAAAGAAAATTTTCAATTTTTCATTTCCATTTTCAACTGCATCTAATGAAATAGTCGATGATCTGAAAATAATTAAAGATAATAGGGATAAAGCAAAACTTTCATTACGTAAAATCACCAAAAATTATCATTTCCATGATCATCATAATCATGATCATCACCATCATCATAATGAATTACTATTTTCGAAAACTCTGAAAAAAATGACAAGGTTATTACCATTTTCTAAGAATATCCAAAATGACCTGAATGTGAAAAGAGAATATCATCCAAAATCTCCAGATCCACCACCTGGCGTATCTGTATATTGGGATGATATTTCACATTTAGACTCCAACGAAAATGATTTTGAATTTAGAGAAAAAATCGAATTAAAATTGAGACGACAAGAATCATTAGATACTATTGAGGAAGCAAAATATTATAAAGATATAACACATTTAGATGATGGTAAATATAAAGCATTAGCAAAATCTTTATTACCTAAAACATCATCATTAAGTATACCAAAATTATCAAACAGAAAGATGAACAAAACTTTCAGTTTAGAATCTCAACAAAAACAAACAGAGAACTTCAGTAATTCAACATATATGGCAAATACAACTATAGCTACGGATGCAGCCCCAGGTGCACTACCAGTTCCAATAGAATTATCCACATCACCATCGCCTATTAACTCAATGAATTATTCAAGTAATGACAATAAAAATTTAAATAACCTATTACCATCAAAAGTTGTATTGACAACAAGCAAATTTTTATCAATTCCAATGAATCCGGTTGTTAGTACATTGCAATCAAATACCCCTCCAGAACTTGAAATTTTTAATCAAATTGATGGTGATATATTGATTATTGGAGGCTATAGAGGCTCGGTGTTAAGAGATTCTAGAACTAAAAGGAGAACTTGGATTCCTGTGCTTGAAGCAGGGCTAAATATTAGAAAAATTAATTTAACTGTTGGACCTAATGATGAAGACGAATTACATGAACTGAATGCTAAAAAGACCATATTTGGAGATTCTGAAAACCTAACAACTAATTTAGATCCATTGAAATTTAATGATCCAAATTATCCATCAATGTATCCAACTAAAATGTTAACACATATTGGACCTGTTGATATATCTAAAAGATTACTGAAAAAATTAAATTCAAATCCTAACGTAAATGCTAAAACTTGGGGTTATGATTGGAGATTATCACCTGAATTAATATCAGAACAATTATATCAAGAATTAAATAAAATTGTATCTAAACAAAAGGAGAAAAAGGGTGTCATTATAATTGCACATTCAATGGGTGGTATAATTGCACATGGTGCATTAATTAAAGATTCTAAATTAATAAGATCGATTGTTTATGCGGGTACACCAATGCCATGTTGTAATATTCTAGGACCAATTAGATTTAGTGATTCAATTTTGTTGAGTAAAGAAATTTTAACAAATGAAGCAAATTTTTTTATGAGAAGTAGTTATGTTTTCGTTCCACCTGATTGGGGTGGTGAAAATCTTGAAGATGGTAAAGATGGTGGTATGGTATTATTTAGAGATTTAAGGGATGGTAAAAGGTATAAAATTGATTTTTGGGATATTAAAGTTTGGGTTACTTATAATTTAAGTCCGTTAATTTCATTAGTTAAATTGAAAAAGGATGTTAAATTAGGTATAATTAATTTAGATTTAATTAAAGATAATGAATTAAAATCAGAAATCAAATCATACTTGAAAATTAAGGTTAATGAAGAAACTGAATTATTAGTAAATGATGAAATCAATAGATTAAATAATGAATTAGGAGTTTCATGGATTGAATCATATACATATTTAAAACGCACATTAAGTAGAACGAAGAATTATTTGATGTCATTTCAACGTGATGAAAATCTGAAATATCCACCAATGGCACAAATTTATTCAAATGGAGTTCCAAGTGTTAAATATTGTTTAATTGATGGTGAAGAATGTATCAAACGTGGAGAATATTATAAATTTTTTTATGGGCCAGGAGATGGAGTTGTTTATCAAGGTTGGAATTTTCCAAGAGAATTAGGACGTAAAAGACCTGAAGGTGATGAAACGTGTGGATTAAATAGTGCAGATCCAAGATTAAATGATGAACATGATTGGAGAGGTAAAGAATATGGTTATGGTAATAAATATGCATATGAATTTTGTGGTAAATTTAGAGGTACATGTGGGCATATTGGATTACTGGCAGATTTAAAATTGGTTGGACAAGCATTGAATGCAATATTCATTGAAGAACGTAAAAGAGAAAATGAATGATTGGATGGATAAGTTGATTAATGGATTGAATTTTTGTACTATTAAGTAATAGAATATGTAACACATAACCAAAGACTACAAGAAGCGCATTGTATTAGCAATTGATGATTTAAATCTTCTTCTTCTTCTTCTTCTTCGTTATTATCATTAAAATGATGATCATTAATACCATTTTCTAAATCATGATCGGTAATTACAAAGCCATTATCGAATTTACATCTTGGACATGAATGTATGAAATGTTGATTGGTTTCAATAAACTCACCAAGATCTACATGATCGATTCCATTTAAATCTATACCATTTGAATTGAAATCTCCCACCAATCCTAGTTTTATAAAATGCTCATGTAGTAAATGATCATATTCCGATCTCTTATCTTCGTTAATCAGTATTTTATACGCATTTTGAATTTCAGTTATCGAATATGTAGATTGGACTTGTTGTCCTTGTCCGTGATCTTTTTGCCGTTGTTTATCGGGATGATGGGTAAGTAAATGTTTATGATATGCGGTTTTGATATCCTGTGGCGTGCTTGTTTTGGGTATATCTAGGATCTGATAGTATGATGTATGGTTGGGTGGTAACGTATCCATTTTTTATTGATGATGAAAAAAAATAGAGAACTTCCTAATAAGGGAAGAAAACCATAATCCGACATTTTTTTTCAATTTTCAGAATATGTTTTTCTCTTTTGTTTTTCTATTTCTTTTTTTTTTTTTTTTTTTTTTTTTTTTTAAAAACATTTTGGGTTCTTTTTTTTTTTTCTATTCTAAAAGTTTTTTTTTCCCCGTAACGATTTTTTTTTTCCTTATACACCTTTTTCCAAAAAACAAAAAATGGGTAAATCGAATAAACCTATAGACGTAGATGTTTCGGTTAGTTCAGGAGATGCGATAATTGCATCATTTTCCAATGCAACGAAAATATCCCCAGATGTTGAATTTGAAATTTTCAACAATACGAAAAAGAGTTCGACAGGTACAAATGCATCAAAGACGTCGATTTTGCATGGTGAATGTAATGAGAATGAATTGCAATATGATGCAAATGAATTGAACGACTCACAATATGTTATTGGGATTTACGATTCTAAAAATTCGCAAATTAAACTAATCAAAAACTCAAGTTTCTATTCAGGACGTGTGAATTCAAACAGGATTTTAATTAACGATTCAAAATTATTAAAGACGCTGAAACGTAAAGATGTTTCAAAAGATGGTACATTCAGTGAGCGTAGAAACGCATTGGGGGAAGAGTTTGGTACTAAGAAGGCTAAGAAGGCAATTAACGAAGCTGCTAGAAATAAAATTGATTCGGGTATGCTAGAAGATTCACAAATCGATATTATTGATGGTATTAGAAACACCACCAAAAGTATGCCGAATAGAGAAGAAATGGCTAAGATGGTGGAGAAAGAGAATAGGGTTATTCCTCCATGTTATCCAGAAGCTACCAATGTTGAAGATATTTATCCAGTTAATGAGATTGTACCGGATGAAATTTTATCAACTTTTGCTATTGATATATTCTTTCAAAATAAAGAAATTGATGGTGGTAAGGAACATGGCGGTGATAGTGATGGTGATATTATTGAAAAATTAAAGTATTTACCCTATTTGCCAAATAAAGATCGTGATGAAGAGTATTTGAAAAAATCGATATTTGGACGCCTTTTAAAATCTACATTATCGGACAAAAAATCGGCAATTAGTTCGAATGTGAATGAAGATGTTAGATATAAATTACAATTGATTTCATTTACATCCTTGTTGGTTGGATTGTATTTTAATAGAAGATTGAATCGTAGGGATAAATTATTAGAATCATTTATTAATTTACCATCATCTAAATCACTCAATTTCATTTTACAAAAATTTGGTAATGTTAAAATTAAGACAAATAATAATAGTTATGATAGAGAAATTAGGATGTTTAATATTGGACCAAAGGAAGAAGATAAATTATTATGTTATATTATAATTTTATTATTAACATTATTTGAATTTAGATTAGAATTATCAACTTTAGCATCGGATTTAAGTTTAAAACCTTCGAAATTGTTGGCTTTGGTACGTACATTGGGATGTTCTATTATGGTTGCAAATAAAAGCGATGGAATTGATGCAGCTGGTTCTAAAATTGCCGTTTTACGGGTACCATTTAAGGTTCCAGATTTAGTAAGAAGATTTAAAAGATGAAAAGGGTAATCTCTTTCTTTCTTTCTGTGTAGAAGATTCATTTCATTAGTTAATTAGTTAATTATATATAATAGATAAAAGATAAAAACTTTGACATAAATAAGATAAGACAAGATAAGATAAAAAAATATATAGATTTGAGATATTAGAAATTAGATTAAAAAATTTTGAAGGATACGTTAGAACAAGAAATAAGAGAGACATAATATAATAATTGCAAGATGGATAATTATTATTTTTCTTTTTTTTTTTTTTTTTTTTTTTTTTGTTTTTATTTATTTAATAATTTTTTTTTTTATTTGGAAAA
>JAJLVO010000021.1:43117-159712 GCA_030564565.1 Pichia sp. NRRL Y-12830
AAAAAAAAAAAAAAAAAAAAAAAAAAAAAAAAAAAAAAAAAAAAAAAAAAAAAAAAAAAAAAATAATTATAAAAAGAATATATAATATTTTTTTTTTTTTTTTTTTTTTTTTTTTTTTGTGTTTACATTAATTGAATAATTTTATCTTTAATGAGGAAAACTAACATAATCCAAGCCATAATCAGACTAATAACACCAACACTTAAATTGATGGTGAACATAGAAGTTAAACCTCTATAAGCCATCGCTTCAATTATTTGATCGGTACTTTCCATGAAGATTAAACCACCACAAAGTAAACAAAAGCTTGTAATTAATTCAGTTAATGGTTTGAAGGGTTGAAATAAATCTGAAGAATTATTTGAATTTGCTAGGAAAAAAGTAATGATACGAAAGAAAGAACCGTAAGTTAATAAAGAACCCCATTGAATATGAATTTCGGTTGATAAAGAGGAAGGTTGTGCATGTTTTGACATTAGTAAACCAGTCCAAAAGATGGTGAAAACGGGGAAAGGGTTTGGAGAGAAACCTATTGAAATTAATTTATTATTGATATCGATATCGGGATTTTTTTTCAAGAATAGAGATTTTTTCCAAGTTGATAATTTAAATTCAGTGATTAAACCACATAAACCGGCACCTAAATACATGAAAGCGATTGAAACATGTTGTAAATCTTTTGCAGTCCACTTACCATCATTTGAAGCTAAATGTTCAAGAAAGATATTAGTTGAACCATAAAAGAAAATTAAGAAAGATTCAACAAATTCAAAAGTTAAAATTGTACCATTGGTTGGTAAGATCTGAGAGAGTCTTATGAAAACGGAAGTATTTAATTTGGGATCAATGATTGAATAATTCCAAGAACCGCCAATTGACTTATAAGCACCGCAATATCTTGCTAAGGATAAAACACCTAGTGAGAAAAAGACACCACCTTTGATAAAATGAGCCAATAGGTTGAAAACACGGAAACCTTTACCCATTAGGTTAAGACATGCAACACCGGTTGGTAAGAGAACGAGATAATAAATGAAGATTAACCATAGGGTTAAATTGAAAAGGACATTAATGATTGAATATAGTAATGAGGGGGGGGTGGAAGTATGAGGATCATCAAGGATGAACGAATCAGTGTCATGTTCATCATCATCGCCGAAAAGGGTTGAAGAAGGAGAAGATGAGAGGTTTGATAGTGGGATAGAAGGGTGGTTATTATCAGAGGCCGTATTATTATTGTTTATACCTATACCTAAGCCTAATAATTTATAAGCAGACGGAGAATGAGAGTGAGACGGAGACGGAGATGGAGATGAGGTGATTGAAAAAGGAAAATTTGAGCTATTAAGATGATGAATATGCAAAGTTGAAAAAAGTAGGTTTAATAGGGTGAATACGATCAAACCATGAATCATTTTTGTGTACGCCATACCGGGGAATAAATCCGGAACATTACTAATAAAGGCTATGTAAAGCAAAGAAGCAAAGATGGAACTGATGGATTGGAAGTAGAGAGACGGCAAGAACCATTTTGATTTTAAATTGTTTAGTATCAACACGATTGGATAGAGGACGAAACAGGAGGTGAGCAGGATCAAAATATGGTTTGATAGTAGAGAATGGTGAGGGGTGTCCAGGGTGAAATAGGTGGTTGTGTTGTAGGAATGCCAGTAGAGCTGTTGAGATGGAGTTAAGGAGGTGTTTAGGATGGGGACGCCATGATGGGCCATGGGCCAAGGCTGGGGGGTATTATGCATTGAGTCCATTGGGGGGGGGAGGTCTAGATGTGGAAGCGTGGAAGCGTGGAAGAGGAGAGAAGAAAGAAAGTAGTAGAAAAGAGAGACTGGGCTCTGAAAAGGCTCTGAGAATGCTCTGAGAAGGCTCTGGGAAGGCTCTCACCAGTTCCAGAAGTCGGTTGGTGGTTTGGACGGAAAACGAGTAGAAATGAAATGAAATGAAATGAAATAAAGTGAAATAAAATAAAATAAAATGAAAATAAATAAAATGAAAAATACACACTAAACGCTGGGAAGGCCCCTCCGCGCCCCCCCTCCGCGCCCTCACTCCGCGCCGCTCTCGTCGTCCGCGCCGCTCTCGTGCTTCAAGGGCAGCGCCTTCAGGTGGTAGTGCTGTTTGCGCAGCTCCTCGAACCGCCGGTGCTTCTCCTGGGCGGCGCTGCCGGCGCTGCCGGCCTCGTCGGCGCCCTGCGCGCGCTGCTCGTCCCCTGCGGGCTCCACGGCCCTTTCGATTTCCGCCCGCTCTGGCAGCTCCTCGTCGTCCACGCCGGCACCGAGCACAAAGGCGCTGTCGCTGTCGCCGTCCTCGCCGTCGCCGTCGCCGTCCTCGCCGTCCTCGCCGTCCTCGCGGTAGTACTCGCCCGTGGGGTCGAAGCCGCCCTCGTACGGGGTCTTGGGCTCGTCGATCTTCATGGTGGCGCACTTCTCCTGCTCGTTGACCAACAAGTTGCCCTCGTCCCACACAAGCGGTCTGCCCGCCGGCGGCAGACCGGCGGGCGCGGTGCTTCTGCTGGCCCCATCAGCGGCCGCTCTGGCATTGGCTCTGGTGTTGGCAATCACCTGTTCTCTGTCAACGTCGTGGCCCATTTCCAGCTCGTTGGGGCCCTCTCTCCTGTAGGCCGCCTGGGCATCTGCGTTCTTCAAGATTCCTCTGGCCATGGTGGTGGTGGTGATGGTGATGGTGATGGTGATGCTAATGCTAACGCTAACGTTAATGTTATACTGGTCTATACCGTACAGTGCTACATCTCTACGCCCACAAGGAAACAACCGCCATCGCAACAACGGCACCGTCTTGAACCAAACTGCGCTTCTGCGAATCCACCACCGCGTCGAAAAACGCCTCGTCCCCGTCGCCGCGCTCGTCTCCGCGCCCGTCCCCGCGCCCACCAGCGCCTTTCCCCACGAAAACAACAACCTGCCCACCAATCTTCTCCACCGCCCCCCAGCCGCCGCCCGCGCACGCGCCGCCCGCGTCCTCCTGGAACACCCCGCCAACCCGCACGAAAACCCCGCCGTCGTACTCCTTCCCGCCCGTGAAAACGCCCTCCACCCCGCGACTCACCCGCACCGAATACCCACAATACCCACACGCTCCGCTTCCCCCCCACGCTTCCTTCATGCCCACAACCTTCTTCTCCAATACATCCACACTGACTCTCACTCCAACTGGGATCTCTTCCCGCAATTCAACCATCCTCTCTAATCCAACATTCACATACTTGGTGCCCAACTTGCTCTTCATCTTCTTCACTTTACCACTCGCCGTCTTCTCCCTAATTGCTGCTTTCTTCTTGAAAACGCTAATACCTTCTCTAAACCTCATACCCTTTCTGCTCTCTGGCTTCAACATCTCAATCAGACTCCCAATTATTGGCATCTTCTCCGCCTTTTTAAACACCTTCTTATCGATCAATCCCTTTTCGACATTAACCGCAAACACTTCTTTAACTAAGTATCTTGGAGTAATGAAATATTGGAATAAACTTCCAACTAAAATACTCTTCTTTTCTTCTTCTTCTTCCGTTTCCGCATCCTCACCCGCTTTACGAACTATAATGATCTCGTCAATTTTAAACATACATGCATTACGTGCAATGCTATGAATAGCGTGAACTAACGAATCCAATGTATGGTTTTGTCTTATTAGTGTATGAACATCTATTGCTAAATCCATCATTTTGTTTGGTTTGGTTTGGTTTGGTTTGGTTTAGATTAGATTAGATTAGATTAGATTAGAGTATTATGGAAAAAAAAAAAATTTTTCACTTCTCCTTCTGTGAAGCTTTTCAAATCGCCAAATCCCACATCTCCAATTTCTTATACCCTCTATCCAACTTTTTTTTCTTCGCGTATAAAAATCTCGATGCATCATGGGTTCGTTCCGACACTTGGGATTTCTTTACTCAAGATTAACACTACCAATGTCCTTCCATTCAAACTTCAATTTTAGAAATTGTGCAACAAAGCAAAGGACCAATAAAATTGGCACTTCCAACAATGGGCCAAACGTTGCTGCAATGGACTGATCACTACCGGATCCATATATCGATATTGCAATGGCTAAACTCAGCTCGAAGTTATTAGATGCTGCAGTAAAAGTCTGTGTTATTGTTTCAGAATAATTTGCAGAGCAACACTTTTTACCCTCTCTTGATCCATTCACAACTTCTTCCTCACATCCACAAAGCAAGGTTTCTTTTTCGTAATCATCACCAGTTTCGAAAACTTCCAAATTTGGTGAGGTTCTCCCAAACAACCATCTGATTGAAAAAAACGTGCCAAACCACGTTATAGCAAAATAGAGAATCAAAGGAACAAAGCATCGTAGTGCTGTTCGAATATCTTTAATAAATCCATCCCCCCTTTCAATGAAAATGACAATAATAGTATATATTAGTCCAATAAAAGCCCATGGAGATATGAATGGTAAAACTTTCTTTTCAAATGATTGTATACCCATAGTTCTAAATGCCAATAGTCTGATGATTAGACCAACTCCAAGGGGGATACCTAAAAAGAATGCAACACTTTTAGAAACCAACGAATATGAAATACTAGATGAAGATGACGTATAACTATCACCTGTTATAACGTAACAAAAAAATATTTGGTACGGTGCATATAGTATAATTTGTAAAATACTATTTATCAACACTAAAATCGCACATAAATTCGAATCACCATCCGCTATTTCATTCCAAACCAAAACCATTGCAATACATCTAGCAAGACCAATCATAATAATACCCACACGATATTCTGGTTTGTCAAATAAAGTTAACCAAGCTAAACCAAACATTAAAAATGGACAAACTATCCAGTTTAAAATAAGTGATACCATGATTGGTTTTAAATATTTCTTTTGTGTACTTAATTTATGAAATTTTTCCCATTCAATCTTAGTTAATGGAGGGATCATCATTATAATCATCCCAACTGCCAAGGGAACCGAAACACCTACTATCTGTACACCATCAAACGCTGTTCTAGAATGTGGCACAAAAACTGAAAGCAAAACACCTAACACAATGGCTAAAATTATTGCAATTGGTAGAATTTTATCACTAAATGATAAACCGGACCATACTTTGTGTAATATGCTTCCTTTTGACAACACACTTTTAACTTTTGAAAATTCCATAACAAATTGTTTTGATTTATTAAAGTCTCTTGATTACTCCATATAGTTCTCGAGATCAATGCAAACCAAACCAATTCAAATTATAAATTATAAATTATAAATCTACTGAGCGCTTAGATACACGATTTTGGCAAGACAGTTGGTCTGTTCGTTCTATCACACAGGCTTAACTCTTCAACAATAGAAATCAAAATCATGTCACGCTCAATCAAGATAGGATCTCTTATTCAGATACGTACCCGATCTGTAGTTAGTTAGTTCCTTTCTCTTGTCTTTTCTTGTCTTTTCTTTTATTCCAAAACCAAATGATGATACGTAAGATGAAATAGTAATCAGTCCAGAATTCATCGCAGTAAACTTGTGTATTGATTATATATACAATAATAGATACTAGGTTGTAAAAATTAAAAATTGTGTATATTTATATTTGAGAAAGTTGCTAATTATTACTAAGTAGGTTTTAGTTCTTGGCTCTTCGTTCTTAGCTCCTGCTTATCACGTAATCTACACGTAACGCCTTTACTTTACTCTACACCCACCCATGACACTCATTGCAGTCGCTCAAATAACCTCCACTCCTTCCATCCATCACAACATCAAACTAATCACAAATCTCATCCAAAACGCAATTGCTCAAAATGCTAGAATAATCTTCTTCCCCGAAGCTTCTGATTACATTGCACCAGATGCTCAAACTTCTAAATCCTTAGCCTCTTCTTATACTGATTCCCCATTAATCAAATCAATTATTAATTGCCAAATTTCAAATACTCAATTAGGTAACAAAATCGATGTCGTTATAGGTGTGCATGAACCATCAAATGATTCACTTAATCGTACTAAAAATACATGTCTTTACATTAATTCAAATGGTGAATTATTTAAAAGATATCAAAAAATACATTTATTTGATGTAAATATTAAAAATGGCCCAATTTTAAAAGAATCAAATTCCGTTGAACCGGGTACTTCAATTATACCACCTTTTAAAACTCCAATTGGTAATTTGGGTTTGGCAATTTGTTATGATTTAAGATTCCCGGAATTATCTCTCTCTTTACGTTCACAAAATGCTCAAGTTTTAACTTTCCCCTCTGCATGGACCGTTAAAACTGGTCCTCAATTTCAAACCCTTGGTAAAGCAATTGCTATTTTAACTCAATGTTGGGTCATCCTACCAGCTCAAGTGGGTGTTCATTGTAAAGGTAGAGAAAGTTATGGTGGTAGTTGTGTTATTGATCCATTGGGTAATATTGTTGCTATGATGAAAAAACATGAAATGTTACAAGATGAAAAGACTGATGATGAAGACTCAGATTCAACTGATGATAATGGGCTTCTTGTGGTTGATATTGATTTAGATTTAGTGGATAATGTTAGAAAAAATATGCCATTATGGGATCAAAGAAGATATGACGTCTACCCCCAATTAGGTTAATCTTTATTAATAGGTAATAATATAATATAACTTTTGACTTTTGCTATCCGTGACTCCCACTGTAGATCTAGATCCCGTTCATCGCGGTATATAAAAACTTGGAGTTTCCCACCTTAACACTCCGAAACTTGCCTTTTTTTCCTTTAATCAAATTTACAACACACACCTTTATCTTACCATGTTTAGATCTTTACAACATTCACCAAGTATAATTACTTTATTTCATAATCCGAAATCTCAAGCAAGTTCAAAAATCTTACAAATTTTAGAAAAAAATCAATCTAATAATACTCTCAAAAATGGTGAATTTAAATTCGTTATTGATAAAACAACCTTGAATCCAACTTTGGATCAATTTAATTTCTTTAAACAATCTTTACATATGAACCCTGTCTGTAAAAAAGCTTTGAAATTAGCATATCCAAAATTAACTCAAGGTAAAGATTTAATTGTCGATTTACAAAATATAAATAATGATAAAACAAGTACCAATCAAAAATCAACTTCTGTTCAAAATATTGAAAATGTAGAATTCGTTGCTCCGTTGGTTGTCGATTGGGATCATAAATTATTGGCTGTTACTGAAAAGGGTTTAAGTAAAATATTGGATCAATATAATGCAAGAGAAGATTAGTTAGTTTATATATATTGTAATCTATATATATTAATATCCCATCCTTTTAATAACATATGATTGTGATGTTATACCAATAACATTATCAATTGAATTATTAATCCATTCAATCACCCAATCACTTGGATCAATATCTCCTTCTTCACCCTCTTCTTCGCCTTCACCTTCGCCTTCCCCCTCTTCAATCCAATTTAACCACTTCAATGGTAATGGTTGAGATTTAGAATTAATCAATATATCATGTTCTTTATCCTTCAAAATACATGATATTGTAAATGAATTATTCGAATTCGAATCAATTATAATCTCATTACTATCACCATTCGAACTCTTTGTATCTTTATTTGAAGTCCATGCAAGTAATCCAACAAAAAGTTGTGTTTTCTTAACTTCTTCTTCTTCTTCTTCTTCCCCCTCTCCTTTTCCTTCCTTTACTTCTCTCTGTTTCATTTCATTCTCAATATTAGCTAAAATTAATTTCTCCGCATCTGATCCTTTACCATTAAACAATGAAAATTTAATCCTTTCAGTTTTCAAACTTGCTTCTGGTTTAATAGTACCTGATTCAACAACTTTAATATCAATTATTGCATCGACTTGTTGATTCATCACATGTTCAAAACTACTTTTAATCATTGTCGATAATCCAATATAATTTTTCATATCATGAACCAAATAAATCTCAATTAATTCATCCTTAGAATTCAATAAATTGATTCTATCGATAACTTCATTCAAAGTACCATTGAAAAACTTTAATCCATTATTTAACCCCTGATTTAAATTCTTAATAGCATTTTCTGCATCAGGTATACTTAAATTACTCAATTCTTCACGTTGTTCATCATTTAACAGATCATTCAAATTCTCATGAATTCCAGAAATACCAATTTCTTTAAACACATTTTTAATATTCGTATCAATTGTTTGTTCCCTTGCTAATTTAATTGCATCTTCTGCTTGTTTTTGTGCTTTATCGGAGATTGATTGTGCTGTACCCCATAATGAGGAAAGTTGGTTACTTACTTGTGTTGATCCACTGTTAGACCACCATGATGCAATCGAGGTAATTGGATCATTCACTGGTTCATCAATTGAAGCGGGTTTTGACTCCTTCAGTTGCTCTGATTCAACTGGTTCCTCTGTTTCGTCTTTAGACTCTTCTTTTGGTTCCTCCTTTGGTTCCTCCTTTTTCTTATTGGACTCTTCTTTTGGTTTTTCCTTTGGTTCCTCCTTTTTCTTATTGGACTCTTCTAATTTATCCAAAAAATCTAAAATCTCGGTATCATTAGACTTATTCAATTTTTCCTTACTATCATCAGTTGTACTCAATGTTGAGCCTGAATTGTTCGTTGCATCGGTTGGTAAAGAGTCCAAAAATTCAAATATTTCCTTTTCTGACATCTGATTCTATCTAACTATTCAAGATTGAAAACCTGTATAAATGAACATCATTCATTTTCTTGTTTATGTACACACACACACTTTTATTTTTTAATTTTTTATTAATTAACAATTAACCGATTGCGCGTTGTAAGTTAAAAATATAAATTATAGAAAAATGATCATGATACTACTTAATTCTTAATTCTACTCTCCTTTCTTCTTTTTTTATCAACACTTTATACAACCATGCATCCTATCCTTGATCGTGATCGTTTCCAAAATTGTGAAGATTTAATCGATGCATTAGAAGAATGTCATAAATCCCCATTTTTCGAAACTGTTTTAGGTAAATGTTCAGATGTTAAAATTCAATTATCTCAATGTTTACATAATAATAGATTAGCCAATGATAGATTACAAATTTTAAAACGTAAGGAAAAGACGAAAGCATTAGATCTTAATAAAAAAAAAAGAGAGGAGGAAGAATGGGGGGAAAATGGATATTTGAAAAAAGTTATTGAATTAGAATATAATCAAAAATTAAAAAATCAACAACAACAAACGGCTTCAAATGGTGATTCTAATTGAACATTCTACTTTCGGTCTTTGATACTACTACTTGTAAATAATTTATAATTTATCAATAAGAAACGCTCTTAACTATTAGAAAAAACACTATCTTAACATATTCCATTCCTGTCCTGTGGTGTCCTGTCCTGTCCAGTCATGTCCTTAAATTTACTAAACTACTATTAAATGCAGCATTATACGTATAATTTATAAATAATATATATTTAAAACTATTTGAAAAAAAAACTAATCTTGTCTAGACTTTAAGTATCGTTTGATGATTTTTTCCTTTGTAACTATATAAACAACAGCACCCCAACCACTTAACGCATCTCTATCAGCAGCATTTAATAAAGCTTGTGAAATACATTCAAATAAATCTTCAGATTCTAAATTTGGTTCATAAAGTGCTTCACACATACCAAATAGTTGATCTGATGCAGTACCTGAAACAATAAAATCTTTTGCAAAATCTATACAACCAATTGAATCAAATCCACAAACAAATGGAATCCCACTTTTGGAATTAATACCAGCAACAATAGGTCCAACAAACCATGGCCCAAATCTACGTTCATATAAACTTGATGAAACTAGGTTTGCAAATGTTTGTGGTTCCATTGATCTTTCTTCACGCATTTTATATAAATTTGTCTTTTTACGGAAATCTTCATTAACTGTTATAACATCGGATGCTAATCCTGTTAATCCAAAGAAAACATGATCATAGTTGAATATTTTTTCAAAATTGTTAGAAACTCCAAGTGATTGTGATCCAAGACGCATATCAGATGCAATTGCAATACAATCCTTACCTACCATGGCTACCGCAGTACCACCGTTGATTGAAAATGGATCAGACATAATGTTATTTTAGTTATATGTTGTTTGCTGCTTCGTGTGTGTTGATTTGTTGAAGAAATACAAAAATTCGCCACCGAAACAACCACTATTTTCTATCAAGACCTCATACATTCAAAAATTCAAAAATTCATGTTAGCGCTCTCAAATTTTCAGTTTTCAATTTTCAACAGCATGAAATTCTCAATTTTTCATTTTCTTAGATCTAAATACTACCTAGATCTCTGCGTTTCTTGCTTTGCCTTCACTTTTTTGATATTTCTCTTGAATTATCATACCTTTCGTTCAACTTTAAATACCCCAAACCAGAATAAAACATTTTAGAATGACTCAAGAAGCTATTGACCTGTCTTATGAATCACAACAACAACCAAATGGCCAAGAAATCGTAGATCATTCAATGACTGACGCGTCAAAAGATGCAATTGAAGTTGATGCAATAGATGATGATCAAACGGCTGTTTCTGATAATCGAGGATATGAAGAACATGCCGGAGATGAAGAGGATGATGATGAGGGACAGATTGGTCCTTCTCCGGTTGATGCACTTATAGGTAATGGTATTTCTAAAAAGGATATTGAAAAATTACAAGAAGCTGGTTTATGTACAGTTGAATCAATTGCTTATACACCAAAGAAAATCTTAACTACTATTAAAGGCATATCTGATCAAAAAGCTGATAAACTTATTTCTGAAGCAAGTAAAATTGTTCCACTGGGCTTTACAACTGCAACTGAATTTCATCAACGTCGTTCTGAATTAATTACTTTAACAACTGGTTCAAAACAACTAGATACTTTATTGGGTGGTGGTATTGAAACAGGTGCAATTACTGAAATTTTTGGTGAATTTAGAACTGGTAAATCTCAATTATGTCATACTTTGGCAGTTACTGCCCAATTACCTGTTGAAATGGGTGGTGGTGAAGGTAAATGTTTATTTATTGATACTGAAAGTACATTTAGACCTGTTAGAATTGTTCCAATTGCACGTAGATTTGGTTTGGATGATCATGAAGCAATGGAAAATATTGCTTATGCAAGAGCTTATAATGCAGATCATCAACTTCAATTACTTAATCAAGCAGCTCAAATGATGGCTCAAAGTCGTTTCTCTTTATTAATTGTTGATTCAATTATGGCATTATATAGAACTGATTATAGTGGTCGTGGTGAATTAAGTGCAAGACAAATGCATGTTGCAAAATTTATGAGAACTTTACAAAGATTAGCTGATGAATTTGGTATTGCTGTTGTCATTACAAATCAAGTTGTTGCTCAAGTTGATGGTGGAGCATTATTTAATCCTGATCCTAAAAAGCCAATTGGTGGTAACATTATTGCACATTCTTCAACTACAAGACTATATTTTAAAAAGGGTAGAGGTGCAAACAGAATCTGTAAAATTTACGATTCTCCTTGTCTTGCTGAAACCGAATGTGTATTTGCAATTGGTCAAGGTGGTATAATGGACCCATCTGATGAAGCTGAACAACAAGATGATGAATAAAGTCACTCCTTCTAATCTACTATACTATTGTCATTTCTTTCCGTTTCATTATTCATTACATAAAAAAAGAGCTTATATAAAAATTAGATTATTTTAATTTAAAATGTTTGTGTATTACTTAGTAATGTTTTGTATAATTTTATTAGCATTCTTACATTAAAATTCAGGTGCCATATTCATATCAAACCAGCCTAGTAAATCGTCATCTTCAACTGGGTTACTTATATTTTGTTGAAATATTGAATCTATAAACATTTCATTTAATAAATCAGAATCTGTTGGGCTATGAGTTGATGAGTTTATTTGCTTCAAACTTGTTTGATTATTATTATTGATTGATTGTGAGTCACTTGGTGTATTTTCTGATGTAATTGAAACTTGAACTGTTGGTGGAGATTCAAAAAAATCATCTAAATTTGATATAGAAACTGAACTTAAATTATCTTTATTTGAATTATTATTATTAGTAGTAGTAATTATGGTACTACTATTATTATTATTATTATTAGTATTATTATTATTATTATTATTGTTGTTACTATTATTATTATTATTGTTATTATTGTTGTTGTTGTTGTTATTGTTATTGTTATTAAGATTTAAACTACCTTTATCTAATGTACTGCTTAATGATCTTGATGTGGTCATTAAAAGGGGTTTCAATTCATTGCCTGTAATATCATTATTTGAACCAATTGTTGATGGTGCATTTTTGTTGGGTCTTGGATTGTTAGGAAATAACAATGGTGGTTTTAATCCACTTGCAGCTGCACTCATTGATGTGGAACGTTGTAATTGTATATTTGAACTATTCTTCTTCTCAACATCTTGTTTCTCTTGTTTCTTGGTTGTATTAGATGTAGATTTCCGTTTTCTAGATTGCGGAGGTTGTTGTGAAGATGACTTTGATAGTGTTGGTAAAGAAGTTGATTGATTTCGTTCTTGTGTTTTTAAATCCAATGTCGACTTTTGTTTTGTTAATGAACCTGTTGCTTCAAGCATCGCTAATGGAATACCATTAATTTCAACTGGTTTTGATAATCCTGCCTTAAATGCAGTTTGCTTTGCGTTTGTAATTGCTTGATCTGTTGGAACCAAAGTTGTTATTGTCGTACCATTTTCGGTTGTTGTTCTAATTGCTGTAAAATCATCTTTTGTAATTTGATTATAAAATGGTAATGGTAGTGCTTTATTTTTAACATTTTTGGATTTTAGTTTGTTTGATTTACCTTTACCATTTTTCGATTCTTCAATTGTACGTCTGCGAGCTTCATGAATATTCCAAACTAAATCGTAAAATAATGAACCTGTTAAATGTGATCTCATACGAACAATTATTCCTTCTGTGTCCGTAAATAGTTCTGGATGTGTAATAATTACAAAATTTAATTTTTCTAAAACTGTTGCAGTACGTGAAATATCATTCTCAACATCTTTCCAAGCGGCCAACATGTTTCTAAATAATCTATGAACAGTAACAATTGATTGTCTTGATGAATCAATGTATTTAGGTAACAAATATGGTGTCAAGTGTAATTTGAATAGAACAAACGCGGCAGTTGTAACCGAATGCCTAACATAAATTGGATATTCAGTTAGTTGATTATTTTCAAGTAACCTTGACATGATCGTGACAATTCTTGTTGCTGAATGATAAGCAATCGTAACAAATTTGGTTTGATCTTCACTTGGAGTCTCTGGTAAAAATGAAAATAAACAAATCATTAATTTAACGTAAAGATAGTAAATTTCAACAACTAAATCATCTATTTGTAATTTGAAAACCAACCTTTCTAATTCTCTTTCCATAATATGTAATGGACCAGCTCTATTAGCTGGCTCCATCAAACCATCGGGACCTGAAACATTTAATCCCATAATATTAACTAATTTTGCTTGAAATATTGCTAGTGAAATCAAACATCTGAAATTTTTCGGTAAGGAATCATCAATTCTTGCACTTTCTAATAAATAATCAGTTTGCAAACTTGGTGGTAAACCTAAATTTGATGACCAAAACTGTTCACAAAAAAATACAGCTAACCATGTACGACTTCTCCATTTTTCTGCATCTGGTAATGCGACTTGAGTTCTTGTAAATTCAGTCATAAATTTACCTCTGTGTAAACCTAGTTGTAAAGACAGGCTTTTTGCTAATCCAATAAATCTATAAGAACAATCATCTAAAACTTTTTGATTTGGCAATGGCCATGTACTTAAAATTAACAAACTTTGGACAATATGAGTTGATCTCGGTGTCCGAATCCAACAAGTTTCAATTGCTAATTGTTTAATTAATGATGCAAATGAAATATATAATGAAGGATCAGGATCTGATAAACAAGCAGTTAACATGACAGTCCAAAATAATAGTTGACTTTGTTGATATAACTCAATTGGATCATTTGAAACCATTATTGGTAAATAAGGTAAAAAACAATCAACGAACTTTTTATGTAAAGTTTGAGCCTTTTGAATATCAATTTTAATATCACCTAGTACAAACTCAGAAATCTGTGCATTAGATGGTAAAAAACTATTTTGAGAGATCGAAGTTGTATTTACATGAGTTGTTAATTTTGTACCATTTTCATTAATATTTGAACTTTCATCACTGATCTGATTGAATTGCGCTGGTGATTGAGCGACATTTCTTAAAGCAGCTTCTAATGCAATATTTAAATCGGTTTTATTTAAGGCAGAATCATTGATTAATGGAATTGAACTTTTTCGAGAATCTAAACTTAATAAAATTGGTTCTTTTTGTAAATGAGTTTTTGCAATTAATGAAGGTGAAGTTAAAGTCAAGTTGGATTTTAAAATGTTTTCTTCCTTCAGTTCATTGTTTTCATCTATTGATTTCAGTTTGGATGGATTTGTGCTTTGTAATACTTTTGCAATTAAATTCTCATTTTTTGTTAAATATTCAATTTTTGATCGTAATTCATCGACATCATTTCTTAATGATTGAATTTGTGAACCTTTCTTCGGCCTAAATTGTGGGTCAATTTCACATTTTAAATTCATTCTTTGACACCGTGAACATGGATCAGGAAATTGTTCTGATGCATTACATTTGATTTTGTGCTGTCGACAATGAGTACACGAAGTCACAGGACGATGACCTGCAGCTGAGGAATTTATTTTTTTATTATCAATATCCATTGAACTATCATTGTTTTGATTATGGTTATGATTATCAATATGATTATCATCATTTGTGGAACTAGCAGTTTTCTTCTTCTTTGTACTAACTTGTTTTGATGAACTTGTTTCAGATTTTCTTTTGTTTGAATCTTGAATATTTTCAATCAATTGATCATTGTGAGACAGCTGGTCATCTGAAACATCTTCCATTTTAGGTAGTAGATGTTTATTTGACATTGTATTCATTTAACTCATAAAAACTGTCGTAATAAAATTCGAACAAATATTTATAAGGAGTTGTAAAAGTTATGAGAAATGAATGATTTCAATTTATTGAAATTCGGCTTGTTTAATTTATTCCCTTCAAAAATGAGGTGTGAATATGCCCTTTGTCCTTTGAAATATAAAGAAAATCGGAGGGGAAAAAGGGTTATGAAAATGATTTTATTAGGATCCTGAAAACAGCGGAGAACTTGAAAATCAACAATTCCGGGTAACTACGGATTACGATTATTCAGTTTTAGTTAGATTCGTTAAATTTACATACGAAAATAGTTGCTAAATTTCAAACATAAAAATGATTAGATAACATTAGAAGTTTTAAAAGTGTAGATATATAAGTAAAATCAATTCACTAATTCCAACACAATTAAGCCTTGGTGAATCTTAAGTATGGTTTAACTTCAGTAAAAGAACCGAACTTTTCCTTTGCAGCATCGTTAGAAATAGATGGTGGAATAATAACATCATCACCTTCAGTCCAGTTAACACCGGTAACGACACCCTTAGCATCACCCTTTTGTAAAGCATCAATAACCCTTAAAACTTCGGAGGTATTTCTACCAACAGAAGCTGGGTATGTTAAAACTAATCTAACAGTCTTCTTTGGATCAATAATGAAGACTGATCTGATAGTAAAAACTGGTTGGCCTTTTTGTAAGTTCTTGAAACCATTTTCATCAACCATATCATATTTGTAAGCAACTTCTTTAGTTTCATCACCAATAATTGGGAAGGTGAATTTTTCACCACCCAGAGCAACTTCTTCAATGTCTTTAACCCATTTCTTGTGTGATGGAACACCTTCAGCAGATAATCCAATTAACTTAACGTTTCTAGCATCGAATTCTGGCTTTAATTTAGCAAAAGCACCTAATTCGGTAGTACAAACGGGAGTGAAATCGGCTGGGTGAGAGAAAAGAACACCCCATGAATCACCTAAGAATTCGTGGAAATCAATGTCACCAACAGTGGTTGGAGCCTTGAAGTTTGGAGCAGCTGCACCAATTCTGATTCTTGGTTGAGAAGCAGCATCAAAAGAAATGAATCTTCTAAATGGGGCCTTGAAAGCAGCATTTCTGATTATAGATCTTGCAAACATTGTAATTGGTGATATCAATTCGGGTTTAATTGATTTGAAAAAGAGGACGAACAGAGACGAGAAGAAGAAGTAAGTTGCAGGCAAAGGCAAATCAACTCAAATTAATAGCAAACAGCTGGCACTTTCTATTCAAGTCTTATACACGTCCATGCATTGAGCCCTTAAAAAAGACAATTTCACGTGTTTTTGCGCAATTTCAATCACCCCAATTGGTTAGCGGCTAAAGTTTTAAACATAACTTAAAATACTAAAAAAGAAAGCCCACGACCGGGTTTGAACCAGTGACCAACAGATTTGCAATCTGCTGCTCTACCACTGAGCTACGCGTGCTTTTCAAAATTTCCAAAATTGGTTGCCTTTATATTGCTATATAATGCAGTCCTGTGCGGCAAACAATTTTACTTGGAAATTAAATATGCAGTACTGTATAAGATTACTACTGCTATATAGTATAAAAAATAATCATTTTTAAACCCATTTTTTCACTTTCCAAATAAAATTAGATTTTTGCTTTTCACTTTAATTGTACTTTTAAGTGTACTTTTCTTTTTGCTAATATTTTTTGATCCATAGTGTGATAATATAAAAAAAACCGAACTGAAATTGGGAATTCAGGTAGTACTTGTATAATGACATATAATTAAAGAAATACTTTTAAAAAAATGATTGAATTATGTCATGCTTTGAAAAATATAAAAAAAATCAAATTTTAACTAAAGTACTAAAAAATAAAATGTCGAAATCATTTCTTCTTAAAATTTTGTCTCGGTTTTTTTTAATTAAATTATAAAGCTAAATTATAAATAAATGCATGAAAAGTAAGGCAATAAACTAGCCCAAAAACATGGATGAACAAGAAAACGATGAAAAAATAGTAAATACAAATTGGTTCTAATAAATAATAATGATGATGCATTACAAAATGAAAAATAATATGGAAAAAAAACAATATTTCTGTAACTTAAAATTTGGAAAAAGAACCTAAGCATATAAAGTAGATGAATCAACTTGCATAGTTGAGGCTTGTGCATAATCTATTTGATGATAGTTGTCATCATCAATTTTAAAATAATCATGATTCAGTGCTCTCTTTGCACTTATTCTAATCGCTGGATCATAAGCTAACAGTTGTTGAAGTAAATCGATACCATTTGAGTCAAGCTTGGTAACAATAGAAGCTAAATTTTGTCTTTTCCATTTTGGGAATGTTTCTTTATAATCACTCATAAACTCAACTTCTGGCCAAATTTCCTTTGTTGGTGTACCCAAAACTTTAAAAATTTTAAAAATTTGGTCAATTTCTGAATCACCTGAAAATAATGGTTTACGTTGGGCCATTTCTGCAAATATACATCCAATTGACCACATATCAACTCCAGTAGAATATTGTTTCCCACCTAATAAAATTTCAGGTGCACGATACCATAATGTAACAACTTCATGTGTATAAGCTCGTAATGGAACACCAAATGCTCTTGCTAAACCGAAATCTGCAACTTTTAAACTACCTTCCTTATTAATCAATAAATTTTGGGGTTTTAAATCTCTATGTAAAACACGATGTGAATGACAATAATAAATACCTTTAACCAATTGAACCATAAATTTTTTAACCATATTTTTATTCATACCTTCTCCTTCAGGAATTGACTCCATATATTTTTTCAAATCCATGTCAAGAAATTCAAAAACTAAATAAATTTTATTAGAATTTGAATGGACTATGTCATAGAGTCCAACAATGCTATCATCTCTAAGCTCTTTTAACAACGAAATTTCTCTTATTGTAGTTGATGGAATACCTTCATCTTCTGATTCAAGTCTAATCTTTTTCAAGGCGACAATTCGATTACCATGTTTTGTATCAATAGCTTTATAAACAACACCATAAGTACCTTCACCAATTTTTTCTAATCTATCAAAATCATTAACTTCCAAACTCATTTATTGTGATATTTCTATTTTATATGTATGTGTATAGGTGACCAATATATGTTTAATATATCCGCAAGGAAATAATGTACTTGATGAAGGTTTTCAATAAAAGATATTCCAGAATCCCCCTTTGTTTTCAAAATATAAACACAACTCAAACGCAAAATTAAAAAATTTAGAAAATGCGAAATTGCTAAAAATTAAAAACATAAACAAACATTTCTCTTTCTGGTAAATTACAAAGCACAAGTTAACACAGATTATAGATATTTAGTATTTAAATAAAAAGTAGGTATTAATCTTATAAAAATATGATATTATATTTATAGTTGCTTCTTTTCTGCTTCTAAACGTGCAGCTCTCTTCAAAGCTCTTTTTCTGATACTTTGATGCATATCGAGATTGACTTTGTTGACAGTCTTTGAATAAACACCAACAAAAGTATCAATTGCCCAATGCATTAGCGCATGTGATGGATATGGAGTAGTAGTTGCAAATCGCTCTTGTGCACCAACACGCCTACCAACATTTTTCAAAGTTGCATTAACAAATTGTTTTGGATTTGGAATTGTGAATGAAGTTCTCTTAATTTTAGACATCGAAGATGTGACTAAATAAGAAATGACTAATTCAACATCAACACTCTCTGGCTTTAATTCACCTGCAAGTGCAGCTGACCAATTTTGTAAAAATGCCTTTGAACCTGAGTAAACACCTAATAATGGACTTGGAACTAAACCTGCAAATGAACCCATTGTTAGAATCAAACCACGAGTACCTTTATTTTTCTTTGAATTCGAGACAATTAATGGAGCAATCAATTTAGTGATCTTTAAGGTAACAATGTTATTCAAAGTAATAATGTTTAACATTTCTTCTTCGGTGGTATCTAAGAATGAAACGGGAATTGAATGTGATTGGCCAACATTATTAATTAAAATTGAAACAGGTAAATCTTCTAAAGCTTTTGAAAGCAATTCATAATTTTCTGGAGCATCAGTAGTTGCATCAAATGCGACGACTTTGGTTTGTGTTTTGTATTTTGATTCAATTTCAGCTGAAACTAATTGCAGTTTTGACTGAGTTCTTGAAACAAGAACAACATTAAAACCTTTTTTTGCAATTTGAAATGCATATTCTTTACCAATTCCATCAGAAGCACCAGTAATAACCGCCCAGTTACCCTTATTTGCACCATATTTTGCAAAATCAACACCGGGTAAAATGTATGATTCAAAAATAATAGCACCAAATGAAAGCAACGTAGTGGTTACTTTAAAGACACCAACTGCTAATACAGCATATAAAAAACCATTGACAAGTGAGCTATCACAATTAAAAAAGGATTGAATTAATGCAGACATGCCTGTGTTGATTCGTTGATTCCTGAAGTAAAGACTAGTGGCAAATACAAGAAAGAACTGAATAAAATGGGGGAAATTCGGCAAAATAGAAGAAAATCAAAAATTAAAATTTGAATTTTTCTTTATTCTTTATTCTTTATTTTTATCTAAAGTTTGTAACCACTTCCATTGTAGTAAATACTTAACATTATTTTACTATACTTATTCTACATAACTAATACACAACTTAATTTATATTGTCAAGTTCATTGTTTCAAGATGTTCCTCCGCAAGACGAACACGATCGTCTTCACCCTTAAGGATTCTATTATATCTATTTATGTCCATTTCTAGTTCAAAACGACGTGCTCCAATATCAAGAAGACTAGAGTTAATAGTATCTATTTCATCAAAACATTTAATTAAATTTTGTTTTATTTCTCCCTTGGCATGAATTCTACTAATCCAATGTTTTTCTTTAAATTCAGATTCTTTATTTTGTTCAACTTCACGTTCTCGTACTAAATCACGTTCTTTTTGTAATTTAGTTTCTTCTTCAAGCTTCTTTCTTTTGGTTTCCTTCTGTGAATTTACATCATCATTTGATTGAAATTGTTGCTGTGATTGATGATGAAGATAAAGATGTTCATTAGGATCTGCAGTTTCAGCAAGATTTCCACTTCGAATTCCATTATACATTCCATTATCATATGTATTATTAAAAGTTCCATCTCTTTCATGATAGTATGGTCGATTTGTTGGTTGATTTGATATTCCTTCATAACCAAGATTTCTATTGACATTACTAACATTATTAACATTATTATAGTAATATCCTGCATTTCCACCATTTCTTCCAGAACCCCAGCCACCTCTTGAGATCCCACCTCTTCCCCTCCCTCTACTAGTTCCTCTTATAAACTTAGATGAAAAACCTCTTCCACGTCCTGAATAGTCACTATTAAAATGTCCACTCCATTTACTATTCTCAAAACCTTCACTACTGTGAATATCTGCATTGTCAGAACCACCACTTGGAGGAAAATACGAAATATTTGATTGTTCATTTCCATTCACATTAATGTTTCCATTACTACTATTTGCATTAGTGTTATTGGTAGTATTGTTATTGGTATTATTATTAGGATTAGAAATTGCACTACCGTTATTGGTTTCTGGATTTGAGGAAGAAGAAGATGGTGGAATATAACTAATGTTACTATACAGTCCAGGACTTCCATAGTAACCACCAGCACTGCTATGCCTACCTCTCGAACCTCCTCGACGGGAAATTGGTGAACTATTGTAGTACGGATCATGATAGTACGCTCCATACTGTCCATGTCCACCCATAGGAGAGCCCCTGTAGGAGGCTCCACCACGACCAGGATACTTTCCGTTCATGTTGCTGCCTCTCATGTTGTTGGCTATTGTTTACAAACAGATATTTGCCTAAGAAGAAGGATAGTCACTGGGGTTATTGTTCAAAATCTGAAAATGAAAAAAACATGTTGCGTTCTAGATTTTAGATTTTGAATTTTGAATTTTATTTTGGCTTAATGCGAGCTGAAGCTGAAGCTGCGATTCAAAGATTCAAGATAAAAGATTGTTTTTTTCTTTTTAATCTACTTTCAAAGTGGAGAAGTGTAGTACTCAAGATTTATTAGCATAGAAAAAAAGTAAAATTAAAATAATATATAGTAACAACAATGGAGAAATTTTAAATAAGTGAAAGCAGTAAAAATAATAATAAGAGCAACAGTAAATATATGCATATTTTTTAGATGTGTACTAGTGCATCAATTTTCTTCCTGGAACAAGGGCAAATAAAACGCTGAAAGCAGCGGCCACTAAACAAAAGACCAGAGTAACAAATAATGATCTTTTATGTAGCAATTTTTTGACATACTTTTCTCTAATTGGAATGATACCACCTGGAGTCGCAGCACTTTCACTATAACCACAGAAACATAACAATGGATCAATTCTATAAAATGCAGAGAAGAAAAAATATGACATCAGGAAGAATGGTACAACAACAACAGCTCTAGTTGGTTTTGGCTGATAATCTATAAAAATCAAAGTGTATCCTGCCCAAAAAGCTGCAAACCCACAAATCATTGAAATAAGTAACCTTACCACTGATGATTTTTTACTAACATTTTTAAGGGCATGATTTCGTAAAAAATTTGGATAAACATTGAATTCCATTGCCTTGAAAACAAACTCTCTTGCTTCATCAAAGACTTCTGGATCATCTCTACCTTGATTTTCCAATGCATACTTGATCTTATTCACAATTTCATTTGGAATTTCAATTCTTTTTTCAGATTTTGGTGAAAAGTAGGTTGATAAAATATTTCTTGTTGAATTTCTTAGCGTTGCACGACTTAATAAATGAGACTTATCAAAAGCTCTATGTTTTTCGTCAAAATCATGTTGAATAAATGTCTCAACCATTTCAGGATTAATCTTTGAAATTCTATAATTACCTTTGCTTATTTCTTTTCCTTCAACATCATCATCTCTATTATTGGTATGAATACTACTATTATTATCGAGTAAAAAACTTTGGGATTTTCTTTTAAGATCTTGAATTTTAACGTTGACTAATGGATCGTTCGACTTAACTGCACTTTCTCCTCTTAAAAATGTCGATAAACGATGTGTATCAGAACCTTCCAATAAATCATTCTTCATTAATAAATCTAGTAAAGTGGATGAAGTTCTTGAATTTCGGCTACTATTTTGTGAATATCTTGCAGAGTTTGCAGAATCATTAACAAAACTCGGTGGTTCAATATCATTAGCATTTGCATTACTTTTTTTATGCTCTGTAATATCCTTTTCCTTTTCCTTATCCTCATTTTTTTCATTTATTTTTGAAGTCAAAACACTGTTAACCCGATCAGCCTGTTTAACCATATTATTCATAGTTAAAGAGTCTCTTAATGTTTTAACATAAGCTTTACAAAGATTAATATGTTGAACTGTATCAATCCAAAAATCTAAGTAATCAATCAAATTTTCTTCATCTCTCATAAATACATAGAATGACCATAAATCTAATGGAGATTGTGATTTTTTGTTTAGAATTTCAAATAATGTGGGCCATCGATCCATTGAATTACCAAAATTTACAAAATCAGAATCAAAATTTTGCAAGTTACCGTTTTGCTTTTCTAATTCATTTAATGCATCATAGTAATCCTGTAAATCAATCACATTACACAGCTTGGATTTGTTTATCGTCTCATCATGATCATCGGAAGACATATTGTTCCTGGTGTGATTTTGTATTAGAGTGGTGATGTTTTTTTGTGAATTGGACAACAAAAAATAAAACAGTTTTGTTAAAAAGTAACAGTTAATTTAATATTGAAAATAAAATATATTGGCTAGTAAAACGTAGCTAGAAGAATTGATGTGGTCCGTTGTTAAAATTTAGACACTTAATTACGATCTGGTGTTTTCATTTCCTTTAGGTGGCTGGTCCATGAAAACTAAAAAATAATATTAGGAAACGCCAAAATCTAAAAAAAAACGTAGAAAAGGAAAATTGAAGAAATGAGAAAAACAAAAATCAAGTTAATCCTAACATTTTCAATACACCTTTATCTTTATCTTTATCTTGTTGAAGTTCATCACTGGAGGATTGCCATAACAACGTAACTACTCCACACATATTTTGGATTAAACATTGCATTGCACTATTGTGGTTCCCAAACATTGGATCTGAACAAGTAATCGATTGGTAAAAATATCCAATGACAATGATATCTTTGTGTTACGTTGATAGCATAATTCGTTATAGAACAGTTATGAATGTTGCACCATGTAATTAAATATTCTCAACTCAAAAATATCACGTTTTTTATATCTTAAAATTAATTATTTATCATCAAAATCTTTTCTCAGGTGAATTTTATGAAGGTGAAAGTTTCCCTTTTCTATTTGATTTTTTGTTGCCTTTTACGAGTTTCCCTCTTTCTACATTACTTTCTACATTACTTTCTACATTACTTTCTTTTCATTATACTCCTTTTTCTCGTTTTGTTTGTTTTATCCTTTTGTTTCTGTTTATACCCAAGTTAAGCCTTTAATACTTGCTTTGCTATTATAACTACTTTAATCAAACCAATTCTCTAAAATGCCTGTCGAACTTATATTGAGACCTATCATGAGACCATTAATACTTGTAAAATCAATTTTATTATCCCCTCATAGACGTTCAAGTCGTTATATTCCACATTATATTGATCTAGACGAGTCTAACTGTTCTGAATATGCTTATAGAAAAAGATTTGGTACTGGCTCAAAGATTTGGGATGTTTATGATACTAAAGCTGAAGGCTCAGGTCCAATGGGTCCAACCTCTCAAAAGGACTCATTATTTTGGTTTAGTAGATCAAGAGCTGTTAAAGGTGCTTATAAAATGTATTCTGCTCAAATCAGAAATACCGGTCCAAATGGGGAAGATGAACCAGTTGCTACTTGTAGAGCTGGTTTAAGAGCTGATGTTTTATTAATTAGAGCACCAAACGCCCCTGTTTCAGAATTAGGTTGGCACACAATTAATCATAAAGTTGATGCTCTTGATGCTTATAGAATGTTCAATCTTGCTGATGGTGAAACTTATCAATGGACAACTGAAGGTAAATTTTTAGAAAAAGTTAAAAATGTCGGTGAAAAGGAATCTGAAGTTAGAGAAAGAATTGCAAGAGTTGTTCCAGCCGGCAATGTTGGTTTTAATTTAATTGTTGATGAGTCAAAAATTCCAAGAGAAATGGCATTATTAACTGCACTTTGTTCCTGGGTTGATCAATGGAATACTAATTTAGCTTTAGGTGGTATCTATTATGGAAGACAACCATTCCATACTAGATGGAAAAGGGATTGATTAATTTGGTTTCAGAATTATATTTATAACACAACTCAATTTATATAATTCTTTAAGTAGATTAGTATCATATTAACTAAATAACTTTAATCAGTAAACTTAAAACTTTGCAATTAACAATTGAAAAGAGGTGGGATAAATTTCAAAAATTTCACGTTTAGTATTTTTGATTAACCAGAAAAATTCATTCTATATTAATTAAATTTTTAAAAACCCAATGTACAGTTCAGATGGTATAGATTGATTTGACTTTTCGCATAAATAATTTTTTTTTCCAGAATTAGTTTCCAATACCTGATTTTTACTGAAAAAATATGGGAGAAACTTTGTAAAGACTATTAAAAAAGGTTTAACAACTGAAATCAGTAGATAATAAGATGTTTTCATGAAATACAGTAAAATAAAAAGTAATCAAATATAATCTTTATTTATAATAACGAAGTCAATCACGAAAGGATACAAGTATAAAACCTCAACATTTTTATCGCATCTAATATGCATGGCTTCATAAATTTGAAGTAACAGTTTGACTAACGTCTTTGTTCTTTTCTAAAATTACATGTAGTTCTTATTATTTCCGAAATGAAAAATGGCAACATGACGAGATTTCCCATCCCTATTTTAAGAATACGTTTAGCGCGGTCCGGAAATTACCCTATATAGTAGCTCCTGCTTAATATGGTAATACCGGAAACCGCGGATTGTTGAGTCACAGTAGTTGCTGGCAGATTAATCTAAATTGTTGAAAAATTTGCAGTTTGATTGAGGTGAATATAAGAAATTTGATTTCTTCCAGTTTTTCAAACTTTCTTCTTTCTTTTTTCCCTTCTACTTGAATTTCTTCTTTTTCATAGTACTTGCATTTTTTTTAATCTCTAAAGAACTTTAAGTTAAAATATCAAGTAACTATGGCTGCTGTTAAATTTTTAAGTTTGTCATCAGTGAAACAATTAACTAGATTTTCTAGTTTGAAAAGTTCTTTTAAGAATCAATATAAGTTGTATTCTACTTCTCAATATGAAGGTGGAAATATAATGAAGAATTTCACTGATGATAATGGTATTCACCTAGTTGACGTTTCTAAGGTTTTAGTTATTGGTTCAGGTGGTTTATCCATTGGTCAAGCTGGTGAATTTGATTATTCAGGATCTCAAGCAATTAAAGCATTAAAGGAAGCAAATAAAAAATCTATTTTAATAAATCCAAATATCGCAACAAATCAAACATCTCATGCATTAGCCGATGAAGTTTATTATTTACCGGTTACACCAGAATATATTACTTATATTATTGAACGTGAAAAACCAGATGGTATTTTACTTACATTTGGTGGTCAAACTGGTTTAAACGTTGGTGTTCAATTAGATAAATTAGGTATTTTAAAGAAATATGGTCTTAAAGTTTTAGGTACTCCTATCAAAACATTAGAAACTTCTGAAGACAGAGAATTATTTGCTCAAGCATTAAACGAAATTAATATTCCAATTGCTGAATCCATTGCTGTTAATACAGTTGATGATGCACTTAAAGCTGCTGAAGAAGTTGGTTATCCAATTATTGTTAGATCCGCTTATGCATTAGGTGGTTTAGGTTCCGGTTTTGCAAATAATGCAGAAGAATTAAGAAATTTATCCTCTCAATCATTATCATTAGCTCCACAAATTTTAGTTGAAAAATCATTAAAGGGTTGGAAAGAAGTTGAATATGAAGTTGTCAGAGATAGATGTGATAATTGTATTACTGTTTGTAACATGGAAAATTTTGATCCATTAGGTGTTCATACTGGTGATTCAATTGTTGTTGCACCATCCCAAACATTATCAGATGAAGAATATCATATGTTAAGATCTGCGGCGATCAAGATTATTAGACATTTAGGTGTTGTCGGTGAATGTAATGTTCAATATGCTTTACAACCAGATGGTTTAGATTATAGAGTCATTGAAGTTAATGCAAGATTATCCAGATCTTCTGCATTAGCATCAAAGGCAACCGGTTATCCATTAGCTTATACTGCTGCAAAGATTGGTCTTGGTTACACATTACCTCAATTACCAAATCCTGTTACTAAGTCAACCTCAGCAAATTTCGAACCATCATTAGATTATGTGGTTACTAAAATTCCAAGATGGGATTTAGCTAAGTTTCAACATGTTAAGAGAGATATTGGTTCAGCAATGAAATCAGTTGGTGAAGTTATGGCAATTGGTAGAAATTTTGAAGAATCATTCCAAAAGGCAATTAGACAAGTCGACCCATCATTTATTGGTTTCCAAGGTGATAAGTTTGATAATTTAGATGATGTTTTACAAAACCCAACTGATAGAAGATGGTTAGCTGTGGGTCAAGCTTTACTACACGAAGGTTATTCAGTTGAAAAAGTTCATGAAATTTCAAGAATTGATAAATGGTTCTTATATAAGTTAATGAATATTGTCAACATGCAAAAGGAATTAGAAGGTTTAGCATCAGCTAGTGAAATTACTACTGATGTTATGTCAAGAGCAAAGAAATTAGGTTTTTCAGATAAACAAATTGCATTCGCTGTTAAGTCAGATGAATTATCAATTAGAGCATTAAGAAAATCCTTCGGTATTACACCATTTGTTAAAAGAATTGATACTTTAGCTGCTGAATTCCCTGCTTCAACTAATTATTTATACACTACATATAATGCATCATGCCACGATGTCGAATTCAATGATCAAGGTACAATGGTTTTAGGTTCAGGTGTTTACAGAATTGGTTCATCAGTCGAATTTGATTGGTGTGCAGTTTCAACTGCAAGATCATTAAGAAAAGTCGGTAAAAAGACAGTCATGGTTAATTACAACCCAGAAACTGTTTCCACAGATTTCGATGAAGTTGATAGATTATATTTTGAGGAATTATCATTTGAAAGAGTTATGGATATTTATGAATTAGAAAATTCTGATGGTGTTGTTGTTTCAGTTGGTGGTCAATTACCACAAAACATTGCATTAAAATTACAAAATAATGGTGCAAAGATTTTAGGTACTAATCCTGAAGATATTGACAAGGCAGAAGATAGACATAAATTCTCATCAATTTTAGATTCAATTAAGGTTGATCAACCAAAGTGGAAAGAATTAACATCAATTAAAGCTGCTGAAGATTTTGCAAATGAAGTTGGGTATCCGGTTTTAGTCAGACCATCATATGTTCTATCAGGTGCTGCAATGTCAGTGATTAGATCAGAATCAGAATTAGAAAGTAAGTTATCAAATGCAGCAGACGTTTCAGCAGAACATCCTGTTGTTATTTCCAAGTTTATTGAAGGTGCAGAAGAAATTGATATTGATGCGGTTGCAGCAAACGGTAAAGTTATTGTTCATGCTGTTTCTGAACATGTTGAAAATGCAGGTATTCATTCAGGTGATGCCACCTTAGTTTTACCACCTCAAAATCTTGATCAAGAAATTATGAATAGATTAAAGGAAATTGCAGATAAGGTTGCAAGTGCATGGAAAATTACTGGTCCATTCAATATGCAAATTATTAAAGCTGAAAATAAAGAAACTGGTATTCCAGACTTGAAAGTCATTGAATGTAATATCAGAGCATCAAGATCATTCCCATTTGTTTCTAAAGTGTTAGGTGTTAACTTTATTGAAGTTGCAGCAAGAGCATTATTAAAGGATGAAACATTAAAACCAATTGACTTGATGAGTAAGCATTACAATTATGTCGCAACCAAGGTTCCACAATTTTCGTTTACTAGATTAGCAGGCGCAGATCCATTCTTAGGTGTTGAAATGTCATCAACTGGTGAAATTGCATGTTTCGGATCAGATTTAATTGAAGCATATTGGACAACAATCCAATCAACAATGAATTTCCATTTACCATTACCACCATCAGGTATCTTATTTGGAGGTGATTTAACTAATGATTATCTTGGTACAGTTGCACAAAGATTAGAAAAAATTGGATATAAATATTATTCAGCAAATGAAAACGTTGCGGAATATTTAAAGAAATATACAACAATCCCAGTTGAAGTTATTGAATTTCCAAAAACTAATAAGAGAGAATTAAGAGAAGTATTCCAAAAGTATGATATTAAATCAGTTTTCAACTTAGCAAAGGCAAGAGCAGAATCACTTGAAGATGAAGATTATGTCATGAGAAGAAATGCAATTGACTTTGGTATTCCATTGTTCAATGAACCACAGACCTCCATGTTATTTGCTGAATGTTTGAAAGAAAAACTTCCAGGTAGACTTGCAGACTTGGCCAAGGATCACGTTGTCATTCCACCAGAAGCAAGAAGATGGAGTGAATTTATTGGTGGGAAGCCAGTATAGTTGTGTAGGATACATATATTACAGTACATATATAAAAGAAAAAATATAATACAATTTAATTTAATATAATATAATATGATTTAAACTAATAAACGTAAATTTAAGCAAACATAATAACAGGTTAAAAATCCGAAACCTCCAATACCAGGATTGTTCCGGTCTACTAGATATTGCTATTGCTAAAACGAGTGAACGTCTTTTGTGGCTACAGGGCCCACGTCTTGCCTTGAAACTCTAGAACTAAAGTGATAAGTTGCAGCTGGTATTGTTCTATGTTGCCTCTTCTTGACCGTCTTCTTCATTTTCCGGTTACTATATACGCACCGGTTGTTCCAGCTACATGTACATCACACAACCTGTCACTTTATTTTTTATTTCGATTGCGCAAGGCGGGCAAAAAAAATCTTTTTCATACAATTGGGTCTTTGTCTGACTGAAATTTCTGGCCAGCCATAGAAACAATTGAAAAGCTTTGTATGTAAACTCTTTTCCTAATCTATTTGCTTTCAGTTTCTTCTTTTCTTTCCTCAGATTTTACTCAATTGCACTTCTACCGCATTCATCACATCATTTATATTATTCTTCTCTTCTAAAATGGGCAATTGCGCTTCGAAGAAAGATTTGTCTCCTCCGAGACCAAACAATACACATCACAACACAGGTTTTACAACTACTACTAATAACACTAATAATGATACCAGCAATATCAATGGTATTAATAAAACCGATGAAACTAATGGAACCAACAAAATCAATAACACTAATAATATTAAAAATACTACTGGTATAATTAATTCAAATAACCAAACTAATAACTTCAAATCCTCAAATGAAACTGAACCTATGCCAACGCCTCAAACTTATTCCTCGACTCCTGTTATTAATAGTAATATTGACTACAAACAATCAGGATTATCTCCAGTGAATGAATCAATTGATAATAAAAAAGACAAGCCCAAAAAAACAAAGCAAGCTAAAGTTTTATTATTAGGTCCCGGAGAATCTGGTAAATCAACGATTTTAAAGCAAATTAAAATTATTCATCAAAATGGGTTTTCTGAAATTGAGAAATTAGAATACAAACCTTTCGTTTTTGAAAATACTTGTGAATCTGCTAATTGTATTATTAAAGCTTTGAAAGATTATAATTTAACATCTCAATTAAAAAATATATCAATCGATGAGTTGGATATTTTATCAAATTATGAAGTACCAACTGATGACATTACTTCTTCGTTTGATCCAAAAATTACAAGCTTGATTGAAAAATTAGTATCGGATCCTATTGTTACGGATCTATTATCAAATAAGGAATATGATTTTTATATTTTGGATTCTGCGGCTTACTTTTTTGAAAATTTAGACCGTATAAAGGATGAAAACTATTTACCTTCAATTACTGACATAATTCGTACAAGAAAGCAAACATCGGGTATTTTTGATACAAAATTTCAAATGGAAGATCTGAACATTCATTTATTTGATGTTGGAGGCCAAAGATCCGAGAGAAAAAAATGGATTCATTGTTTTGATAATGTTACAGTAATTATATTTTGCGCTTCATTAAGCGATTATGACCAAACCTTATTGGAATCTTCGGACCAAAATAGGTTAGAGGAATCATTAAATTTATTTGAGTCTGTTGTAAATTCAATGTGGTTCAGAAGAAGTGCAGTTATTTTATGTTTGAATAAAGTTGATAGGTTAATTGAAAAATTACCAAATTCTCCATTGGAAAAATATTTTCCTGATTATGTTGGTGGTCAAGATGTTAGTAACGCTACTAAATACATTCTATGGAGATTCAGACAACTCAATCGTGCAAACTTAACCTTTGTTCCTTGTGTCACTCAAGCAACTAACACCGAGGATATTCGTTTAGCATTTGCAACTGTGAGAGGAACAATTCTTCATAATAATTTACTAGATAGTGGTATTATCAATTCATGATGATCTTCAATATCGATATACTTTCCAATCTTCACATTTTACGATTTGCAATATGCTTAACGAGCTGCTAATACTCTTAATTTTTCACGATTTTTTTCTTTGTATTTATAATTAATTCCCCATGCTGTTTCGGGTTTTGTATCTTTAACTGGTTTAATACACCAACCTGTATATTTTGATCCTGTTAAGTCGGACTCGCTGATTTGTTGAAATCCGTTGCAGACTCAAATGCGAACAAAAAACTAAAAACAATATGGGATCCAGATAAAAAAAGTTGTATTCTCTCACAAGCCTTCGCTTCTCCGGATAGAATCCATAGTTTGGTATGTTGAGTGATTATTATTCATGAGTTGTTCATGCGTACTAATTGTATTCGCAGTCTTAGGTATACCATTCATATACCTATTACAGTGTTCAATCGGTTGCAGACTTGTTTATCTCACACAACAACTTAGTTACACACAATATCCAACGATGATTGAATACTTGAAGTACTTGATTTTCTTATATTTTGGAATGTATATTCTTATATACGTTTTATCAAAAGGTAAATTGACAATTGGTTTTATATCATGGTTACACTTAATTAATGTTAAAATTAATTTACCAAGTTTAAAAATTTCAGTAAGTTCAGTATCTTTACAAATTAGACCGATGTATTATTTACATAGGAAAAAGCTAAAGGCAACTCATCACGATGGTTTAATTGTTCTACACATGTATAAACTAAACATTGATACATCAAATTTAAGATCCAATTCTAATTCAAATTCAGTACCAAAATCTAAAAAGAAGTTGGTAAATTCGATGAAAACTTATTCACAAACACAGCAAAATAAATTAACTCAAAGATTGATTTTATTGTTAAAATGGCTCAGATGGATACTTCCAATTACGTTTGTTTTACATGATTCAACTATTAAAAGTGATAATGAATGGCTGAATATTGAAACTTTATCATCATCATTTAATTGTGATTTAATTAATAATGAATTAACAGATACTAGGGAATTAAGAAATTCCATACATTTTAGTCTATCAAATATTTCAAATTCTAAAGATAAAATTATTAAAGATTTAAAATGGACTTTTGTAAGTTCAACACCGATTAATTCCTTATTTTCTCCTAAGTTCTCAAAATTAGTGTCATCTTGTGTTTGTCATGGTATTAATTTAGATTTAGATAGGTTGAAGTTAGTTGTTTCAAACTTAGGTCCAAAAAGAACCAATAGTGTTAGTGTACCTAAATCTCATAGTGAAAATGAAGTTATCGAGGAGCTTGGCGAAAATACTGAAGTTAATAAGAAGTCTAATGGTCCTACTGACGATATGGATGTCAATTTAATTCAAAAACTTTTTAGTAAATTTAATAAAACAGACATTTATTTTGCATTTGATGAATCAAAAGTTAAAAGCAAGGGGACTGAAATTTACTTGAAAAATGTTGTTCTTTCTGCAAACAGTACAGACAAAAATGAAGTTTTTAAAAAATTTAAGAATCATAATTTATGTAAATTAACATTCAATATTTCAGGATTGAAAGTGTCAAACGAAAAATTTAAAAAATCAAAAATTCAAGTTGAATTTTACAATTTTTTTGCAATGATGGATATAAAAGCTCTTATTTATTGTTACAAATATATCAATGATACAGAAAAAATTCACACCTTTACCTCAGATGATGCATTTTTGGCAAGAGGTTTCTTAACAACGACTAATGCGTCAATATTCACCAATATTGAAGATATAATAAAGTTGCAAGATTTAATCAGGAAAAAAAAGTTAAACAAAAATAATTCAAAAACTGAAAACGAACACTCTTTTGATATCACTGAAAAAGTTGTTGAAAACAATATGAAGAGTAACACTTTTGAAAATCTTTTATACTTAACTCATAAGATTGGTACAAGAGCCCAATTTTTAACTTTCACTGTACAAATTAAATTATCTGAGTCTTTAAAAACACAGTTTTTGATTGACGATTTATTATTGGACTCATCAATGTCAGATTTTGTTTCTTCATTATACGACACTGAATCAGTTTATATACCTAAAAAGTTAATTTCAGTTTCTGTTAGAAACATTCAATGTTTAGTTGTTGATGATTTTGTATCACATAAAATTTTTGTTATCGATTTAGTAACTTACACTACATTGATTGCTGCATATCATAGCTCTGTCGTTATTGATGATATTTCAATTGCTGTCAATCATATTGAGTATTTAGCTGAGGATATTGAGGTTTGCAAAAAAATCGCAAATGTTGCAAATGTCTATGTTAATAGAGAAAGTGAATCAGAGATTGAAGTGATTGAAGAATCAGATGCTCCGGCTGACAATATCAGTGAGCTTGTTCAAAAACCGAGAAATAAATCATTTTTACCAGCCCTAGTTGAACTTGTTAAACTTACTGTTCATAAAGTTACATTTCGAGCATGTTTTTCAAATCCTGTTAAATACTGGGATGGTGAAGATCAATCAGATATTAATAGTTTTAAACGTGGTATTTCAATTGCTTTTCATGAATTTTCAATCAAATTTGACAATTCCGTCGACACACCAATTTGTGATATCAGATTAGAAAGTTTCAAGGCTTCATTAATTAGAGATTATAATTCTGAAAGAAATAAAAAATGTTTACCAATTATTTTTGATATGCAAAATTTACATTCTAAATATACTTATAAAACAAACACTTTATCAACAACTTTACCATTGATTAATGCATCCATTTCAGTTGAAGTATTGTGGACTATATGCTTTATCATGGCAATTCTGGAATCAATGAAGGGTAGAAAATTATGCCCTAAAAAAACAGTTAAGATCCCAAAAAAGGAAAACGCTCATAAACCAGCAAATACAAAATTGCATATTTTGTTTTCATTACCTTTATTAATGTTGAAATTACAACTACCTTCTGAAGTTGATTTAGCTGTTGAAATCGATTCACTGAAGTTTTCTCATGTTCCTTCAAAACACGATCATAAAAACTTATCATTTAAAGTTATCAGATTTTATGGCCAAAATCCACATGCAAAAGGCTTTTGGACATTACTGTGTATTGTTTCAAATGCTGCATTTAGAATAAAGTCAAAAAGTTTATTAGTTGATGATGAACCTCAAATTGGAATTAGTTGTGATGATATTAGAATTGAAATTCCATTTCAATATGTTTTTTATAAAACATTTGATAACTTAAAGGCATTTTTTAAATCAATTAAGAAATTAAAATTAAATTTTCACGATTTAATGTTTATTGAAGACTCAAATAAAGATTTTAAAGTTGATGTTATTAAGCCAAGTTTAGTTGATAAACCGTTAAGATTACCAAAAATTAGAATTCAGAGTAAAAGAATTATGTATTATAATCATGATGATCCATTTGAAGAAGAATTAACTAGAATAATCATGTTAGGAAAAATGGAACAGCAGATAAGACTTACAAAAATTAAAGAGCTTGAAAAATATGAAGCTACTATACTTGAAAAATTAAAAGAAAAATATGAACCTTTTTTAAAGTTTGAAAATAATGTTGCGGTTATACCGAAACATATTAAAGGTAGTATTCCAGGTACAATTTCAGCTTCTGATACATCAGTTGAAATGAAAAAATCATTTTCTACAGGAATTTTATCATTGTCACCAATAATGAAGAGAAGAACAAATTCTGTATCTATAAATGGTCCATCTAAACTTTCAAATCAAATACTTAATGAAGAATGTGAAAGCTGGTTAGAATATCAAAGAGAATATCATATTGCAATTGAAATTCCAAGGAAAAAATTGTATGCAAACATTAGTAAGTCTTGGACATCAAGAGTTAAAAGTGCAAATAGAATTAAGCAAAGTAGTGATATTAATGGAAGTCTACAATCTGATCCAAAAGTTCGTAAAGAATTTTTAAGAAAATTTCCTGTTGTTGTAGAAGGTAATTTCAAGCCGCTATTTGGATTTAAGGTGACCAATGGTATTTTAGATTTGAATGAACCTGATTTTGGATTAGATAATTATGCAGAGTATATTTACCGTGTTGCAAATGGTGTTCCAAAAGATATGCAGTACGGTATCTTAGTCCCAATGAACCTAAAATTATCATGTAGTGAAACTAAAATTCAAATTAAAGATTATCCGATTCCGTTAGTTGGTTTTGGAGGTAATGAGAATGATGATTCAAATTCTGTTAGATTTGATGGTGATCTGGTTATTTGTGAACAAAAATATACTGAAGAAGAAATTCGTTACAATTTTGTTTCATGCGTTCCACAGTATAATGATTTAAGAATGAAGGATAGTCTCTATGCTTTTCATATTGCTCGAACAATGACAAATGTTAAGTTTATCACAGATATGAATGTTTATGTTGATTCAGCACAATCTGCTTCTGCATCATGGGCTCCATCATTACAGCCGGGTATGTCATATTCATTTGATAGTTTTGATTTATTATCCAAACCTCCACTTGACGTTTCACCAAAAATTGGTTTCTGGGATAAAATGCCATTGTTAGTTCCATCTAAATTTACATTTCATTTTAAGAGGGGTATAACGTTGTTTATTAAAGCAAGTCAATCACCATACCAATTAGTCGGTAGACAAGCTGGTTTTGCGTTCAAATGGGATGAAGATGTTAAAGTTTCGATTAATAAGACAGGAAAACCAGAAGATTTTCTAATTGTTGAAAGTAAAGTTTTTGAAATTGGTGTACCAGTTTTTGATCAAACTAAAGTTGCTAATCCACTTAATCCAGGTACAACTCATGCACTTGATCATAAAATTGCTAAAGTTATTTTAAGATTAACAAGTAAACCAATTATATGGAAATTAGGTTTTATTTTTGAAAGAAACAAGAATAATGAACCACATGCACAACCTGGTAGCTTAGAAAGAACTAGAGATTTTATACCACATTATGATGTTACATTGAAAAATCCAGATACCTTTGCAAATAGGGAAGAAACAGAGTCTTGGGATTCATATAAAGGTTGGAGAAGTCATTATATTTATTTAGCACTTAGTATTTATTCAAGAGATGATAATAAGTGTAAAGAACTTTCCCAAGTTCCATTAGGATCTGCTTTTAATTCTTTATATCTTACTCCAATGTCAATATTCTATTTTTTCTTTTGGTGGGATTCATTTAAGTCGAGTTTAGGTTTGCCGATTAGAGAAGGTAAGATGTTCAAAAGTGAATTTTCAGCCAATCAAAAGTCTCCAAAATTTGGTAAAAGTATTTTTGGCATAAGCTATAGTGTTGATTTGTCACCATTGTATTTAACTCATGTTTACCAGCATTCATCAACAGGTAAAAACGAAAATAAAGTTGCTTTTACTGGTTTGAAATGTTTTGTCAAATCATTTACTATGGACTTACATCAAAGTAGAAGAGAAGTTGTTTTATTAGATGAAACTACCAAAACCGTTTCCAGAGAATTGCAATTAAAAATGGACAAAGGTATTGTTGATTTTATTGACGCAGATATAAGACTTTTAACTTCTATTTTTAATCAGACTTCAGCCGCCGGTATGTTGGTGAAACAGTTGGGTCTTGATAAAACGGCTGCAAGTAGTTTTATTGATAGCGATAGTTCATCATCAAATAGTGAAGATTACGTTGATAGAGTTTGGTATGATCATAATGATTTTATCGAACTAGAATCTCAAAAAATACCAGATGAAGAACCGAAATGGAAAGTTTATGAGCTTGCTTCTTCACCAAGATTTTACTATGTGAGAGAAAATCCAACTGATGATGTTGATTTTCCATTTGATTATATTGAAACCCAAACCCATGTTTGCCAATTAGGTGAAAGAGATGTTTCTCATGCTGCTACTGCCTTAACTGACAAAAGAATAGTTGAAATTTTAGATCAAATTAATTTTTTTAAGCTTGAAGTTGGTGATTTAGTGTCCAAGCCACAAAATATGGCCACAGCTAAATTATTAGAGACACGAAATAAAGATTTACAAGAATTACACCATAGATTACACGTTCTTCGTACTTTGAAGGATAGGTTTAGTGAAGGAATATTTCCAAATTATGATGAATTTTTGAATGATCAAGAAGTTTCCGATGATGAAGTGTTATATGAGTTATCCAAAGTCCAATCAAGAGTGTCATCTCACGTTTCCAAGATAAAATCTAGGATTTCAACAGCACCCATACAAAGTTCACAATATAGAAATAGATTTTCAATTTATACAATTTGTATAAAATGGACTAAACATACTAAATCTGGTTTTTTAAGATATCTTGAAAAAGTTAAAGACAGAAGATTTGCAAGGTTTTCAATGAGTCAACAAGCATTGAATTTGGCTGATGATTTAAGTAAAGCTGTTATTCCCGAATTTATTGAAGATAAAGATTTTTCATTTTTGAAAACTGATCCAGAATTTGAATTTTTAGAATCTAAAAAAATGTTAGATGATTTTGATAAACTTTTACATGATACTTCAGGTTTATCAGAAGCTGAAACCGATGATTCGTACCTTTTAAAATTTATTTTACCACAAATTGCAATTACAACAGATAACAATAGATGTATTTTGATTACAAGTAATAGACTTGTTTTGAGAAGTGTTACTGTTAAAGGTTTTAGTTTTGATGAAACCGTGGATGAGATTACACTGCCAATGGAAACGAGAAACGGTCTAACATTAACTGAAGCTTTTGTTTACTGTATGGATAGGGAAAGTGTTCTAACTAATAAACATCGACTATTTACCCCAAGATCTTTTTCTTGGCCACCGAGCCTGCCAATAGAGATGCATTTCACCCCAGTTTCTCTTGACGAGTGTATTGTTGCTCAGAATATTTCATGTGCTGTGTTAATTAATAAACCAAATTTACTACATTATTCAAAGGATGATCCAAATAAAACTTCTAGGTCTAAAGATACGATTCGTGTTGTTGCACCAGATTTTAATATTACTACAACTAGCGATCAATTCAAAACGTTGGTTGATACATTCAAATCCGCTTTTGAACATGATGAGACCGAAATTCAAAAGGTTAAAGATATGGTTAAGAGAATTGTTAAATATTCAGATTTTTCAGATTTTAAATCATTTAGTAAAGATTTGAAGGAACTACAAGATGAAGCAAGACAACTTTTAGCATGCAGAACACTGATGGTCAGCGCTAATTTTTCAAATCCAATATACACACAGGATATAGAGGCTATTAATGTTGAATTAGAGAGAATGCTGTTGAATTTAAATGCAATGGTGGATATTCTTCAATCTTCGAAAGTTAAAAGATACAACCAATTTCATAAAATTTCTCAGTGGATTATTATGGCACCAAGTATTACCATTCAGTTTTTAGATGATAATTCATTGCCAATAGTTGATATCAGTGCAGTTGATGCATATTATACATTTACTCAGTCAGCAAACGGTGAATCTGTTAATACAGCTTATGTTTACGATTTTGCTGTTTTTGACCAACATCCAAAGGCAACATGCGAAACGGTTCTCACACGTTCTAAAGATTCAAACCAACCATTACTTAGAATTGATTGGCATTTATTACCTCCTGTTGGTGGTATTAAAATAATTAAGAATAAAGTTTTTAGTTTTGCACCTATCAAAGTAGAATTTGATATGAGATTTGCTGCCGGCCTACAAGAGTTTATGTTTCCGAAAAGCAAGATTCTTCAGAACTCAAGTGTTTTTGATGATGATGATGATGAAAATGATGACGATGACTTTTACACAGACCTCGATACAATTTCAGATACGTCAAGTATTATGAAAACGGTTTCCAATCAATCAGATAATACTTTGAATAGTTCACATAAAGAAGGGTCAAAAATTTCCAAGGCTCTTCATAGATTTTTACCAAAGAGCAGTAAATTGACAGAACCAATTAAATCAAAGATATCAACTCATAAAAAGGGAATTTCAGATTCTAGCAATTCCAAGATTTTGGACAACCCAAGATGTAATAATGTTAAAACTATGGAAAATAGATCCACTAAGTATTATATGATGTCGCATATAGTTATTAATGAAATAGAAACAACAGTCACTTTTAAAGGTTCTGGTAAATTGGGGTTTGTTAACTTAACTGATTTTCACGTAACAACACCAATCGTTGAAATTGTCAATAGGATGATGTCAAATGAAGAGATGTTCGCAGTTGTAAGAACACAACTAGTTAGAAGTGTTTTAAAAAATGCGCACAATATCATCAAGAGTACTTTTAAGCAGTCAAAGTCATCTAAAGGAGCATCTAAAAATCCAAAAATCAATCCCATTTTAAGATTAAAAGAACGAAGATCGCTAGAAGATAACAAAAATAAACTTAATCAACAACATATTCATTCTCACAGACACAGGTCACAAAATGAAAATACCAAATTTAGAGACGCAGATCTGCTTGGCCCGCATATTGATAAGCCTCAAAATATAGGTGAAGAACAGGGTTTAAATTCCTTACAACGACAAGATAAATCTATTAATGGAAGTGTGGATGAACTATCAATTTTCAAGCCGTTGGAGGAAATTGATGAAGAAGAGTAAAAAACGCTATAAACAATTCATGTATTTTTTAAAACACATTGTACATACTTATTTAATTCATGCATATAACACTATTTTAGTAACTAATATTAATCACTAATTATTAGTGGTTTTATTTTTAAAAACTTGTTTTACTTCAGTGATAGTACCCAGACCATGCGCCACATTCCTGAACAATATGCGCCACTCGTCGGTACATGGAAATTTGCAAAGTTAAGCATTCTTCTTTTAGCATCCCAGGCTGGCTATTCAAATTACATGTGCCACGGAACCAAACTTGCAGGTATTATAACATTGACAACCTAACTAAATAAGTCAACTTCAAAATGGACTTTTTTAAGAGTGTTGCAACCATGGCTCAGAATGCCATTGAATCCATCAACAACCCTAATCATTTTACTCCAGACCAATTAATGCAAAACAGGTTTCACTTACCATCAACGGAACACATTTTAAACGAAATTAATGCTGAGTATATCATCACAAGTCGTGTTTTATATAGCTTTAGTGATAATATCAAAAATCAAACTAACTACTTACCTGTTCCAAATAACTCTAATCTAAGGCTAGTTGGTAAGTTGACAGTTACGGAAAATTATTTTCTTGTGAAATATAATGATTCAAATTATGATAAAGTTATATTCCATTTGTCTACAATAAATAAAATTCAAAAAATTCCTAACGTTGAGGTTGTTCATGTTAGATTATCCACAAACAATGGAATGATATTGGATATCTTAACTGATGCAGTAAGGTCAAAAGCTGAACAATTCTGGAACACATTTAAAAACCAATACGATTTAAACAAATCAAATGTTGGCAAGTTAACTGAGTTTCAAAGTACAATGTACTCCGAATATTTGATCTCTAAAAATTGTAAGAACTCTAAGTTAGGTGAAAAACATTTAGATATACCAATGAATCCAGAAGGTGGTCTGGGTTTAAAATTTAAATTTCCTGGAAACCAAGAAAGAGAGCTAGAAGTTGGTAAACTTAAGAGATGGTTTGAATATTTTCGTAGATATGGAAGAAATTTAGAGTTAGTTCAAAATCAGTTCTTCAATAACCTCATAATTTTTGGTATTCCAAACAGGCTTAGAGGTGAACTGTGGGAACTATCATGTGGTGCAATGTATTTAAGATTTGAAAATACATCAGAATATCAAAAATTACTTACTGATAATGAAGGTAGAACTTCACTTGCAATAGAAGAAATTGAAAAGGATTTAAATAGATCACTTCCAGAATACCCAGCTTTTCAAACACCCGAAGGAATTGTTAAATTAAGACGAGTTTTGACAGCTTACTCTTGGAAGAATCCAGAAATTGGTTACTGTCAAGCAATGAATATAGTTACGGCTGCACTATTAATTTTTATGACAGAAGAACAAGCTTATTGGTCATTAAATGTTTTATGTGATAAATTAATTCCTGGTTATTATTCTAAAACAATGTATGGTGTGTTACTGGATCAAAAAGTTTTTGAAGCTTTAATGAAAAAAACAATGCCATTTATTGGTGATCATTTTACAAACCACGATATTCAAGTTTCAATTGTTTCGTTACCTTGGTTCTTATCGTTTTTCCTCAACACCATGCCGTTAGTTTTTGCATTTAGAGTCATTGATGCCTTTTTTTGGAATGGTCCCAAGGTTTTATTTCAAGTTGCATTGGCTATAGTAAAAATGAATGAATCTAAATTATTAGAATGTACTGAAGACGGTGAGTGCATTGCTGTTTTTAAAGAATACTTCATAAGCTTAGATATAGTCATACCAAACCACAACAAATTAAAAAGGGGATTTGATGTTTTATGGGAAGTTGCGTTCAATGAATTTAGTATTATTGATGATAAATTAATTCAAAAAAGCAGAAATACACATAAGAATGAAGTTTTTAAAGGTATTGATTTATTTGTTAAAAGAACAGAGATCAGAAATCTTCCAAAAACTCACCGCATTACGAAAGATCAAATTTCAAACGTTTATGACAGATATTATAGAATCTTAGCACATGATAAAAATGCACCTAACCGTGAAAATGTTTTAATGGACTTTGATTCCTTCAAAATCCTGATGTCAGAAATAGTTCCATGGGTAAATACACAGAGAAATAGAAAGGATCAAGAAAATTTCCTTCATAGACTTTATAGGAATTGGTCAGATGAGTCCGGGGATATGATTTTAGGTACATTGGTTGTTGGACTTGATAAAATAATTGAAAACGATTTAATGGATTCATTATCAAATTTTTTCTCGCTTTATGATATAGATAATAAGGATAGAATTCCTAAAGAAACAGTTCTTGAATTAGCAGAAGATTTGATTTTTATAACAACACCATGGCGTGAAGGTTTAATTTTTGATACGATTGCAAACAGGGAATTAGAAGATCAAATTGCTGAGAAGTTGGTTCAAAGAAGAGAAGCTTTAATTGCTCAAGGCGTTGAACTCAGTGATGATATAGAGATTTCACTGCCAGACGAGGTTAAATTTGATGAAGAGAAATGGAAAACTAAACAAAGCGTAAGATATTTATCTGCAAGTTCTTCATTTTTACAGTTGGCATTCAAGTATGCACAACCTTATGAAAATCCCGATAAACCCTTGATTGATTTAAATGATGAAGGTGATAAAAGAATAGAAAGCGTAATACATAATAAAGCACTCGATCCAACTCATCCCGTGTATATAACTCCATCAATGTTCAGAATGGTCATTTTAGCAAATGAAACATATTCATCTTTTTTTGAAAATCAGTTCTGGAAATCATTTGATCTTGATACACCAGGTAATATTGATAATAGTATGTTTGGTGGAATGGTTGGTAATATTCGTGGCATGGTTAATAATGTTATGGCCGATGGTGTTAGAGTCGCAATTCAAGTTAGGAAAAGAATGGATGATGCAAAGTTACGTAGTGATACAGGTGCAAGTAATGAAAGTAGATCAAACTCTTCATTTTCTACATCTCAAGGTTTAAGTGGGAATAAAATTAATCCAAATAGTAGAGCAAGTGTTGATAGTAGAGGTGGAGAAAGCGTTATGACTGGCTGGACATTAGAATCTGGAGCACTAGATGAACACTTCGACGATTCAAATATGGACAATTTATTTGATGCTCCCGAGGAAGTAAGGTTGCTGAATAGTGATAATAATGAAGTTGATGTTGAGCATGAACTTCAGCATGATAATTCTCAAACAGTTGTTAATCAAGACTTGCAAAAACATCAAGAACGAGGAGAAGAAGTAGAGGAACAAAACGGAGAAGGAGAAGGAGAAGGAGAAGGAGAAGGAGAAGGAGAAGGAGAAGAAGAAGGAGAAGAAGATTTTGGTAATTTTATTCCCGCTGAAACCAATGGCATTGAAGAGTGACTGAAAAACAAAAAAACAATGCTTTTATAGTTTAGGTATATTTAATGCATAAGGTTTAATGATACGAATGATAAATTTAATGGCAAAAAACAATAAAACAGAAAAAAGTAAAATATACACATAATGGTAACTAATTATAATATTTTTATGATAACGCAATTTTTAGTGTTTTAATTGAACATCTTTTTAAAAAAACCCTTCTTTTTCTTACCACCTTCTGTAACCGTCGACTCATTAGTCATTGCAGATACAGAACTGAAATTTCTATGATTAGGGCCACGTTGTTCACTAAAAAATTTTTCAAATTTGGATTCTTTATGTGGAGTAGTACCATGCTTTTTTGATTGCTGATCAATTTCATGTTGTGAAGGTTGTACATGAGGATTATTTACATGATTTGGATTACCCGGATCAGGCTTTGCCTTTCTATTTCCTAGCTTGAATTTAAATCCAGACTTGGCTTTTTCCAGAACAAGTAAATTAGATACCGGTTTATGAACTGATGGGGAAGAAGATGGAAGTACTGAATCATATCCTCCATTGTTAGGTGATAACGGTGGCAATGGAATATCAGTATCGGAATCATTATCAGCAAACCTAGACTTGAAATTGTGTTGAACATGTACTTTTCTTTCGTAATCCTCATAATTCAGTGAATTATGATCTCTTAAAGACAACTCAGACATTTTGCCTTTTGCAAAAGAGTCATTTGATTCAGGTTCGTTATGGTTATTATTATGAGGTAGTTCAACTTTTTCAAAAGAAGACTTTCTGACAGTTAAATCATCTAGACCAACTAGGTCATCAGATTTGACAGGTGCTCTTGACTTTGACAGCTCGTATAGTTCTTTAGCACGATTTCTAGCTGGTCTATTTTGTAAAATTCGCTTTTTTGCCATTTCAACATTTGGATTCACCGCCTTTACAGTACCAATGTTTGCCATTGCAGTTTCTAAATTAATATTAACTGGATAACCATCATTGACATTTGCAGTTGAATTTCTGTTCATGTTTTTATCGGATCTGTTGTTCATTTTATTTGAGGGGAAACTTGGCTGAGTTGAATGTTTTCGAGCTGCCTGTGCAGCAGCTGCCAGCGGAGTAATATCAGAATTATTATTATTATTGTTCGAGCTTGCAACATTTGTAGAAGCAGCAGAACCAGACCTTGATCTTGTTAAACGCTGATTATTACCGGGATCTTGTAATGTATTAACACTTAATCTTCTTGATGAAACTAGACATGGACCAAAATTTTGGTTTAACGGACTTTTTGAATTAATTTTAGTATTTTGTGCAGTTGCTAACGACAGATAAGCACCAGATGCATTTGTTTGATTATTTGAAGTAAAATGTGATAATCGATTGGTTGAGGAGTTTTTCAGGACCGATTTTCTTTTACTATTTACACTAACAGATGAACTTGGGTTTGAACCTTCAAGTTGATGGTTATCTGATGCTTTATTAATATCTTCTATATCTTCTATTGATTCTGTACTTTCAAACTTCAACTTTTCTGTATTATCAATTTTAGCTTGAACTGAAGGTGCCCTTTTTGGAACTTTTAAATCGGCTAATTCATCATTACCTTTATAATTATTCACTTGAAAATCTTTTGGAACTGGAAACACAGTTTCATTCTCATTATCATTTAAGCTTGATTGTGTGATTGGAACAGGCGAATGGGATGTTGTTACGGTTGCCCTTAAATGTTGTGCCATTGATTGTTTAGGACGTGAATTTTTAATTGGTGTTGTTGCAACTGAAGTCTGAGAATCCTGGATCATTGAAGATTCAGGTGATTCAGATTTTCTAACAGTTGAAAATGGCGTTTCTGTCGGTGGAATCGTTAATTTTGATTTTGGTGTTGCAACTACAGGAGGTTGTAATGGAGTTTCAACAGAAGGTTCAACAACAGTCTTTTCAACAGTAGGTTTCACTTCTTTCTTTATTGGATCAATAATAGCAACAATTGGAGTGACTGGTGGAGTGTAAAACTCCTCCATACCTTGAGTATTTTCATCAACTAAAGAATAGACACTCGAGGACTGCTTAGATGAATTTGAATTTTGATCATTGATTTTATTTACTTGTTGCGGTTGCATATTTCCAGTTGGTGTCTGTTCAGGCGATTGAACAATTGCTTCTGAACAAACACTAATATTAGTTTCGTTATCAGTATTGTAAATTTTTGTTCTATCAATATCTTCCTTTGTAACTTCACCATTTTTTATCATTTCATCAAGAATTTCTTGTTCCTTTTCTTTAACCAGTTCATCTAATTTTCTTTGAGAAGCAAGATATTCCTCTTCATTATATTCCTGAAGGGTATTACTTTTAAGTTGAAGATCTTCATCGATATCATCAACAAAATCACCTTCATCAATGTCATCGACATATTCGCCTTCATCAATATCATCAACATAATCGTCTTTTGATTGTTCAACTTCACCATTATCAATACCATCATTTTTTTCGGTTGGTCTTTGATATTCTTCTTCATAGAAATCATCATAAGACTCATCAATATTATCACTATCTGGATTGATAGAAATTGGATTATTAGATGTATGACGGCCCAGACCAGCACTTGTGATGCCACTCAAATGAACTGCAGAGGCAGAGGTAGTATTCAAATCAGAATTTAAACCATGTGTGAAGTTACGAGTCATCATATCTTCAATAATAACTGGGTCTTGAACAGGTTCATCAATTGATTTAAACGCCTTTGCACGTTCGAATTGTTCTACCTTTTCATTATGTTCAATCGCATTTTTGACATCATCCTCATATTTAATCTCAGAAACCAATTCATCAATAACATTTTCAGCTCTAATTTCAGATTTAGAATTCATACTATCGTTTAATTTAAGTGTGAACGCATGATCCAAATCATCACCTAACAGATTTTTATTTGAAACAATATGATTATTTTCTTCCTCATCATCTTCATCTTCTTCTAAAATATCACTGTGCATGTCATCCAGAGTAACAGTCATATCAACTTCTCTATTGTCATCATCAAAACCATCATATGAATCGTCAAATGTATCACCTTCAGTATAATTATCAACTTCATTTGGTGGAACTTGAAAAAACTCTTCAACAGTTGTACTTATAACTTTCGTACCATCAGGTAATATTTTAGTCTGTCTTTTAGTATTTTTAGATATTGATCTTGAAGCATTTTTTTCATTCAGAGAATGTGAATGTAGTTTTGAGACGCTAGGCTTATAGTTACCAATACTATTAACCTTTCTTGGTTGTTGTTCTAATAACTGCTGCTGTTGTTGTTGTGTTTTAACTGACACATTAGCCATTGAAATTGATCTTCTATAAAGTGAGTTACGGGGTTGATGATTTGAATGTTTCATATTATCCGGATGAGCTGGATTTGGAACTTCAACAGCAACTAATCCATTAGCTGATGGAACATATTTTTTAATCGTTCGTGATATGTTTCTTGAAGGTAAATGAATGACAGTTGTTGAATGTGAATTTGTTAGGTCAGAAATGGACCGACGACTTTTCAGGTTTGGAGTACTTTTAGGAGATAATAGTCTTTGTTTTGGAATTGAACTCAAAGATAAACGACGAGCATTTGCAGTATCAATCGAGTTATTTCTTGATTGATTAATATAAGCTTGGTTAATTGATGAATATTGGACTAAACTGGTTCTTTTATTTGCGTTGGAAGTAATGCTTGTTGATCTTGAAATCGGTCTTGAAGATTTTGGAGGTTGAATGGATGGTATATTCAAATTTGTTGGATTTTGATTATTAGCCTTTAAAGCATTGCCAATTGCAGAAGCAGCCGCCAGTGCATTTGTATGAGGTGCAGGTGCAGAGCTGAATGCTCCAACCCCCGTATACGAAGTTTCAATATATGAATTCCTGCTTCTATGATGCATGATTGAATGCAATTCAGTAGGCAAAAGGTGTAAAAAAACCAAGAAATGTGCTCTGTATTGACGTTGTAATTAGCCAGTGATTTCTGAATGAGGAAACGCTGTAAAACAAGTGTAAGTCTTTGAAACAAAGAAAACTTTTTCAAAAACAACCACTGCATATATTCGAAATTAAACAAAACAACAGAGAAACAGAAAATTGAAAATCTAAAATTGACCCAGCGGGCCATATATATATATATATATATATACAATACTCTTCGCACGTGACTTCATGAATCGTACACACACATATATATATATATGATATTTTGCGTATCTACTCAGAATTTACGCCAATACAAAATTTACTAAAATGGAAATTCAAGCGTAAGAAACATGGTTTTAAATTTGGCTAATCAGAAAGAATGCCATGAAAGGTCAATCACAAGTAGTTTGATTTTGAAACAAGTCGTACTAGATTATGCCACTTAGAATTACTACAAATTAACCCTTGAATCACCATCTTTTATAATTCATGTAAGTTAATTTTAAAAATCGAAAACCAAGTCAAATCTCTGCCGATCAAGTATAATTAAGCAAATACACAAACATATTATGTTACATATATAGATATATTTATTAACTATAATTTTTAAAATTTTCTTGTAAAAAAGTATTGCCTTCTTCAGGGTGACAATAGTATAACTACATGTATATATACGTAATAAAAATAAAACTTTATTAATGAATAAATAATGAAAGCAATAAGTCAAAACACTAAAATTCTTATTTTATATAGGTATGTACAGGCTAGTTTGAAAGTTTGTAGGACGGTTTGGAAAATCAGAAGGAATCAAGCAGACTACGAAAATACTCAATGTTGTACTTTCCACCAAGACGTTCATAAAAGTGGTAGGTTTCATAACACACTTCAATCACAATTAAGTAGATAATGATGAGCTCAAGGTTCACTTCCTTACGTGTAGACAAAATGGAAATCATAGCTTGCGATTCTTCCGAAAGATAATCTAATTTTCTATTCAATATGCTTACACGTTTGGAAATATCCAGCGCAGTAGAAATATTTTCATGTATTCTTTCTAATTTTGATTCACTCCAGTAAATATCAGGGGTTTCAACAAGTTCCGAATAAAGATTAAGTTTACCACGTAATAAAAGTATCCTACCTGAGACTTTTAATGCTTCCTTTGGGTTAACTAAAATTCTTTTTCCCTTTGAAAGTTTATCAATTGATGATCTCGTCATAGAAATGTGTCTTTCAACTGCTTCTTCCAAAATTGCCAATCTGGTGGAACGTGAAATACCATAGGAAAAAGCTAACATATCTAGTATCTTTTGTTGCAACGTTGAATCACTTAAGCATATGATTTCAGTTTCTTTTGAAACAAACGATTCGCAACCTGACGTTGAAATAATATTATCATCCAATTCTATGTAATCTAAATCTTCAGATTGGTAGGGATAGCTATTGATTTCTGCATCAGTAAACATTGGGATAATTTTATCAACAACTTGTTTTTCATCAATATTCCAAGCAACAACGGTACCAAATTTGAAAACAAAAACTTCATGATTTTTATTCCAGACAAATTTAATACATTCACCGGGAACAATTGGAATAGGAGTCATTGATATTTTCATTAGTTTTTCTTTAATTTTTTCTAAATCATAAGTTTCAGATTTTGTAACACTAACAACTGGTTTAACCGGTTTATTCATAAAGGTTTCAAGATTAGATGATGTTGCAAACAACGGATGAATAGTAGAGTCGTTAGAACTTTGTTCAAATGTCAACACTTTTTTTCTTTGCTTAGCAGCAACAGAATTAGATGGTGGAGTTGAGTTTTGGGTGTAGTTTCTACAAGGTGAACGTAAATAAGAAAATGCCACTTTCGCCCCTTTAAAGAGAGGTGAAAATGCTCTGTTAATATTTGTACTCCCGTGAACAATAAACATATCACTTAGTATCTAGATGCCAGTAGAAGATTTAGTCTGAAAAAGAGCATTAAGGATCAGAAGATTCTGGATGCAGCATGAATTTTTAATATCACAAGCCGGTAAGATTATTTTCGACATATTTCGTATTTCTGACTTTTTAACTTAGTTATGCCTATGACTTATATCAGAAGTTGGATAACAAAACAAGCTTTATCATAAGTGTTTCACTTTAAGAACATAACCTTTTTTTTTGAAAGATGGGGAAAAATATACAGAATCGAAGAAAAATCAAAGATACTTTGAAGTTTAATACGTCATATTACAGACGAAAACTACATCTTTTGAAACATCTCAAACGTTCAAAGCTAATAATATCGGATGAATTAGCACATGGTTTATTGGAGGAAGATACTCGAAGTTCAGGGGAGATCATGGATGATTTACAGCCTTCAATAATACGCCATAATTTTTATCCTATGAAACATTTGAAAAAAATTGAAGAATCATTTAATGTAAAGCCAGATCTCAAAACTAAAACAACACCAAAGGTACCAGTTATCCCTTCAAATTACGAAGTATATAATTCGGATGAATATGAAAACAATAGTTTTTTGAATTACTCAGAAACAAATAGTGGTAATCCAACAAATCCTAATATTATCGCTGATAAAGAGAATTATAATAATTCAGACCAGAGACATTGTCCAGCAGGCGTCAATTTTATAATACCACCAGTCTCACAATTAGAGGAAGCTGGATTAGAAGAATTTTACCATTCATTCATAAACACAGCTGAATGGCAAATTTCTAACTTAAACTTAAAACCAGGTGAGAAGAACTTTCTGTTTTGGTTTTTTAGTTCATCATATATTCCATTACTGTGCAGTTGTTCGGGACCACTATCAAACATTTTTTCTTTATTAGCAATTATTTGCCCTTGGAAAATTCATAAAGTTAGTAGGCACCATATCGCTGATCCCTTTTGGTGTTATCTTGTTAATTCAATTTCAATTGTTTTTGCGATTACTTCAAATCTTTTTTTACTCCTCAATTATAGAAAAAAAATAAGGTATACTTATTGTCAAGTTATTTCAATTTCAGGTTGGGGAATTGCATCATTATTGCTAACTGCTCTTGTAATCGTTTACCACTGGTGGTTTTATCGCTTTAATTACGATGATGAGTATATTTTAGGCGAAGGATTTTGGTTTGCAATTATAACAGTAATATTACATTTTTCAAATTTTTTAATGTTATTAGTTAATGAAATTGGTTTTTTAACAGGTAAATACAAACCATTATTTAATATTGATAATATTCAAGAAACTTTAATAATTCAAACTACATCAATGTGTGTTTGGTTGATGATTGGTGCATCTGTCTTTTCAAGAATTTTGAATATGAGCTTAAGTCAAGCATTCTACTATAGTGTTGTTTCTGTTGTTACAATTGGTGCACAAAACCTGGTTCCAACAAATGCGTCATTAGGTCAAACTTTAACCTCAATTTGGGTTGTTTGTGGATTAGTCATGTTTGGTTTGATTATCAGTAGTATCAGAAAAATGATGTTTAATTTTTCAAGCTCAACGTTATATTGGAATAGATTAGAAAGTTTGCGTAGAAGATTATTAAAAATTCATAGACATGATATAAAAAGGTTAACAAAAAATAAAGATTCATTTCAGCTGATGCAAGATATCCATAAATGGGCATACACAATCCAAGGTTTTGTGGAACTACTATTTTCCGTTATTGTTTTTATGATAACTTTAATGTGTGGAGCAATTGCGTTTGCATTATTTGAAGATTGGTCATATAAATCAAGTGTTTATTTTTGTTTTTATAACCTTATGACGTTAGGTCAAGGAAACCAGACCCCGCTAACTCCTGGTGGTAGAGCATTTTTTTGTTTGTGGGCTTTAGCTTCAATTCCAGTTATGACAATATCAGTTTCAACTGCAAGTGATTTTCTTTTTTCAAAATTAACTAAGATCGAACAATTGACATTTTCTAGTGCCATTGTTGAGTTTTGTTTGGGTCAAAAATATCTTAAAAAAATTGGTATGTTTCTCAAAGAAAGAGAGATAAATCACGTCGATAAACAATCTGTTATCCTAATGAAAACACAGTCACTGATTTTGCCCAAATTTTCAATGGATTTGTCCGGTGACAGATTTAGTGATGAACCATACAGTAATGATACTACAATTCAAAACATGAAAAATGTTATATCTACTTCAAACTTAACAATTACCCCAATCACTGATCCACTCAGAAAAATTCCATTAATCTGTCATCCAGCAGATCTGTTATATACAATTTTACTTAATTCTGAAGGTGTGAATCATTATAATTTTGTATCGTCAAGTAATTTTATCAGAACAAATACGACGGCCATTCAATTGGCAAATTATTTTAGAGAAGGCACTTATGTTAATCTAAATGTTGATGAATTAGTTGAATCAAGAAAAAAGTTAGGAAAAAAATTTAAACAAATTGATAATGGATTTGATATTGATAGATTCAACATTGCATATAGTATAAATGATGAAAAAAAGTCGAAAGAGTTATCAGTTGTTAATGATGGAAATATCATTGAAACATCATTCAAAAAGAAAAATGATTTTGTTTTAAATAGATTAAGTAGGATCCAAGTTATTTTAATTAAATTAAGAAACATTATATTTGATTTATGTACTAATCCAGATTTAAAATATCCATATGAAGAATGGAAGACATTGTATGCAATTATAAAGCATGAGAAGGGTATAAAAGATCCATTTTATTGGATTGAATCACGTTCCCCATTATCATTTCCAATGAATCAACCAAAATACTTCTTATTACATTACATCAGACACTTTGAACTTTTTTTACAACAATTTGCAGCTGAATGGGATGAATATGATGAATGATGTATACAGTTGATGGTGATCTTTTTTGGATGTGTATAGTATATAGTATATAGAGCCAAACAGTATTTCTCGGTTACAGCTTCCCGATGAGGTAATCGTGAATTTATCAAGTCAAACGAAAAATAAAAGATAAGGTCAGTGAAACCTTATGTACACAAGCTTTAGTCACCTTATTATTATATTTTGTTTGGACTTTTATCATCATTGGTCAAAGATGATCAGTGATTTATTGAATAATGATATACAATCACTATATTTATCATTTTTGATAGTGGCTATAACCTCCATTTCATTTTATTTTGTTTTCTATCCAATTTATTTCCATCCATTATCTAAAATTCCAGGACCTAAAATTTGTGCAATCACTAGATATTACATCTTATTTAAATCATGGAACGAACAAAGAAATAGATATGTCCAAGAATTACATAAAAAATATGGTTCAATTGTACGTATCGGACCAAATGAAATTGATATCAACGATTCCTCATACCTGAAAGATATTTATGTTGGTAATTTTGATAAGTCATCATTTTATTCACAGTTTGTAAATTATGGTCAACCAAATACATTTTCCATAACCACTAAAAAAGAACATATTGCGTCAAGAAAGGTAAGCCATAAATTTTATTCAAAAACAAATATTTGTTCATCAAATATCATGTCTAAAGTTGAAAAGGTGATATCTGATACATTGATTGCATTTGATAAAAATAAGGGTACATCAATTAACGTTTTTGTTTTATTCTGTGAATTAGCAATGGATGCAGTCACTTCATTTTCTTTTGGTAAAGGTAACTATGAATCTTTGTTATCAGATCCTTTTGGGGATGGTGAAAAGGTTGTTGTTGATTTTGGTTTACAATCATCAATGTGGTTTTGGACTACACAAATGCCAGAATTTTACGATTCAATTGCATCCAAAAAGATAATTGATGCAACGCAAAGATGTTTTGATTTTATTGAAAGACAGTTTACAAATGCATTAACTAAGATTAATGAAACAATTGGTAAGGATGAAGATACATTACTTACAGTTTATTTTGACATTGATCCCACCAATAATGAAAAAGTAGTTCAAAAAAGCTCAACCTTTGATCAAATTAAAACAAAATCGGAATTTTTTGACCACATTGCTGCTGGTCATGTTACAACTGGTACAACATTATCGTATTTCTTTTATGAACTTGCAAAAAATCCAGAAATGCAATTAAAAATTCGAAATGAAATATTAGATAAATTGAATAGCGGTAATCCAATTCCAGCTTCAGACTACAATACCTGGAAATATAATGTTGTTGACAATGAAGAATTGTTACCATATACCCATGCAGTGATTTTAGAAACATTCCGCGTGCATACAGCAATCCCAGGTCAAGAACCAAGAATTGTTCCTGAAAAAGGTTTAATCTGGCGTGGTAATTTGAAAACACCCATGTTAAAAATTCCTAAAGGCACAACTGTTGTAATGCAACCATGGAGTCTACATAGAGTTGCAACAATATTTTCAAATCCTGATGAATTTGATCCAGAGAGATGGTTGAATGCTAATGATGAACAACTAAAAGCTATGAAGGGTAATTTAATGCATTTTGGATCTGGATCAAGAATGTGTATTGGATTGAATTTAGCAACTGCTGAAATTAAAATGATTGTTACCAGTTTATTATCTAGATATAATGTTGAATTAGTAAATGATTTCAATTATGATTATGATGCTGAAATGGTAGACATGTATACTACCGTTCCACGCACTGAAAAGATGATGTTAAGGTTCAATCCGATATTATAAAATTTCCCTTGATAGACGATGATATTAGAAAATTTCTCTTTGTAAATATATAACCAAATTATTCACCAAGTATATTTTATTTATAAGTTATCGCCCCAGATTTTGCACTTGTATTCTAATTCTCAATTTCTGACACTGCAGTTACTAAATCAGTTTAAGCTTTTTGAAGGTCCATAGTCAGTTGTTTTGCGTCATTTCCCGTACTATAGTATCTTTTGTAGACAAATTGAGAACATTGACAGTTTAAGCAAAAAGCTTTTAAACAAAAAGTATTTTTCGCACAAGGATGCTAACTTCCTCAACATTGATGAATATATTTACCGCTATGATTTGACCGAGTCTTATTACCATAGTTCAAAACATGGGATTTTTGTTTAGTTTATCAACTGGAGTATTTTGTATTCTGTGTTTTGTATTTTGTATTGTGTGACAATTTGACGTTTGCAAAAGAAAAACGAAAAACGAAAAACGGAAAAATGAAAAAAATGAGTAAATAGAAATTGAACAAAAATCTGACTATGTAACATCTAAAAGTTTTTCAGCATCCGTTTTCTTTCAACCTATTGTTATAGAAAAGATAAAGTATTAACGTACCTAACAATGTCAGCTGAAATTCCAAATCTTGCAGGGGATGCAGTTCTAAAAGCATCTGATCCAGTTCCAGAAGGATCTCTATTAGTTCATGGTATTGATTATTCAAACCCAAATAGCCGTAACTCAAGAGCAACTGATATTATTGAAGGTATGAGGACTATGGGATGTCAAGCAAGCTCATTATCGCAAGCATGCGATATTATTGATGAAATGAGATCATGGAGAGGTAAGCATATTGACGAGTTAGAAGAGCATCAAAGAAAAGGCCAATTTGATGAAAATGGATTTCAAAAGACAACCATTTTCATGGGTTATACTTCAAATTTAATTTCATCAGGATTAAGAGATACATTAAGGTTCTTAGCACAACATAAAATGATAGATGCTATTGTTTCAAGTGCTGGTGGTATCGAAGAAGATATTATTAAATGTTTAGCACCAACTTATATGAGTGACTTTGCTGCACCAGGTAAAGAATTAAGAGAAAAAGGTATGAATAGAATTGGTAATATGGTTGTTCCAAATGATAATTATTGTTTATTTGAAGAATGGATGGTTCCATTGTTAGATAAAATGTTAGAAGAACAAAACGAATTTGTTGAAAAGGAAGGTAAAGAATCATTTGATGCAGGTACACCATTCTGGACTCCAAGCAAGTTTATTAATAGATTAGGTAAAGAAGTTAATGATGAGACATCCGTTTTATATTGGTGTCATAAGAATCAAATTCCAGTTTTTTGTCCAGCATTAACCGATGGTTCTATTGGTGATATGTTATTCTTCCATACATTCAAAGCAAGTCCAAAACAAATTAGATTAGATATCGTTGAAGACATTAGAAAAATTAATTCAATGTCAATGAATGCATATAAAGCAGGTATGCTTATTTTAGGTGGTGGTTTAATCAAACATCATATTGCAAATGCATGTTTAATGAGAAATGGTGCAGATTATGCAGTTTATATTAATACAGGACAAGAGTTCGATGCATCAGATGCAGGTGCAAGACCAGATGAAGCAGTTTCATGGGGTAAAATTAAGGCAGAAGCTAAAAGTGTAAAAGTTTATTCTGATGTTTCATTAGTTTTCCCATTAATTGTTGCAGCAACTTTTGCTGCAAAATAGGTATATAGTAGATGACAATAGATTTTTAATTTAATTTAATTTAATTTAGTTTAATAAATATAGATTGATAAAAGTATATATGTGTAGAATTATGTAGAATAAACGAATAAATATTGAAAATTTATTTTATAACTTAAGATCTTGAAGCAACCTTTGATTCCCAAGATTCAAACTTTGGTTTTGCGGTATTATAAGGGACAAATGCGCCCTTTGTATATGTGTAATTAATTGGATGATGAACTTCAGGGACTATATGTCTAACAGCAATTTCTTCAGGTTTAAGAGCAGGTGGTGCTTTATCAGTACCATATGCTAACCAATAATGCCAACCAGGTTCAGCATGAGAAGCATCATATCTCCAAAAATCTTTATACTCAACCCATCTTGTTCTCATATGAATTTCTTCAGGATTTTTTGTTTCATAATATTTGTTACCAAAACTATCTTCACCGATTAAAGTACCAGATTTAGTATCATTCATGTAAGCAATTTGACGACCGGAACGGACGAGACCGTTACGCCAAATGTTTTTTAGAGTTCTAATAAAAGAAACAGACATTGTGTGGGTTGTGTTAAGAGGAGGTTATTAAGTATCTACAATTAATTGTATACAACCAATACAAAAGCATCAAATTCATGATGAGAATTCCCCTCAGCAAAAAGATGTATACACAGGTGGTGTACAGATGTACAATATGCGGTCGACAGTCGCAACTTTTATTTTCTATGTTTTTGTTTTTCACAAATCAAATTTTTCACTTTTTCTTTGCAAACTGGAAACTGTAAAAAAAAAAAGAAAAAAAAATCTGAAATATGGAAATGTGATGACTCTGGTTTGGCAAAGCAAACCACTGTACTGTTGGATTGATCATTTATAAATGGTGTAATTCCGTGTATTCATAACGGAGTGTTTAGAGTGCCTTCACCGGCGTTCATCTTCGATTTCTGAACATTGTAGATTTAGATCCTACACACTCCGGAATCGGAGAGAAACCCTAGCGGTACCGGCTCTGGACAATAGGAAGTTGAAAAATTGAGAACTGAAAATTGAAAATTGCAAATTTGATTTTCAGCAATGAGTAATTTTTCAATTTCGACGACTTTTCCAATTTTCAGCAAACCACTATATAACCATCAGTTTTTCCACTTTTTCAGTGACAGTAACTTCAGTATGTCTTCTTCCTTCCCGTTTCTTTTTGTTTTTTTCCCCTTCTTCTTCTTCTTTCTTTATCGTTTACAACTATCCAAAACATGTATAGAAACGCTGCTGCAAGATTAGCAAGATCTTCTAGATCATCAACTAGAGCTCTTTCCTCTATGGCAAAGAGACCAACTTTAATTAATGCTTCAATTCCAAAGATTGCATCAAATGTCAATGCTGTTAGAGGTTTAAAGAAGATTAACTTTGCAGGTGTTGAAGAATTAGTTCATGAAAGAGCTGACTGGCCAAGAGAAAAATTACTTGAATACTTCAAAAACGATACCATGGCTTTAATTGGTTATGGTTCACAAGGTTATGGTCAAGGTTTAAACTTAAGAGATAATGGTTTAAATGTTATCATTGGTGTTAGAGAAAATGGTGCTTCATGGAAAGCAGCCATTGAAGACGGTTGGGTTCCAGGTGAAAACTTATTTCCAATTAATGAAGCAATTGCAAAGGGTACTATCATTATGAACTTATTATCTGATGCTGCACAATCTTCAACTTGGGCTGAAATCAAGCCTCAAATCACCGAAGGTAAGACTTTATACTTCTCTCACGGTTTCTCACCAGTTTTCAAGGAATTAACTAAGGTTGACCCACCAACCAATGTTGATGTTATTCTTGCTGCTCCAAAGGGTTCAGGTAGAACTGTTAGATCATTATTTAAGGAAGGTAGAGGTATTAACTCATCTTATGCCGTCTGGAATGATGTTTCTGGTAAGGCAGAAGAAAGAGCTATTGCATTAGCTGTTGCAATTGGTTCAGGTTACATTTACCAAACCACCTTTGAAAAGGAAGTTTACTCCGATTTATATGGTGAAAGAGGTTGTTTAATGGGTGGTATTCACGGTATGTTCCTTGCTCAATACGAAGTTTTAAGAGAAAATGGTCATTCACCATCTGAAGCTTTCAATGAAACTGTTGAAGAAGCAACTCAATCATTATACCCATTAGTTGGTAAGTATGGTATGGATTATATGTATGATGCATGTTCTACTACTGCAAGAAGAGGTGCATTAGATTGGTACCCAATTTTCAAGGATAACTTAAAGCCAGTTTTCCAAAAATTATATGCATCTGTTAGAGATGGTTCCGAAACTCAAAGATCATTAGATTTCAATTCTCAAGTTAACTACAGAGAAGAATTAGAAAAGGAATTAGAAATTATCAGAGGTATGGAAATCTGGAGAGTTGGTAAAGAAGTTAGAAAATTAAGACCAGAAAATAATTAAGTAGGTTAATTATTTTTGATTTTAAAAATATAATTATATAGTCATTGAATGACTTAAAAGATTTCTAACTTTACTAATTTATTTACATTACATTACAGTTTAATATCCCATATTATTATTTATTCTCTTTGTATTTCTTGGTGTATAGCTTTTCCGTGTTTAATGAATAAACAGCGTTGATTATAATGAAAAAAGATTAAAAGTCTTAATTATTACGTAACTAGCCGCGAGCAATTTTTATTTTTCAATCCCCGTGGACATGAATTGGACAAAATTGTGGTGCTCAGTTGAAGAAGTGTGGAATGAAGTTGTTGTTTGACGATTTGATAGTTTGCAGTTAGGTGTTACAGCTCTTGTTATTTGTCAGGTATCTTCTTTTTCATTGACTTCATATACCATCCAGCTCATGTCTATTGCAAAACCAAACAATGGGACACTTCGATTAGGTTCCACAGCGCCTGATTTCACCGTAGATACCTCAGTTGGAGTTGTTAATTTTTATGATTATATAGGTAACGAAGGGTCATGGTGCATTTTATTTTCACACCCTGATGATTTCACACCTGTTTGTACAACCGAACTAGGAGCATTTGCTAAACTTGAACCCGAATTCACCAAAAGAAATGTTAAGTTAATTGGATTAAGCGCAAACGATAGTGAATCCCATAGAAAATGGATCAAAGATATTGATGAAATTACTGGTAGCCAATTAAAGTTTCCAATCATTGCAGATCCTGAACGTAAGATTGCATTATTATATGACATGATTGATTATCAAGATGCAAGTAATATCGATGATAAAGGCTTACAATTAACAATTAGATCAGTTTTCATAATTGATCCGTTTAAGAAAATTAGATTAATAATGACATACCCTGCAAGTTGTGGACGTAATACTGCAGAAGTTTTAAGATGTGTTGATTCATTGCAAACTTCAGAAATCTTATGTAAAAAGGTAACGACTCCAATCAACTGGGTTCCTGGTGATGATGTTATTATTGCACCTATTGTTAATGATGATGAAGCAAGAACTTTGTTTCCAAAATTCAGATCCATCAAACCATACTTGCGCTTGACCCCATTGCCTAAGGACTTTGTGTAGATTAGTTATAGTTTTTTGAAGTAAGTGAAATAAGTGAAATATTAGTGACATAGGTGTGAAATAATACTTGTAGGGAAGTGGCGCATACGCCGTTAAAGAAAACATGCGCCACAAAGGGGGGACTTCTTCTATTTATAGTAAAGAAACAAAGGAGAAAAGCTGGTATTTTATATTTTATATTTTATATTTCATATTTTGATGCTCAAAAAGGGTCATATTTATGTTTGTTTAGATATACATTATGTGTACCTAGATGAGCGTGAGGTTGTTATTTGATGATGTATCACAAATGTTTCGAAATTACTGTTCAGATCATTTTCTTGATCTTGTTTTCTTTTTTTTGTAATTTTATTTTTGTGTATTTTCAATTTTGTATTTTGATTTTGAATTTTTTTGTTTGTTGACGGTTTCGGGTTTTTATTATTTCGTTTTCGTTCAACACTTTTTAACCCCTGTAACAAGTTTTTACCTCTTAAACATCTTTTCGTCCGCCTCCACCTTCACATCTACCTTTGTTCTTCTTCACCTCCAGCTGCTGTCACCATGTTACAGGTTACCTCAGAGGACGAAAAGTTTGATCTATGTTTGTTCAAACGAAATGGTATTAATACCACTATCAATGCCAATACAGATTTACTACATAATAAGGCTCCTTTAAGTTGTAAAAAGCTTCTGTTCAAAATAATACTAGTTGCAGCATTTTTTTCATTATCTTTATTTATCATTTTTAATCCAATACTAAATTCAAATGAGTCCATTACCACTAAAATAACAACAACGACGACAACAACAACACCACCACCACTACATACCATAAACGATAATGAAAACTTAGTTTTTATTTTTTTCAACTCAGATTCCAGAAATATAGAGATATCAAATAATGATGATAATGAAAATGATGTGTTAGATTCAAGTTCTAATCATCCAACAGTTAATCATGCAAACGATATTATTCGTAACATAATGGAAAGTTCAAATAATGCTATTATTCCACGTTTTAAAATTGATAAAAGGGCCGATGAAGCAAATTCTTCCCAAGCAATTGATTCAAGTGACACTTTAAATGATTTGTCTTCGTCATCTACTTCCTTTTCATCATCTTCATCATCATCATCGTCGACCACATTTCCACTATTTTCGACCTTGTCATCATCATCATCATCATCATCATCATCATCATTTTCTTCTTCATCATCTACATCTACCACATTCCCGCTATTTTCAGAAACTTCATCTTCTTCATCTACAGTTCTACTATTTTCAGACACTTCGTCATCATCTTCATCATCACCGATAAGTTTTATTTCCACATTCACTTCATCTTCATCTTTATCATTGTCCTCGTCTTCATCTTCATCCTCATCTTCATCCTCCTCCTTATCATCATCATCTGTGTTTATTCCAACGACTTCCTCTTCATCAAATTTATCATCCTCCATTTCATCGTCATCATCTTCTTCGGTTCTCATTCCTTCAATAACTACCACGTCATCCTCCTCATCTTCATCCTTGTTCACGTCAAGTTTAACATCTAGTTCGTTGACATCATCATCATCATTATCTTCTTTATTACCCACTTCAACTTCATTTTCATCATCAACTTCGAGTACTTCCTCATCATCATCAATAACAACAACATCAAAATATTCTTCAAATCATGGTTCATATATTGTTCTTGGTGCAACAACAATAGTTAATAGTGCAAGTACAATTACAATGTTTCAAACGATTACGGCTTCTGCATCTGGATCATTAAAATCATCTGGTATTTCTCAAAAAAATAAAAGTATAGCAATTGGTGTTGGTATTGGTTTAGGTATACCAATAATTGCAATAATTATTATTATAATATTACTGTTATATAGAAGAAAACAGAGAATGTCTGTTAGAAATTATGTTGATTCAAATGGTCGAGATGCAGGTATTGCAGTCGATGAAGGCAATTTTTTCAAAAGAGCATTTAGACATGCGTTTATTGGTTTACCAACATTAAAAAACAATCCATCAATTAATCAAGATTTTGATGATGATGAAGATGATAATAATGCAATAATTTCAAAAACTCCAAATTTTAAAAATAATGAAGACATTAATATATTTAATAAACAGCAAAAATCAAATAGTAGTAACGAAAAATCTACAAATGATAACAGTACCAGTTCAGGGTTTGTTGTCAGTCGTCCAAAACCTTTACGACTGATGAATCGGTCTGATTCAGATCTTGATACCGGGTTTATAACTCCCAAAACACCAACAACAAATACAACTGATGATACAAATGAATATTTTCATCCAGTTTCAAATTCGCATTCTCCTCAATTACCAACATTAGAATCATCAGATAATAATAGTAGCATATAGAATATAACTATACCGAACTTGAATCTTTTAATATCTACAAAAATTAAATAGATTAACTTTTTAAAATTTTATTTTAAAAGTTATCATTATTACTAATATAGGTTATTTCAACTACAATAAACTGTTTTTTTTTTGATTGTTTGATACCAATACTAATCCCGGCTACTTTAATTAACACTAATATATCATTCATCAACTTATGTCCCATATACGTTCATTTCGTATCACAATGTCATTTTTTAATCATCCTTTTAATTTTCTTTAACTTTTGTTTTGTAATTTATTTTATCTGCATAAATTGGTAACATTTAATGTTATTAATTAATTTTTTATTAGAACCTTCTGTTTTTATAATTCAATTATTTAAATTCCCCTCTGTTTATATGTTTTACTTATAAGGCGATATCGACTCATCCAATATTACCTGTTTACGAATTAACAATTTTTGTTTTAATTTGATATATGGATGTCTATACTTTTTACTTTAATCTGATTCATAAAAAATGGTATTTAATCTGCCACTATTTTCTTGTCTAAACATATTAACTTTGACTTTCTTAAACTACAATGTACATGTTTTAGTTACGCCCTGAAACCTTTTAAAGAAGAACTACTATTTTAATCTTAAAATAATTTGTTTTTTCAAAGATATGTAACTTTAATTTTAAAAATTTAATATAAACAATAAAAAAATTCAACATTCAAATAAATGAACAAAGGTATTTGATGAAATACAACTCAAGTCAGAGAATTATAAAAGTAACATAAATGTTAATCTGCAATTTTTTAAATACTCAAATTTATATTTCCTTTTTCATTCAGAAAATAATAAATAATAAAAAACAATAAAACAAAAAAACTAAATATCTTAGGTTTATTCAACATGTCAAAAATCAAACGAATGAAACAATAGATTAAAATAAACAACAAACAAAAACAATAATAACTAATTTTAAAATTAAATAATAATCATGAACAAACCAAAAATTGCAGTTAATAATGAGTTTCCAGAAACAATCTTTGCATTTGCTGCCCCTTCAAAAATAAATGTATCACTTGAAGTTGTAACAGTTGAGGTTGATGTTGAGGTTGATGTTGATTCGGTTTGTTCTGAAACAGTAGATGCGCTGGTAGTTGAAACAGTATTTGAAATGGCTGAAGTATTTGTTACAGTAGTTGGAACAGTTGTAAGTGTAGTTATTGGAGTGGTACTTGGAATAATGGTTAGCAATGTGGTATTAGAACTAGTATGGGAAGAATCTGATGACAAAACAGTACTTGATAAAACAGCTGGAATTTGAGAGGTTGAAGAATAAGCTGAAGTTGAAGGAGTGTATGAAACAGTTAAAGACGAAGAAGTAGATGAAGCGACTGGTAAAGATGATGGTTCAACAGGAACAATTGGATTAGATGATGATTCAACAGGAACAACAGGACTAGGTGATGGTTCAACAGGAATGACTGGGCGTGTTGAAGGAACTGATTCTGTTTTTGATGTTGATAATAGGGTTGATCCCGATGATGCTGAAGATTCAGTAGATGATTTAGTGCATTTATTATCAGAACAATGTGTTGTCGTGACATATGTAGTTGATAAAGTATAATGAGTTGACGGAGTTGGACAAACAATAGATGGAACAACGTAATTGGTTAAATCAATGGTTACAGAAAATGAACCACATATAGTAGTTGCATCTGTTGATGGACCAAACGAACCAGTAATGCCACTAGGCATTTCGCATGATGTAGTTGTGAACCAAATTAATGAATCTGAAATTAAAGTTGCTGAAACACCTTCAATGCATGTAGCTTCTTGTGTAATGTCTAAACAGTCAGTAATGAAAGTAGTTGATGTGGTAGTTAAACATGAAGTAGTAGATGAAGAATGTGGTTCAATTGATGAAGATGAAGAAGCTGGACAAACAAAGTTCGGAACAATACCATTGGAAACAGTAATAACAGCAGTAGTAGTAACATCGCTATAAGTAGTCACAGATTGTGTGTTAACAAATGAGCCAGTTAAATTGGTAAATGTAGATGGAACAACACATGATGTGGTAACAACAGGAATTGATGATTCGCCAACTTGGATTAAAGTGGTACCAGTTGTACAAGTCGCAGGTTGAGTTGATCCAAAACAATTTGTTATAAAAGAAATAATTGGTTTTGTCGAAGATGATGAAGGAGGACTGACTGATGACACAAGAGATGAAGATTGTGAATAAGATGAAGAGAAAGATGATAATGAGGATGACAAGGAAGATATACAAGTTGTTGAAGGAACTGGTATGTATTGGGAAGATGATAATAATGAAGATGAAGATGATGGAGACAAGGAAGATGTTGGAGACGAGGAAGATGATGAAGATGATGAAGATGAGGAAGATGAGGAAGATGAGGAAGATGAGGAAGATGAGGACGATGAGGAAGATGAGGAAGATGAGGACGATGAGGAAGATGAGGAAGATGAGGACGATGAGGAAGATGAGGACGATGAGGAAGATGAGGAAGATGAGGAAGATGAGGACGATGAGGAAGAATATGAAGAAGATGACGAGGAAGCTGGGCAAATAAAGCTCGGAATAATTGCATTGGACACTGTAATGACAACAGTGGTGGTAACATCCGTGTAAGTGGTTTCAGAAGCACTGTTAATGAAAGAACCAGTTAGGTCGATTGGCATCACACAGCCAGTAGTAACAAAAGTAACAGATGAATCTCCCAGTGGTATAATAGTAGTACCGGTGGTACAAGTTGCAGATTCGACATTACCCACACAATTAGTAACCGCAGTTGTGATGGTGGTTGGTGTTGGGCAAACAAAACTTGGAATAATTGCATTAGATACCGTCAAGACACAAGTGGTAGTAGCATCAGAGTAAGTGGTTTCAGAAGCACTATTGATGAAAGAGCCGGTTAAGTCGGCTGGCGCAACACAACCAGTGGTGACAACGACAACGGATGAATCACCCAATGGAAAAACTGTAGTACCAGTGGTACAAATTGCAGATTCGACATTACTCACACAATTAGTAACCGCAGTTGTGATGGTGGTTGGAACTGGTGCCGGACAAGTAAAATCTGGAATATCACAATTGGTAACAGTAAAAGTAGCATATTCTCCGTTCAAACCAACTTTAGCAGTAGTTGGATGGCATTGAAAAGAACCTGTAGCACCTTCCGGCTTAATACAAGAAGTAGTTGAAATAGTGGCAACATAATCGTTGGCGCCCAATTGAGATGTTAAACCGACAGTACATGAAGCAAAAGTAGTCTCATCACTACAAATTGGAGTTGACCATGCAGTGCTCGTACAATGCGGATTTTCTTCACAATGAGTAAATGTAGAAGAAATAGTGGTACTAGGAATGATAGAAGTTGAAGTAACAGTTGGAAGACCTGCATCATAGCAGTCTTGGTTTTCAACTAGACCAACAAATGATTTAGAAGATACGATGGTGACAATTTGATTTGCAGCATTGGTTGAAGAAATAGTTGTTGTAACATAAGTCGTAGTTGTAACAAAAGGCTCACAATCATCGCTATCATCTCTAGCTATTAAATTATATTTATTATATGGAACTGCTAAAGCTGAAGCAAGATGAGTAAGAATTAAAATATTTGTCAAAATCAAACTTATAATTTTCATTTTTTGTTATTTATGGTGTTAATTCAAGTTTTAATTTTAAAAAAGATTAAAAGTATTCGCCAACATGGTAGAGTTACCAATCATAAATTCAAAGAGAATCTTAGTTGTTTATAAACAAATAATCATTTGAAACTGTGTTATTTATGGATTGGAATCTGAAACAGTTTTGATTCAAGGTAATTTCTCAATTGTTCGATGCGTTGAATGGAAATTCAATTTATTCAATAATATGTATCTTTGTCAACATTTAGGATACGGCAAAGCCCTCCAATCTACTAAAAGAAGAAGTGCAATCACCGAAAAGTGAAACCGTGGAAGATTTTTGAATTCATGTTCCTCAAGTTTCACGAATTACCGTTTTGGGACATTTCAATAGATCACTAGAAAACAGTTTTTACTTTATATTTACATGCCAAATCGGTGAACATTCAGAAATCGGCACAATTTGGAGTTACCTCAATAGAGAAAATCCTTGAAAAATTAAGGTTAAAGTTCCTTCTTAAATTGCATTTTTAGTTCAGTTTGCGTAAATTGTTTTCTGTATTTAACTTTACAAACAAAATATATAATCATAAAATATATATATATAGTGTTGTTATTCACGTGATGCACATTTAACATTTAGTGAACGTTTTATTAAACCACCTGAACTTTTCACCAAAACTAATGGATGGTTAGATATTTTACTGTCACAACTCAATAGTCTGTTTATTTGGTTAAATTGTTGGGTAACTTTTACAGTAGCAGACAAACTGAAAAAAAGATTTATTACCTCAATAGGCATAACATAACAAACTGCTATTGTATCTCACTGAATAAAAACAAAACAAAATTTACTATATCCCATAATCTAATATTGAGAAAAAAAACCAAAATTTGTTAACTGGCGTGATTAAAAACATTAGCAATTTTTCCATATAAAACTTTAAAGTAGAATGTCGTAATTTGGCCTTAACAATATCGGTGAGCTTCAATTTGATCATTTTTTACTCAAATTAAGGTCTTGCATAGCCTCTATTTTTAAATGATACAGTTTAATTTAAGAACTATGCAGAGCAATAACATGACAGTTATGGCAGTTATTGATTAGTCGTTTTATTATTGTTGATTTAAAAACACCTTTAGTTCGTATTTGAAATTGTGTACATCTTCATGATTTGGGAACCAATTACCAACTTTTCTAATCCATCTTTCTTCTTCTAATTTCCAATGTTTATACATGTCAGGAGTAACTTTATAATATTTATTTTGCTTTTTCAAATGATCACCTAATGACATGCTTGATTCGGATGGTACTAGCCTATTTGAAACGCCTCTTGAGATTGGTTTTTTATTTATTTCGTCATTATTTGGTAATTTAATAGTAGTATCAAATTCATCACCAAATGGATCATCTTCATAAGATCCAGTTATACTTACCCATCTTAATTTTTTATCATCATAAACCATATTACCCACAGTATGCGGTATACTATTTGATTTATCAATTAATTGAGGTTTTGAACGATTAACCGATTCAAACTTAATCAAATCTCCTTCATTACCACACCATTTTTTTAGTACTGGGTCATAGAATATTTCTCCATACAAATGTCCAGACATAACTTTTTTAACTTTTGGCCTACTTAAGCCTCTAATCAATTTGATTTTACCTTCCCTTGTTAGTTTTGTGGTTTGAGAACCTTGTGAGGTTAAATGTATGAGATTATTATTATTTGCACTAGCATTTTGATTAGAATTAGATCTAGATTTCCTTGTGTAATGTTTTGATGGAGTCTCAGCATATTTTGTCAAATCAAACTTTTGACTTTTTCTTTTCAGTTTTTTAAAATCTGATAACGTCATTGTAAGATCAAAATCTTTTGCATCATTTAATTCATTACCTGTAAAAACTGGATAGTCTAAATCCTGTAAAGTAGCAACTTTTGAGTAGTTTCTATTTGCTGGGGTATCAATATTATTTTTCATATCCATTATGGACGAATATTTTTTAACTTTTTGGGGTGAGCCATATAAACTTGTGCTCATTTTCATCAATGGCATTGATTGTTTCCTTCCAATTGATTTGAGTGGAGATGAATTATTTTTAAATCTATTCAGTTTTGTTGGATCTAGCTTACTAAAAGATTTGTAATCAAAATCATTACCAAAATCATCAGCATCTTGTTCATTATTATCAAAATCATCTTCAAAATATTGGGAGCTTATTCGTTGTGGTCTATGTGGAGTTTTAACGCTTTTAGTATTTCGATAACTTTGTAAGTTTTTACGTTCTAGTTCAGCCATTTTCTTTGCTTCCAATCTTTTACGTTGGAAGCTTTCAATTAGGTTGATGTTATTGTGAAAATCATCAAAATCTTCTGCATAGTCACTATTTTCAGTTTCATTTTCAGAATATGAATTTATAGATGATGGAGTTCTTGAAGAAAACGAAGATGCCGATCCCTTCCTTCCTTTGAAATCAATATTGGTTAACATGTTATTAAAAGTGGGTATTTTCATTGCTGGTTTTAGTTTATTTCTAGATGCTTTATTATTTGAATTTTTACTTGAAACTTCACTACCCTTCTCGTTCAAACTTTGATTTTGATTTGCTAATTTAAGTCTAACATTTTCATCAAAAGCAATGTGTCCATCACCATCATCATCATTATCATTTTCAAAATCAAAATCTGCATCATCATCTGTATCTTCGTATGTGTTTTCAACAAACTTTTGTAATAGTTTTTGTTTTGAAAGTAGTTTAATATTCTCCTTAGTTAACGTTCGTTGTTCATCATGTTCATGAACAGTAGATAACTCACCGGTATTCAAATTTAAATCTTGAAAACCCCTTTCCATGTTCAAGGGGATACTCTAGTATTAATAGCTTAATATTGTATTTGAATAACAAGTATAAACACTCAAATCAAAAGTCAACATCACTAATCAATTCATGTTGTCAAAATGTAAACTTAGTGCGGCCTGAAATTTACTCCGTGCATAAATTACAGAACTAAACCCTATTTTTGTTTTTATTATAAAACCGAAACAACTATACAAATTCAAATATAAAAAATTACTTACTGCCCTTGATACCAGTCTCTAAACTCATGAACATTGTTGACCTTCATCATATATTTATTTTTTTTCTGACCAAATAAAATTGAAGGTTCAACCATACGATAACCTCTTAATAATTTTTCATAAACTGCGTTTTCTTCGCCAACTTCACCAGCATTTGCCAACCAGCCTTTCTTTTTTAATATTGGGTTCATTTTGATTGGTTTCAAACCTTTTTCAAAAATTAAAACATGAAGTAAATAATGCACCCATAATAAATTAAAAATTGGATAAGATTTTGACCATGCTTCTTTATCAGGAGCCAGCGTTGAATTAAAACTCATTTCTGTATTGATTGTATTCAAACTCATTGCTGAAGATGAACTTGGAATATTTGATGTCACCCTTGAAACATATTTTCTCATTAGTTTGTAAATTGTTTGCCTATATTGTCCGCTTCCTCTAAAAAAATCAGCATCGTATAAGTTTCTATACATTATTTGACCACTCACAAGGCCACGAGCTAAAGCATGATCAATTATCGTGACGTCAATATAATCCTCTTCTTCCGCATAAGTTGAAGTTGAATCATCTGAATCATCTAAGTTTTCTTTAAATTGATGATTGATCAAAATGTTTTCAATATTTAAATCTCTGTGTTCGTAGTTTTCTGATTCTCCTAAACAAATTGAATCCAAGACTTGACTGAAAATAGTTGAAGCATCTTTCCAATTTTCCAGTTGATAATCTTTTAATGTGACTCCGGAATATTTCAACCTCATTATTAAATATAATTGATTTGAGTTTTTAATTAATTTATCATTTTTATCCATCATATCTAATAAAGAATTTGGTATTGGACCTTTAACAACTTTAGCAGAATTCAGTTTAACAAAACCCTTTCTGTTACTCATTAACATAGTCAAAGTTAATTCTTGTAATATTTGAGTTATTAAGTTGGAATCTAAGTCAATTGGTAAAATTTTCCATACCCCTGAAGGTTTTAAATCAACATCACTCTCAGAATCTAAACATGAGAATTCCATGAATAAGTAATTTCTTGAATCACTGACGTTCAATTTTGTTAAATGTTTCCTTATATTTGAAGATTGGAATTTATTCAAATAACTGTTAAATGAAACTGCCCTTGATTGGCTGCATAACTGCAGCAGTAAAGAATAATGAATTTGATTAATGTCAATGGATTTGATATTCTTGACTCCGTTATCTTTTAAATTTTCACTTTTAACTGATTCATTATTTGAAACAAATGAAGAAATTGAAACAATTGAAGAAGAGTTTCTTAACTTGTTTCTGATTTTATCCTTTGTTTGAGGTTGCATAATTGGCAATGAAATATTATTTTTATAATCAGATTTGTTATCAACCAAGGAATATCTATTACTTTTTAAAAAGGATCTTATGTTTTCCAATGACATTTTTCTACTACCATTAAGTAAACTTTTTCTTTTTTCAGAATTGACAGTTCCCACAGCGGTGTCCCTGTCTCTGTTTTCACTCTTTAATGATGATGAAATAGATTTCATTGAAAATGAGTTTCTCAAACTTTTGAAAGATGTTGATTTTGAAATTGATTTTGTCTCATTTTTATTAATACTATTTTGATAAGTACCTAATTGTCTTGGCTGTGTATGGATTGAAGATTTTTCAATTTCAATGGTATTATCAACAGGATGTGCTAAGTTCAATTTTGAGCTATTTGATTTTGGGCTGACATTAAGATGTTCTAAATCGTCAGTAATTACCTTGGTATTATAATCGTTTATACTTGAAGATATTGAATTAAATGTATCAACTGATTGTCTCTTACTACTATTTGATTTACAATTAGTTGAAGAATCATGAGAACGAGTTGATTTTCTATTTTGGTTTGTTAAAGATTTCGTTGAAACAGACTTATTGGAAGAATTTGACAAAGAGTGGCGATTGGTAGTAGTTGAAAATGATTGGCGATTAGAAGTAGCTGATAATGACTGGCGATTAGTTGAGTTCGCCAATGAATGGCGGTTTGAAGTATTCGATAAGGAATGACGATTAGAAGTATTTGATGTCGAATTGTTTAAAATATTTTGACTTATTGGCTTCAATGGTGATAAGCTGCCTCTATTGTGGTCTCTTAAAATGTTACTCTTATTACTATTATTAGATTTTGGCGATCTGTCCGAAGAATAAATATATTTATTTTCTTTTTCAAAATAGGATTGCATCGTTAATCTTGTGGCTTGCTTTCTACTAGTGCCATGTGATGAATGAATTTGAAATCCTGGGTTGTTGGTATGGTTGTTGATATTATTGTTATTCAAATCGGACGATGCAATTGTGTCATTAACACTATTTGAATGTATTTTTTTCTGAGTTTGAATATTGTTAACATTGTTGTTACTTTCAAGTAGACCAGAAAGGGACAAAGAAGCTGAAGAGGTCGAAAGTCTAGAGGACATTGTATTTTTCAGTAAACTTAAAAAAAGAGACCAGTCAGAAAAAAAAGAAAGCTGACGTGAAAATAATAGAAGAACAACTGATGTAAACAGACGAGAGAAAAAAACATAAACAAACAACAAACAATAAACAAAAAACAAAAAACAACAAACAAAAACGAGAAAAAACAAGCTTCAAGTGTCAAAATTTCCAATTTCTAAAAGAAACACTGCCATAAAGTATTGGCAAGAAAACAAACAAGTGGAATCATTAACATTAGATATTACTATACATATACATAGAGAAAAGAAGACAAAGAGAGTCTTATAAAAAAACATTATGCAGTTTTCTTTTCTGGATCAACTTGAATCGGTGCTTTACAGAGTGAAATGTATTCCTTGACATCAATGTAGAAGCTGTAGATCGTATCTAAAACCGTTTCAATCGCCATGCACCAAAAGAAAGAACTAACGGTGTTCTTTTTACCCCATGGCATGCATAATAGCCATGAGAACGGGAATGGAACTGTAAATATTTCTATTGGAATTGATTTATCAGAAATTAACGTAACTACAGGTGTTCTTGAATACCAAAATCTAATAATATAAGTCGGAGCTTTTTGAATAAACATTATAATGGATTTAATTTTACCAGATTGAGCAGCTTTGTTCAAACTAACCTGTTTTGACAATTCCGTTATTTGGGCATTTAATTTATCTAACTTTCTATTAAGCTTGGTCCATTTGGCATAGTTATCTTGAGCAGAAAGCTTGTTTCTCTCCAACTCAATCTCGTGGCGTTCTTTACTCAAAGAGTCTAGCTTTTGTAATGATTCTTTATCCTTTGAAAAGAATGTAGCTACCCAATCGGCGGTTTTGGATCGATCAACAAAATGCGTAAGCAAATAAGCCACAATAGAAACCGTAGTAACTACAGCAAGCAATGGCTGTACCTCTAGACCGTAAATAGGGAGCATTGTAGATATCTTAGGTAAACAAGCCCTGTTGGAAGATGTATATCCCACATCAAAGACTGAATTTTGATGAAGGAAGGACCAGGCAACGATTTTCAAAACGGTCGATCGGCGCAACTTTTTGGTGGTGGCAACTTTATTTTCATCTTCATTCGACGATTAATTTTATGATTTATGTTTAATGCATATAATGCTGGTAATAGTCAGTGGTTGATAGTGAGACTTATACTAATACTAAACCACCAAGCTACACTATGACCGGCTACAATGATATGGGAGACTCCAGCGAAGATGTAGATTCTTGGATTGTCCAGTTCTGCAGCATTTTTGGCCACAACTATTTTGTAGAAGTGGCACCGGAATTTATTGAAGATGACTTTAATTTAACTGGTTTAAGTTCAATTGTACCTTATTATAAACAAGCTTTGGATGTCATTTTAGATTTGGAACCAGAAACCCCTATCCAACCTAACGATTTACCCATAATTGAACATGCGGCCGAGTTATTATATGGTTTAATTCATTCGAGATTTATAATTACAAAGCAAGGATTACATTTAATGGCTGAAAAATTCGATGAAAACTGTTTTGGTTCATGTCCAAGATATTATTGTGATAGAATGCGTTTAATACCAATTGGAAGGTTTGATTCTCCAGGTATTGAAACTGTTAGGTTATATTGTCCAAATTGTAATGATATTTATTTACCAAGTTCTTCAAGATATCTTAATATTGATGGTGCATTTTTTGGAACGAGTTTCCCAGGTTTATTTATGAAAATGTTCCCTGACATCAAAAATCAAACAAATCAATGCGCAAAGAATCAATTTCAATTAAAATTGTTTGGTTTCCGTGTAAATTCTTCTGCTCCTTGTGGTCCAAGAATGAAATGGTTACGTGCATGGCCAAATAATGAAGCGTCAATAAAAGAATACAAAGATTGTGAATTCCAAATACCTAATATAGGAGATGATAAATTAAGTGAGGTTAATAGTAATGATGAAAATAGTAATGATGAAAATAATAATGATACTGATGATCGAATGGATGAATCAAATAATGATAAAATAGAAATCGAAAATAGCCGGAAAAATAGTAATAATAATCAAAGTGCCGGTGAAAGTATGATGAGTATTATTTGAACTAAAATTTTTTTTTCGTTTACTGTCAACCCCTTGTAGAATTATGTGTAATGCTTTCCTTCATATAAAAAATTTCAAAAATATAGCTAGTTATATTCAAGAATATTCAACCATGACATGTTGTATTCCATTAGTTTATACGATCTACACGATATTAATTTATAAAATGTATGAGAACAAAATGTAATAATAAACTTGCAAAAATATATTCGCCAAATGCTCTTTCGGGTAATAAACCATTAAAGAGTTTTGAATTTGATTCAGACGATTGCAATCTCAATGAAACTGTAAGTACAAATTGCCCAACAGTTGCACTAAATCCTGATAAAAATGCATTAAACGGAAACGATCCACCCAAAATACAAAAGCCAAATTGTACAATTCCGGTACACACTAAAAATGCTAGAAATGTATCAATAAGTCTTAATTTCTGATTATTTGCCAAATCTTTCTTATATTGTAGTAATGCTGTATTGAAAGATTTCTTTATTTCTTCTAAAAATGAAATTGTTGGAGTAAGTGTAGATGTTGTTGATTTGGTTATTGGTTTTGTTTCCTTGACAGGATTGACCTTCTTAGCATCTTTCTTGGCCATTGTATGGATATTTTTGCGTGGTAAAAAAAACCCAACTATTGTTTATTGAAACGTGTAGAATTCCAAAATTGAAAGTGGAAAAACATGTCTACGCACAAATAAAGAAACGAAACACTAAACTACTGATACTGTCTGTCTTTTATTTACTTATTTATTTCCTGAACATTGCGCCCATATATTAGTATATATTTATATAGGCATTAAAGCAAAAGCATAAAAAGTATGGCGACCATGGATAAAGACACCAATATTAATGAAGAATCAAACGTGATCAAGATATCTAATACGCCCAAATTTAAAGTTGTACCTCCAATGAATTTTTGTCCAGTCGAACAAGACCTATACAGATCGGGACAACCATCTACAATAAATCATTCGTTTTTAAAGCAATTGAACATTAAATCAATTATTTGGTTGGCGATTGAAGATCCACAAGATAGTTTTTTAAAATTTATTGAAGAGTATGATATCAATTTTTTTTATAATTTAGGTTATGATTCGATTGGTTCAAATTCTTGGGATGGATTAAGTGAGAATAGTATAAAACAAGCATTAGAAATTATATCAGATAAACGCAACCATCCTTTATTAGTATGTTGTGGTATGGGTAGACATAGAACAGGTACAGTTATTGGATGTTTGAGAAAATTACAAGGTTGGAATCTAGCAAGTGTAAGTGAAGAATATAGAAGATTTACCGGTGTTAAAGGTGGTAGAATTTTAGTTGAATTATTAATTGAAGCGTTTGATGTTAATACAATTGAAATAAATTCTCAAATTGCACCCGATTGGTTACTTCGATAGTAAAACTATATGTAAAAGTTATATTATATACATGATAGATAAGTTTATTTTCTAATCTTTTCGATCACTTTGTCTTTTTTCAAATCTTTCTTGAGCCAATTTGACTGCCATTTGAGAATTTCTTCTTGCATTATTACATTGTTCCCAACCAAATATGCTACCCAAAAGCAAACCACCAAATCCCCAATTAACTGATTTACGGAAATCCTTATGATAGAAAAATAAAACTGATGAAAATACAAAAAAACAAGTGAACCCTGATAAACCAGCTTCACGGAAACATGGAATTTGTACAAGATTCGACAGGTGAAATTGCTCCAATGATAAAGTACTGATAAAACTCTTGACCTCCTTGGATGTTGAGTATGCTTCTTGTTGTATCTGTTGTTGTTGAGATTTTGGTACTTGTTGTTCATTATTATATTTTGCAGCAACATCGTCTAAAAAAATGGGTTGTTGAGTTTCTGCAGTAGAGGTACTGTTATTTACCTCTTGTTGTTGTTTTGCAGACCTTCCAAATGGCCACCATCCCATGTTTTGTGTTGTGTTACGGTATGTTGGATCTACAATGACTTGTTCTATTTTTTTCCACAGTGAACTTCATGTCGAAAAAGGAAGCAAATTGCGAAATGAGAAGACTCGGTATCCATTATTCAGTATTCTCTGTTTTTTCTTGTTGAGAGACCAACTACGACTTTACGTTTCAACATGCAACCAGGTCAAGGCGTGGTTTAAAAACCATCCGGTAAATACAAACATTACGTACAGTGTCTGTGTTGATTTCCACAGCGGTAACGCTCAATATCTGGGTTCTGGATATTTGATTGTTGCTCTGTGTGACGTGGCAGAGCTCGGCGGGGTCGGGTTTGCTTGGTAATACGCCCCACCCGCTGCACCACCCTGGCTTCGAAGAGAACGTACCCAGCGCAGCACAGCATCAACCACATTGGCATGCAGCCAGAAGAACGTTGCACCACCCTGGCTTCGAAGCTGTGGAACCCGAAGCGTGAGTTTGCTAAAGCTTTTTTCTTTTTCTTTCTTTTTCTTTTTCTTTTCCTTTTTGGTATCTCGTATCTTCTCTCGTCTCCTTTGTTGTGGCATTTTTTTGGCAGATTTGGCTGTTGTAGACCTTATCCTATTTGCTATTTGCCATTTGCCATCTCCGAGACAGCTTCACACAAAACATGGCTTCTTTTGGCAATTCTAAAACCGCTGACAACTCTACCAACTTCGACAACCCTGCCTCTCCATCCTTAAACATCATGGCTCCGCAGCCACAGCATTCACTCGATATACGAAGGCAGTCAATTGCTAAACTATCGTCTCCTTTGCACAATACACCTAATTCCATTTCTCAATTAAGTGCAGTTTATAGAGACAGACATTCCTCGTCTTCAACAGTGGGAGACTTGCCACCCAATAACATTAATGCATTTGCGAACACACCAAATTCAAAGAAACTGTTTCTTTCATCCAGTATCACTGCAAATCAAAATCCAGTCATTAGATCTTCGTCACCTGCAATTGAATCCGATGATGATGCTGGTTTTGAAACGGCGTCACATTCGTATGGTTCGTTTGTTGATGACCCAACCATTCTAAAGAATGTTTCAAAACATTTACCAACAGACCCGCAAAGTGCTCTAAAATTACCTTCAGGTGACATAACAAGGGATTTATATCACATTGGTAATAATCCTTCCAATTTAAGAAGATCAAAATCAATGTCGGGTAATGAATTCTTAGATGAAAGAAGAGGTTCAATGGCATCACAGTTAAGATTACCGGGTGGTTTTAGAAGAGATTTTATTCAAATGAAGAAACAAAAGTTTGGTTACACATTAAACCAACCAACTTTAGTTACTAAAAATTTCTTGGAGTTTTTAACCATATATGGGCATTTTGCAGGTGAAGATTTAGAAGATGAAGATTTCCTTGCTTGTGATATTGATACAAATTTCAATGATAATAAAATTGATGAAGAATCTCCTTTGGTTAACAATAGATATAACCAAAACCAACAAGATATTGAAGATTCTCACAAAACTTCTTCAACTAAAGCGTTTTTTTTACTTGTTAAAGCATTTATTGGTACAGGTGTGTTATTCTTACCAAAAGCATTCAGCAATGGTGGTTTGTTTTTATCAATTGGTTTCTTATTATTTTTTGGTATTTTATCATACTACTGTTATATTGTTTTATCTAAGTCGACGATTGTAATTGGTGTTACTTCATTTACTGAATTGGGTAATAAAACATTTGGTAAACCGTTAAGAATGTTAATTTTAGTTTCAATTGTTGTTACACAAATTGGTTTCGTTGCCGCTTATACAATTTTTACTGCTGAAAATTTAAGGGCATTCATTAAGAATACCTTGGGCTTAGAATATCCGTTATATTATTACGTTATTTTTGAAACAATTTGTTTTGCTCCAATGTCATTGATTAGAAATATAACTAAATTATCATTAGCTGCATTATTAGCAAATGTTTTCATTCTATCTGGTATAATCACTATCATCTTTTACACTTCAAAAGATTTAATTAACTATGGACCTGCAGAAATTAAGTACGTCAATAAAGATGATTGGACTTTATTTATTGGTGTTGCAATTTTTGCATTTGAAGGTATCGGGTTGGTTATACCAGTTCAGCAATCGATGCGTAAACCGGAAGATTTTCCAAAGGTTTTATTTGGTGTTATAACTGTTTGTTGTTCTCTATTTATTGGGGTAGGTTGGTTGTGTTATTTAACTTATGGTGAAAATGTTCACACGGTCGTTATTTTAAATTTACCACAAAATTCAATTCCAGTCATTTTAATTCAATTCTTTTATGCATTAGCAATCATGCTATCAGTTCCATTACAAATATTACCTGCCATTAGATTAATGGAACAAAGAATTTTTAAACGTAGTCAAAGTGGAAAAGTTAACGTAAAAACAAAATGGTTGAAAAATTGCTTTAGGGTTTTTATTACTTTGATTACATCTGCATTAGCATATTTAGGATCATCAAATTTGGATTTGTTTGTTTCATTTATTGGTTGTATTGCTTGTATTCCATTAGTGTACATGTATCCCCCATTAATTCATATGAAAGGAGTCGCAAAAACTCCATTTGCAAAAGGATTAGATGCTTCCATTATTGCTTTGGGTGCAATAGCTATGGTGTATTCTACTATCCAATTACTTAAATGATTCGACCTATTAATATCATCTCTCTTCTATATATTCTATATAAAATAAACCACTTGTTCTGTAGGAAACTAAGAAACACAGCACAGAAAACACGAAATGAGACGATCGTCTTGCATTTTTTCTTGCTTTTCTTTGATTCTCGATTCTCGATTCGCATTTGATGAAATCAACATGAATAAGGAATAAGGAAGCATTCATTTAACTTTCGGATCTATAGAAAGTAATATTAAAACAACTAACAATGGCAAGATCATTCTACGCTGACGAAGAAGAAAAATACAGTACTCCAGGGCTTCCAACACTTGCACATCTGGAAACCAAAAAGGATGAAACCAAATCAATTCCTTCAGATTCACAAATTACAATCAATAAATTTGGTAATCTTATAACAACAGCTCCAGGATTACAAAACTTTTCAGCAAATATTAGAGAAAAGACAACTGAATATTATGATTTATTTAGTGAAAAATATGATTATTATACAGGAACCGCAAAATCTCATTTTGCAATGACTGTTGATAAGGTATCTGATTTTAAAGAAAAAGATGAAGATTTGTTACCAAATACTTGTACTGTTTTGACATCAGCATTGGTTGGTTCAATTGTTTCTAGGAATCATTCATTTCCAATAAGGTTTTTAACTCCAGTTTTACTTGGTTCAATTGCTTTAAAATATTCACTACCTAAAACTTATGGAAATATTTCAAGTGTATTTTCAAACATTGGATTAAAAATTGAAAACAAATACTTCCCTGGATTTAAAGAAACTAGAGAACAAAGTTATAAACGGAATGAAGAAGTTCGTGAAAATTTTGAAAGATTACAAAATAATTTATGGAATGGGTTGGTTGACAATGTTGGCTCTGTTAGAAAATCCATTTGTGCTTCAATTTCCTCATTAAAGAAAGATTAATTGATTCTTTGAATATCATTATTTATACATATTTTATTTTATAGTATTTGTCTTTCCTCTACTTCTTGTTTTTATAAATTAATCTAAACTTATTTTACATATAAATACACAAAATGATTATATCATCTAACTAATTCGAAAAATTGAACTCAAATCAACATATCTTCTACCATTAACTTCAAGATATTTACTGATAACATTTTGATAAATTGAAAACTGTTTACGGTTTTGTTCAGCTAATGCATCAATTTCACCTTGATTATAAATCAATTTAACTGACTCATCAAACTTTATTTCTTTTAATTTTTTACCCTTTGCCTTATCAACATCAAACAGGCTTTGCAAATACAACAATTGATTATAGATCATTTTACTTGAATAGTCAATTTTCATAACACCTTTACATTCATGAGCTGAACCATTTTCACCAATACACCTTTTACCATAGACACTTACTTGTCTTGTATGAATACCACAATCATCACATGATAACCAACATTCATAATATTTATTTAATTCATTTCTGATAAATAGTTCTATTTGTGATGAAATCAATAACGGGTGTAAACTAGCCTCGCAGGATTTACATTTAATTCCTTGAAATGTAATTTGATACTTATTACTTGGTTGAATACCACCAAATATAAATTCATCTGAACATGAAACACATTGTAATTTCAAATCTTTCATATCTCTAAATCTTTCACTATCTGAAATTGTTGATTCTAATGGTTGTAATTCGTTTTGTTGAACAATATCTCGTGCCTTTGCTTCGTATCTTTGAGATTCTAAACCAAGTGAGTCGGCTAATCTAACAACATCATAACCTTCGACTCTTGTTAATAATCTATCTAGTGGGTTAAACAATTGTTTTTCTGAATAGTATCTAATGTCTGGTTTACAATCTTTATTTAAAACTTCAACCAATGCTCTTGCTCTCTTTGCAACTGATGATGCACTTTGGTCAATTGGTTTATCACTTTCATCATCGGTTATTTCATCTTCTCCATTGGTGATAACAAATGTAATAACACTACCAGCTTTGATAATTTTACCTTGGTTTATTAATCTTAATGCAACTTGAACTGATGGCATACTTTGACCACCTGGGTATTTTGTTGGGTCTTTTGATAATTTTGTATTAATACGTAATTTAACCATTGGAATTTTATTGTCTTTAAATTCGATTTTAATTTCTTCAAGCTTTCTATAAATTTCATTCAATGCCTCTTGTGGGTCAGAATTATTTAAAATTTGATTTAAAACAAAAATTGATAATTCTTTTGATAGTGGACAATATTCACGTCTTTTCATATCTAAACCTTTAACTTCTAATGATGTAACTTCTTTTCCATCTTTATCAATTGATGAATTTAAGGCAGCGTATTTCTTTTTTGAATGAAGTAATAATCTTTTAAAAACATTGTCAATATCAATTTCTAACAACCTATATCTTTCATTAACTTTTTCTTTAAATCCATTACCAATTTTAATTGCATCTTGATAGTTATCGCATCTTGTATCAATCATAACAGAATCAGTATCACCATAAACAACTGTTAATCCTAAACTTTCGGCCAATTGTCTTGTATCCATTAAAATTTCTCTACCTTTATTAGTAACTAACATTGCTAAAGGCTTTGCATAAAATCTCGAATTAACATAACCCAAACAACCATACATTGAATTTGCTGTGACTTTCAGAGCCAATTGTTTGATATCTAATTGTGCCGTTTCAATTGGTGTTAATTTTGGATCTTTCATTAAAGATTTAACTTCTTTACGTCTTGTGACTAATTGTTGTAATAATTTTGGTAAAACTCCCATATCACATTTATTTGGAACTTTTGGTAATTCATCTTCGTTTAAATTACTTCTTTCAATTGTTGTGAAACAAATATTAAATTCTTGAATAATAGATGGATATAATGAATTAAAATCCATAACCAAGATATAATTTTTGTGCAATCCTTTTTCTGGTTCAAAAACTAAACCACCTTGATATTTGGACTTTTTATTATTACTAACTGTATTATTTTCATCATTATCATCATTAATTTCATCATTATTATTATTATTTCTTTGTTGTTGTTGTAATTGCCTTTGTGCTCTAGTTTCCCTATCTGGTACAATATAACCTTTTCTTTCAAATTCATGAAGCAAAATATATTCATTTCTACCAGCTCTTGTACCACCCAATGTGTGAGACCATGCATTACCAGCTAAATTTGTTAGTTGTTTAGAAATTGATAAAATTTGCATACCAAAAGCAGTTTTTGCAATAATCCTAACAGATTGAACGTTTTCATTAATAGCTGCTAATAATTTATTTGCATCTTCAGCAACTAAAGGATTTGCTAAATTAACTTCCATTGGTGAATATTTTTCACGGCAAACAACTTCGTACATTTCAGATAATTCCCAATTTTGACATTTTGGTGTCAAACTTTGACCCATTTCATTTGATATATCACATAACAATCTACCAGCTAACATATCCCTAATTAAAAATAAATTATAACGACCATTTGATCTATTGAACTTTTCAGGGAAAACTTTCTTTGACCTACGACCCATATTTGACCACTGACTAATACCTAAGTCTTTCATTCTATGTAACAAAATATCCAATGTGACACTTTCAAGTCTATGACCAACAAAAACATCGGGATCAAACCTTTTAATCAAACCAACAAGACAATTTAATAAAGTTTTTTCACTGTTTAAAGTACGTAGTTGAATATTTCTTTTTTCAGCTAAACCATTCAAACCAATTGGTAAATTTGATGTACCACCAACGGGTCTAACCAGTGTAATTTGTTCAGTTGGTTGTAAATCTGAAGAAATCGGAACATCCTGTGGTAAATCTTTATAAAAAGCTAGAGAAACTGAACCAACTTCTTGTCTTGAAGTTTTTGGATTCAAATAAGATTGAACATTAATTGATAAAGTATTTAATGGTGGTGGTAGATCTTTCGTATATAAATTTGGTGAAATATCAACTGGTGCGGAAACAGACAACTCAATGTTACAATGTGAAACGTTTTGCAATGATTTAAAATTGCAACCTGTAATGGTTAGCCAACAAGGACCCATTATTTGTCTTTGTAAAACGAATGATTCAAATATTGAAGCATTCGAACCGAAAACCGCAGAAAATGTTTCACCTTTTAAAGTCGATGGAATTATAACACCTTTACTCTTTGGTGTATTATATGGTAATAAAACTTTTAAATACTCTGCCTCTTTTGGAATTTCGTAATGTTCAAAAGCATATTTTCTTTTTTCTGGTTTTGCCTTAATTGAATCTACACCATATTTATCCATCAATAATGGAACAATTTCATCATAAACATCCATAGTGGTTATTGGTTTAATAGCGTTTTCTTCATTAATTTCTTCTTCTTCTTCTTCTTCTTCTTCTTCTTCATCTATTAATCTTGTTTTTCTGGGCAAAAAATAAAGAGATTTACATAAACCATTAACATGAACAATACCAGAAATCAACCTACCATCTTTCGATTTAATTTTACCGAATAAATAAAGCGATGATTCTAACTCAATATAATCCAGCCAATACATTTGAATAGCTTCATCACCATCTTCATCTTTCATGACAACATCATCACCTTCTAATTTTTCAAACGTAACATTTGAAATATTTGAAATATTTGAGATATTTGACGTATTTGACGTATTTGATGCTTTTGAAGGTGATGATCCAAAATCTATGTGTTTGACGTTTTTCAGAGGTGATGAATCAATCATTTTTTTAGTAACTTTTTTAGAACTTAGACTAATTGAACGGTTAACATTAACAATGTTTTTCTTTCTTCTGGTTGATATAATTACATCACCATCGTCTTCATCATCATCATTATCACTGGCACTTGTACTTAACGCAGTTCCTGGTATAGATTCCTTTTTCACAATCAAGGAATCATCGGTTTCGTTGTTTGATATATCCACTGAAACATTATTCAATTCATCCAAAAGATTTAAACTTTTTGAAGTTGAACCATTATTAATTTCAAGTGGAGATGAAGGTGGTTCATTATTATTCATTGAATCAGTAAGATGTTGTTCTGCTGTATAAAAAACAGTTGAGTCATTCTTAATAATTGAAGAATTTTTTCGTCTTTTTGAAGGTGATGCAAATTGATCAGACTTAACACTTGTCGAAGTCATTGATAATGAAACTATTTTTTTAGACGATGGCGTTGAAGTGTTAAAATGAGAATCTGATGCTGATGCTGATTTCAGTGACGAAAATGGATTTTTACGTTTATTTAAATTATCAGTTGGTTTCGTTTTTATTGTACTTGTGGCTTTTGATGTAAAATCAAACAAAATATCATTTAAAATATCTGAATTTTTTGTATTCATTTTCTTCATTTTTTGTTTTTGATCTAAGCTCAAGGATTTTTGCTTAAAAAATGAATCAATTGCTTTTCCTTCAGGTGTTTCTAGCTTTGATGAATCTTTGAACATTTTAACTTTTTTCAATTTTTTTGGATCATTATTGGCATCTCGATCATTATCATCATCATCAAATGAATGATAAATAGATTTAGCTTCCCAATCATCAGCACCATTTTCCGCATAACCTTCACCATTATCATCGACAATAAAATCATCATTTAAAACACGATCTCTTTTATGTTTTCTATACTGACTTTCATCAACCTCATCATAAATATTGATATCTTCATCATTATCGGAGTTGAAATCATCAACTTTGGCCCCACTTCTTGCTGCTCTTAGTCTTGCTAATTTGTCTGACTTGGCCATATCTTGGTGGATATATTGTTTGCGGATTCAAACTTTTCAAATGAAAGACTTCACAGTTATCCCATCTCTATCCAATAATCATTTTTGTCAGATACAAAAACACACGCGTTAAATAAATCCCCACGCGTCGATTAACAAAAAACAAAAAAACCGTCGATCGACCGAAACATTGTTTTCCGCAACTATTTCCAAGTGATCTCAAATAATTTAATAATAAACAGGGAATTAAGTAAGTCTGTTCACTGGGATTATATTTCCAAACATGTCATTTGCTGCATTACCTGAACAGAAGGGCAATGGTTTTACTGAAGATGTTGAATCTGGTAATCAAAATGGTGTGTCATCCACTCTGAACCATATTTCTACAACGATGGGGAAAGTGACGCTACATATCTCAAGTATCAGTAGAGCGTTAGAAGAGTTAGGTACATCATATGACTCACCTGAACTGCGAACATCAACAGCTAATAATATCGACCAGTGTCAAACTTTATTTGATGGTTTACTGAAAGATCTCAATCATTTGGATATGTTAGTTATAGATGCTGAGGATATAAATTCGAAAGATATCATAAAAGCAAAGTTTTCCAAAGATGTTTTAAGATCTCAAGTCATGAATGTATATAAAAATTATCAACCTATTGTACGAAGTTATAATGACAAGCTTAATAGTGCAATTGTTAAAGAACACTATGAAAAACTATTAGCAGAAAGAAATCAACTGATTCAGCAGCAACAAAATGTACCATCATTAAGTACTGATAAGACACCATTATTATCAAATAGTTCACAATTACAAACTCAAACACAAACTCAAATACAAAAGCCTATTCAACAACAAGAAATTTCTGGATCTACATTACAATATCATACTGATTTAATTCAGCAAAGAGATGAAGCAATCACCTCCATCTCACAAGGTGTTCAAGATATAAATAAAATTTTCAAAGATTTAGATGAACTGGTTAACCAACAAGGTGAACAGATTGATTCAATTGAAAATAATATGATTGGTTATGCGAATAATAATCAACTTGCAAGTCATGAACTTGTAAAGGCTAATAATTATCAAAAAAAGAAAGGTAAATGGACTTGTATATTACTCGTTGTGTTAGTTATCTTTCTATTAATATTTTTAGCGTTGCTTAGTTAAGCATCAGCATGGAGCATTTTTTTTCTTTTGCTTTTCCAGACGCAAATAAGTTGGATAAACTGCTACGATAAGATGTGATGAAATGCTGATCGATTTAAGAATTATTACAATCCTCTAGATATCGAGCTAGAAGGTTTATTTTAATATTTTGTACTCGTATGAATTTAAGTATATGTAGAAATTAATATGTATATTTAAAAATATACCAACTTACAATATAAAATATTTAGTCTAAAGTACTTATGCATAAATGAGCTTTTGTTTGTTTGTTTTTTTCTTTCGTGAAGTATTTTTTTAATTATTTTATCATCCACCTTTTTCAGTTTCTTCTATTTTTTCCCATGACTTTTCCACTAGTTTTTTTATATATTCAAATTGAGTTTCTTCGAAATTACTATCATTACCATTAATTACTTTAACATCTGAAACTTTATAAGGTTTGATAATTTTGATTGCAGAATCTTGGAATGTAATGTTACCTGCATTATCAACAGATATGGTATCAATAGGCAAAATATTACCTAAAAATTTTAATAATTTTTTACCAGCACTAGAAACATCTTTACCATTGGACATTCTAAGTAATTTAAATTCAATTTCTTGTTTTTTAATATCTTTGCTACCTTTACGGATATTACTACCTAGTGTTTCAGGCGGTATGTAACTTGGAGCATTCAATCTATGAGCAAACTTCTCGTTGATCGTAATTTTAGCACGAGGTTTATCTTTATCTAACGCTTGAATGGATTTAACAAAAAATGCACTGATTGCTATAAATGTTGTATTTTTTGTATAATTTGGATTAGATGTTGGTATTGATGCAGATGATGACGGCGATTGGGAATTTGTTTGTGGAGCACATGTTAAAGTTATTAACAGGTGAGGGGAATAACTGTGAACTCTACCAATGATTTCTTCACCATCGTTGGTTACTACTTTGACTCTGTAAGATGTTATAGAATGTGACAGGCAGATGTTAGTATGAGATATGAGATGAGATATGAAAAATTAAAGAAAATAACGTTAATCGATTTAAAAAACAAAAAAACATACTTTAAACCGACAATGTCATCCAAGAGAACCATAGTGGAGATCTAGTCTTTGCTGAATACAGGTATTTTTGTACAGTAGTTTAATTTCAGTTTCACTCAAAGTGGAAAGACTAAATTCATGTTGAGAATCTGATTTTCCATTTTTTGGTTTCGACTTTTTGGTTTTCTTCAGTTTTGCGTCGACCGGCGCAAAAAGGGAACTGACCATCTTCGACATGTTTTCACTTCTATCATTGACGTACTACTGTTTGTGTATGATGGGATACAGCAACAAAGCTACAAAGATTCTAATGGCAGATTCAGAACATCAGGAGAGACCGGTGCCATTTGATCCAGAAACACATGCTTTGTCCGACAAGATTGATGGCCTAGATTTGGCAGGGGACTCGTTGGATCCCATTGGTAATAATGATAACGATGATAACGATGATAATGATGATGATGAGTTCTTGGAAGCCCTGATTGATAAAGATGAAATGATGGAGACATCAGATGATCAGGACATTCTTGGTTCTCCTCATTCAAGTTTTTCATATGATGATACTCTGAGTGATCAAGAAATCGATGGCCTAACGAATTATAATATCATTTTGGAATATCCTCAACTAACCTTCGAAAATGTTCAATTACTTCCATTTGTAGAGGAATTAAACGATTGGTTTAGTTTCAAAGATTTAAAAAAACTGAAATCAATATCTAAGATATCGGAGAATATTTCAATCAAAGATTTATCGATGATTAGACAATGTCTAGAATTACTTTTACAAAATAATGAAAATGATGAAAAAAATGGTAAAATCTTACAATATCTATTACATTTATCATACATTTCTATGGGTTCATTTGACAATGCTAAAGATCAACAGGGTATCAAAGAATCTATCTTTCACAATGTTTTAGAAATTCTCAAATGCGATGGGCTAGTTGATTTAGTTGTTGATATTATAGTACACAACTCAATGGAATTAACAAAATCTTCAAATTTAGAGGCATCAAAGGTAGATATGCTTCAGTTAAAAGTAATATCGAATCAATTTTTTTTTGCATTAACTATTCTATATATAATATTAATCTCCTTTAATACCCAGGAATTAAGTGATTACAATTTAAAAAAGAAATTATCTGATATTTTGAATGATAAAAACATATTAATAAATTTATTAAAGGCAATTGATAGGTGGAAATGGATCTCCAATAATTCTGCAAATGATGATCCGACTTCAATTATTGAATCAATGAGTTCAAAATTTAATGATAGTGAAAACGTTCAAATAATGATAACAACACAATTTAAAGTCAGAAACATTTTAAATGTATTTAATAATTTAATCATTTTCCAATTTGGTGACTTGCAACATATTCAATCAACAAAAGATTTTTTGAAGTTTAAATTTGAAAGTAATGAAAAACTGGATGACACAAATATTAACAATAAGGATGCTAATAGTAATGATAATGATGAGGATGATGATAATAAAGGTAAAGTTTATACAATTTCGTCATTAGATTATAATTTTTATGTCAGTGAATTGCTGTCAAGATATCCTACCTATACTCCACCAAAATATGAAATCCCTGAAATATTAGAGATGTGTATTAATAGCAATAATACTAACGATACAATATCAGATTTAATTAATGTTGATTCACTATTAATCAATCAACATCAACATTTGAAAAATAAAAGGGATAATTTTAATGGAATGGTAAATGAACCACCAGATATTCATATTGCCACTCCAATGCCATCACCAACTTTAACACCGCAACATACAGGTAATACAAGAAATTGTTCAAATATATCTGAGTTTGAACATACATCAAATGAAATTAAGAAGAAACTGTATATTACACAATCTAATTTTCCAAATATATACCCATCTTCAGATACTGTACCAAAAAGTATAGAAGATGCAACTAATATTTTCTTTCATCATATTAAGGATAATTATACAACAAAACAATTTTCGTCTGTTTTTGAAGATTTTATATGTAAAGAAAATGGATACAAAGAAACAAATTCAGAACATAAATCAATGAGCAATTATATTTACAATGATGATGATATTAGAGAAAACCCAATGTTTGAAGATGAAATTAGAAGCTTACAAAATGTTGAGCATTTTTATAAAGAAGGTATTCCATATTTTAATTCACTGATTTTTATTACGCTAAAGTTACTGATCTCAAATATTATACCAACACAGCAAAGGTCGGAGAATGGTAAGACAAGACAAAGAACAACATCAAAAGAAAATAATGATAATATTAATAATGATAAACCTTATCTTAGCTCAAAACTTTCAACGTTTGAAAAACAGAAGTTAGAAATTAGTAAAATGAAGGAAACAATGTTAAAAAATTCAACATCAATCATTTTATTAATCCAAAAATGGTTTAAGTTATCACATATTTTAAAATTTGAATTTTTTACAACGTTATTATTCGATCAAGATTTTCTAATTTATCTTTTCAGATATTTGGATAGTAATAAAATTCAAGCCCATTCATCGAAAGATATTGATTTTAAAGACGCAAAAAATCTATTAAACAATAGAATTGTTTATTGTGATTACAAGGTACTATACTGCTTAGAAGATTATAATTTTTTTAGGAAATGTCTAACAATTTCTAAAAATCCAAATAAAGAGTTTGAGAATTTTGATGAAATTAAAGATTTTGAAAAAATCTTTGAGAAAAGAATTGGAAGTAAAGAAAATGCTAATCCTCTGTCCTTTATTTTACCATTTGTACCGCATAATGAAGTATTTACAGTTATAAATCCGAATTTGAGATGCTGTATATTAATTTCCAATTTGTTACAATCAATGTATTATACAATAAGTCATTTTAAAATTCAAAGAATATATAAATTGATTGGAGTTAGACCAACAGAGATTTTAAGATTTTATTTAACGCTTCATAATAAATTGTTTTATTTACCAATTTTGAAAACAATTAAATTGATATCTCCATTTGTTGGTAAAAAATGGAGATCCAATAATATGGATTTGATTTCATTTGTTTACTTGTTTCATAAAATTGGACTAAAAGATCCATGGTTAAATAATTTTTTTAATTTAGGAATTGAAGAAAATACAAAACGTGGATTTGATAATGAAGTTTCCATTAGATCAATGATTAAATTCTATAACTTCCAAAATTACAGTGCAGAATTATCCAAACATGGATATTCAGAAGACTGTTTAGAATTCATGAATCAAGTTGAAAAGTTAGGTGGTGATTTCTTTGCTAAAGAATGTAGGGATATTAGTGTGTAATAACAGTGTATATCGTAAATTGCTAAAAATGGAAAAATGCTTTTGCCGAGATTATTTCCCAATCCGACTTTTTTTTGAACTGATAGATTAATAATTATACAATTTTGATACACAAAATTTACTTTTGATTACGAAGGTGTCAAAATTCGCACAAATCGTAAGGCGGGTATTTATTGATCTGATAGGAAAAGATATTGATTGGCATTGAGGAAAAGATGTACGGAAAATAGGTTTAGATTACTAGATTCTAATTTCTTTGTTTCTTGATTTCTTTGTTTAGTTCTTCTCTGTTTAACACAGCAAAACTTCCTTGAAACTACCTTAAATTATGCAGTTTGAACATCAGTTCGTTAATGTCTTCTCTACAAATGATCAAGCATCTAGTACAACTAGAAATGTATCACCTAATCAATCACATATGGTTAACATAAAACCAGAAATGAATGTTTCAATGAATGTCAAAATTAATGTGAATAGATCAATATCATCAAACAAAAGATTATCAAAACCCAAATCTTTATTGGGCGATAGAAAGGGACATATACCAAGAAATAAAGGAGGTTGTTTGTGCTGTAGAAAGCGTAAGATTAAATGTGATGAACTTAAACCGGTATGTTTGAAATGTAATACAGGTGGGTTTTTATGTCGTTGGCCTAAGAATGGTAATGCCTCATTATCTCATAATTCTGATTTTAGATTGGTTAAGATTGGAAATGATACCAAATTTATAAATATGAATGCAAAAATTGAAAAGCAGATTCGGATCAAAAATAATGCTATTTTATCTAACGATAACAGTAGTTGTTATGGCTTTGATAATTACTACAATTATAATAATAACTATGATTATAATAGTGATTATAGTCATGATAATGATAATACCAATGACTATGCACAAATTGAAGAGGTTGTTGACGAAGATGCAATAATAAGACAATATATTAGAGAGACAAGTAAAAATCTTATACCAATTAGCAATTTTCTTCATTTAAACCCACAAGAACTTAGATTTTTTGATGCATTTATTAATGGATTTATAGTTTCAATTTCAAATCAACTAGCACATCAAAAATTATTACCTGGTACGATTATTGTACCAATTGGATTTTTTGATCCATTGATTATGAAATTATGTATAACTTGTGGTGCCTCATATCTATCCCAGTGTGAATATAAAAACAATGTAATTATGGGGAATGATATTAAACTTATCCAGTCAGAAGTTAGAAATTTGGATGTTTTCATACTCAAAGAATTAATAAATCGGTTAGACAATAGACCAATTATGGAAAGTAGAAAATGGATTTTAGTGTATTTAACTTTGAGAAATGCAAGACAAAAATTTTTACATGAAGGTAGGACAGCACAAACAATTAATTTAATTTCAGGAGTTCAAGCAATTAAATTATGGATTGAAACGAAAAAAGCAAGACCGCAGCTTGATAAGGATCTCCAATTTTTTAATAATCCAGATGATGGATATATTTTCGAATTAGGTAATGAATATGATGAAGAAACTGAATCTTATATATTATTAGATAAATTAGTTGATAAAACAAAATTATTAAAGTATAACAATGATTTAGAAATTTCAGGTGATTCAATACAATCTCCAGTAACTGCATTTGAACGTACATTATTAGAAAATTTTATATTCAATTATGCATGTACATTATTTGTTCTTGATAAAGCTTTATTACATTGTATGCCATCACCATTTGAAGTATTTCAGTTGATTGCACCATTATTATCAAAACCAATTTTTAATTGTGCTGTACCATGGATGAATAATCCAACTGCCGGTGCTGCGTTATCAATGATTGAATTGCAAGCGAAACTTATATGGTTATCATTATCACCAATTTTAAGTGAAAATGAGATTTCATTAATTAAAAGTATTCAAAGAACTGCAAAATTTTATACAAGGCCTATAATTGGAGATGAAATTTGGAGTCAATATCCTAAGCAGGTTAGTAAAAAATTACTTGAAAGTTGCTATGTTTCAGAAATTGTTGCAAAGGGTGTATACCTTTATTCAATGAAAGTGCTTAATAGAGATTTAGATGAAAACGATGATGAAGTACAAGAAATTGTTGATTCAGCGTTTAAAATTTTGAATCTTATAAGTAATCATAGTCAAACTTCAGTGATTGCGAAATGGACATTTGTAATTTTAGGATCAGCTATCGTTGATCCTAATAAACAAGAGTTATTTAAGAGCAGATTGCTTGGATTTATTGCTGCTTTGAAAACTGGTTCATTAAAATCTGGATTGGGATTTTTAGATAGAGTCTGGACCGATAAAGTTGGATTGGAAGCTTTATTCATTGAAGAATATTTAGATTTATTAGTAATATAGAATTATAGACGTAAATATTTATTTAATTATATTAAAATTTGGGATAAATAATTTAGGTTTTCATTATTCGAAATTCTTAAAGAATTTATAAAGTTTGTCATGTTATTCTCAAAATTATTAACAATTTGAATATTCAAGTTCGACGATATATTTTTAATCTTTTGAGATAACAATAAGTTATAGTTTTCTAAATCGTGCGTACTTAAGGATAATACGTTTAAATGATCTAAATCCTTGATTGAAATTTCAAACTCTATGGACAAGTTCACGAATTTTTCTATAATTAAAATTAGCTGAAATAATGAGGCATTGCTAAATAATTCAGATCTTGAAATTGATGATATATATGATGCATGAATGTTAATTAAATCATCGATATTAAATAATTTGGGTATTTTCAAATCAAATGGTAATAATTTATTATTATCTAAGTGTAGTGAATCTGCAAAATTAAAGTGATTGAATTTGTTTAAATTATTAATCAATTCAATTTCTATAAATGAATAGATTGAATTTAAGAAAGAAATAAATTGATGCTTTATTAAATCAAACTTTCGTGTAGATGATAAATATTGTTTTGATTTAATGGACTTTCTTGATTTCCAAGATTTTGATAATTTATCCTTTAAATTTAACAACTTAAATAAAAAATTAAAAACTCTAAGATATTCTTTATACTGATTTAAAACTAAAAAGTTTATATGAGGTTTAACTTTAAAATCTAAAGTAAATAGATCATAACCTGTTGATTTAGTTAAATTTATATTTAGTAACCTTGCATCGATTCTATTGTAAACAGAAGGTGAATAATTTTTGGAAACTGAAGATGAATCAATCGATTCTTGGACTAAAGATATTAGTTGGTGACTTGATAATTGACTTGATTGAAATGATAAGACTTGGGTACCGTTTTGTAAAATTGTATTTATCAAATCACCTTGATTGAATAACAAGAATTTGTGTAAATAATTAATCTCAGATATATAATCATCTAAAATAACAGAATCCAAATAAAATATAGAGATTTCATAAAGTGTCTCAATGTCGAAGTTAACTAGTGAATCATTTTTATTTTCAGTATAGAATTGATTACACCATTCGTACTGATTCAGATAGTTTTTTAAATAATGAATTGATTTACCAATTTGATAAATTTTGGAAGCATTTGAAAGTGTAATAAATGACGGAATTAAGGCTTCATCGAAGGCAAAAGATTTAGAAACAAAAAATTCAGTATCTGCTATTTCACCTTTAAATAGCCAGTTATTAACCAACTTAGTATATGGATAAAGTAATGAATCAAAGTAATTCTTAGATAAATTTTTGATAAGGGAATCACCAACTAATGAATAATCATAAATTAAAGATAAAAACTCGTGAGTTTTCAACAAACTAGATTTCAAATAAAGATAATAAATATGTCTAAATATAGTATACCAGTTTAAAAGGTTTGAATGTAGTTTAAGGTATGAAGGATTTAGGTTATTGATATAAAAATCATTGATAAATTGATGAAAATCAAGTACTGTTGAATGAACGGATGATAAAAACGCAGTATTTATATTAGAAGCAGAATATGATGTTAGTGATGAAGGATTTGAAACAATGGCTAATTTTTTCACTATCAAAGACAGCTGAAGTATATCATCAAGTAATGGGGATGTTTCATGAGTATGGATGTTGACCAACAGCGATTGATTAGGAGATGTGAAGGTAAAAGATGGAGAATCATTTCCAAGAAGTAAATATCGAGTATCTGATATAAAAGTCATGATTAAGTCAAGTGTAACACGGCTTTAAAGAAGTATTTTTGTATGTTTTATTTTGTTGTGGTATTGTTTTGATTTGGTGATGATCTTTTAGGTGCAGATTCATGTTGGAAAAAACCGTCTCGCGTAAAATGCCGGATTGGGTTAAGCGGGGGGGCGGCCACCAAAAGAGAAAACGGTGACGTTCTTGGATGAAGGGAAGACCGGTGTGCGGAGTTGATAAGACCTGCCCCAGTGGGTATAAAAGACGGACTTTTCCCCGGATGTATTCAAGAACAAGATATGGTATCAATCATTAAACAATAAACAACTAACAACTAATATACTATGGAAGAAGTCGATTCGGTTCTCGTGGACAACGTCAAGTCCTTTGCAGCAGGTGGTTTCGGTGGTATTTGTGCCGTTCTTACGGGACAGCCTTTTGATCTTACCAAGGTTCTTCTTCAAACAAACAAATATCCAACCACAGCACAAGCCATTAAGGGAACTTTGGCAGCGCATGGTCCCTTGGGTTTTTATAAAGGTGTTACTTCTCCTTTGCTTGGTGTTACCCCGATGTTTGCAGTCTCGTTTTGGGGTTACGATTTAGGCAAACGTTTAGTTGTTGGATCCAGAGGTAAATCTCCTGATGAGCCACTAACAATTGCTGAAATTAGTACTGCGGGGTTTTTCAGTGCAATTCCAACAACTCTTATTGCTGCACCATTTGAAAGAATTAAGGTAGTTATGCAGATTGATAAAGAACAATCATCATTTTTTTCAACTGTTAAAAAATTATATGCTGAAGGGGGTATAAGATCAATTTATAAAGGGTCTTTTGCAACATTGGCAAGAGATGGTCCTGGTTCTGCTGCTTATTTTGCAACCTATGAATATATCAAACACAGGCTTTCAAAGGATGGTGAAATGTCTCTATCTGCAATTACTGTTGCTGGTGGTTGTGCCGGTGTGGCTATGTGGACAGCCATTTTCCCAGTTGATACAATCAAAAGTATACAACAATCAAGTGCTATCAAACAATCAATTGCGCAAGTTACTAGAAACATTTATAGAACTAAAGGTATCGCTGGTTTCTTCCCTGGTATTGGACCTGCCCTTGCGAGATCATTCCCGGCAAATGCAGCCACTTTCCTCGGAGTGGAGCTTGCAAAACAAGTTATGTCATAATTTCTTCAATTCTAGTTTGATTATTCTTATTATTTTTATCTCCTCTTCACTCCTTATTGTGTAATGCTATCTTTACGTCGTCAATGAAATATTTCCTAATGCGGTAACTAACTTTCTCAAATTTTCATGTTGCTCGAACTTGGAGGCACATGTGAACGATTTACATATATAATGTTTCTTTTCTTTTGCTAGATTGGTACCTTTCCTTTCCTTTCCTTTCCTTTCCTTTCCCTTCCGTTTCTTCCTTCTTCCTTCTTCCGTCTCTTCTTTTTTTCTTCCCTTCTTTTGATGTTGACATTTGACAATCAGATATGAGTGTATTCATTCCACAGCACGCCATCAAGCATCTTGATGAATATAAATACCAAAGTGAAGATCGTTCATTGGTAACAAAGTATATTCTTAAGCCATTTTGGACAAAATTCGAACGTATTTTTCCTTTATGGATGGCACCAAATATGGTGACGTTACTTGGATTACTATTCATTGTTATCTCAGATATTTTAGTTTTCTTTTTTGATCCATACTATAATGTTGTTTCTCCAAACTGGGTTTATTTTTACCATGCTTTTGCTGTCTTCATGTACCAAACTTTCGATGCTTGTGATGGTATTCATGCAAGACGAACTGGTCAAAGTTCTCCACTGGGTGAACTGTTTGATCATTGCTGTGATTCAATGAATACTACTCTAATGGTCATTCAATTTGCTTCGGTTGCCAACTTAACCTGCAATAATCCATTAATTTTTGTTGTTCAATTCTCTGCATTGGCTAATTTTTATCTATCAACCTGGGAAGAGTTTTATACTCATAAATTGTTTCTTGCTGAAATTTCAGGCCCTGTTGAAGGCTTATTAATGATCTGCGCTGTTTTCATACTTACCGGTGTTTTGGGTGTTGAGAAAATGTGGAAATCTGAACTTTATTTACTGGAATTTGAATTACTAGATATTAATTATGCAATTTCAATTACTGGGTCTTATGTTTCTGCATTTATTGGTGGTTTAGTCATGTTTTATAATATTTATTCTGCAAGAAGAAATGTTATTCAATGTTTAAAAAATGATAACAGAGAAAATGAAATTAATATTGCAGTGAAAGGTTTATACCCATTTGCAATTTATTATCTCACAGTTTTATTTTTATTTTTATTACATCCGATCATAACTACCAACTTTACAACTTCAATGATTCTCACAATTGGTTCATGTATGTCATTTACTGTTGGTAGAATAATTACAGGTCATTTAACAAAACAAGAGTTTCCTTTCATTAACTTCCCAATGTTTATACCTGTTGTTCAAGCTGTAATAATGGAAATTTTGGTTAAAATTTTCCTAGTTGATTATATGGATGCTTTAAACATGGTTGTTTACGTTGGTTTAGGTGGTTCATTGATTATTTATGGTATGTTTGTTAAGGAAATCATTTATGATATTACAACATATCTTGATATTTGGGCATTATCTATAAAACATCCAAAGGAAATTAAACAAGACTAATTCTTTTCTTTTTTTTCTTTTCTTTTCCTCTTTTCTTTATTGATGGACAACTATGTTTGAAAAGATTATATACAGTGTGTAAAATATAGATATATAGAATTTTATAAATAAATTCTTTATTGCATGAAAAATCAAGTATTCATTTAATAAATTAATCATTTTGCTTCTTCAACAGCTGGCGCTGGAGCTGGAGCTGGAGCACCTAAACCAGCACCGTTTAATTCCTTTTCTAATTCAGTTAATTGAGTTTCGTTTAAAATTGCAACTGCTAATGGTACACCAACTAACATGGAAGTTGTTGCAACGTACCATAAAGTAGAACCGAATTTTAAAGTTGCAGACTTTGAACAACTAATAATATTGGAATAAGCAGATGTGAAAAAGTTTCTTTGTTCTGGACTAAAAATATCCTTTAATGCTTCAATACGTTCCATTAAAGTTTCATCATTTGGATCAAAATCATCATCGTCATATTCATCGTCATCTTCATCTTCTTCTGATTCTTCATCAAGCTCATCTGCAAATTCCTTTGTAACTTGAGCAACTGCATCTTCAACAGCGTCTTCTTCAGCAGCTTCTTCTGCAATTTCTTCTGCAATTTCTTCTGCAATTTCTTCTGCAATTTCTTCTGCAATTTCTTCTGCAACTTCTTCTGCAACTTCTTCTGCTTGTGCTTCTTCAGTTAAAAGTTGTTCGACATCAGCTTCAGCTTTTGCAACAGCAGCTTCAATAACTGCTTCAACTTCGGTTGGAGTGTATACTTGTTCGGCAGACATGGTTTGGTTATCCTGATTATACACTTAATTTGCTCTTTTGCATTCCTAAATCCAAATTCGATTTCAACTCCAGTTCATGAATTGGAAGCGATTTGTTGAAAAAGTGAGAAACACAGTTTTCGCTTTTCAGTTTGGTGGCAATTGAGCGACGTACGTCGATCGTCTGCAACATGTATATCATCACGGTGCCTGAATTGAACAAATACATGGTTTAGATTCAAGAAACAAGATTAATGAGTAATACAATAATACTATATAATTATAAATGGTAAGTATAGGTGACCAAAGTTATTAACCGTGTAAGCTTCCCAGATGGCCTATAAAATCTGATCGAAAAAACCCAATTGACCTAATATACATTTTCTTATATTACACATGTAGACAGCATTTGTCCAACAACCTTGACCAACTGTGGGTTTTCACAAGCTGCACATACTCTCTCCTTATCGTTAAGTTGTTTGTTAACTTGGCCTTCACTTTGGTGTGTTCCCTGTTTAACATAGATCCCGGAACGATATGCTTTGGAAACACTACGATCAAGACGTACTCTGATTCCCAATCCAATCAATGTAGCTAATGAGCAATGTGTAATAGTAGGTGTAATTTGGACTGTCACTTCACCAACTTCTCCCTTTTCGTAATTTGGATGTTTTACATGAATATCTCCTAAATTCACAACTGAAAGTTGTCCGAGTGTAAGAGGATGTTCTGGGTCAGAAATTGAGGATATAAGATCATAAATTTCTTGTGAATCAAGACTTTCATCATCATCTTCTTCTTCTTCTTCTTCGTCTTCTTCGTCTTCATCGTTATCGCTGCAAAACAAATATTTGCTTAGCAATGCAGTTAGTTTGAATGCATGTATGTCATGTTCATGTTGTGCAGTAACGTCTTCTGAAGTCTTGCTTTTTCTTGTTGGAAGTTGAGAAATATCTTTCACTTGTGGATTAGCGTTAATAGGTTCATCGGACATTGCTTGTATACGTGTACTGACAAAATCGAAAGAGAAACGGTGTTGATGAAAAGGAAAATGGAAATGGCTGGTTCGAACTTTTTCCTAATGCGGAATCTCAGACATTGCCGATGCTGAAACTCTTCTTTAAAAGTGTGATTTTGCATCTTTTTGTGTAATTTTGATGCTTTGATCCAGTTGAATCAACAAATTAAAATGTCCAACTTGTTTCTTACATCGGCTGTTAGAGATATAATACCTACGCATCCTGAACCTTATCCAAAAGAAGTTTTGAGTTATGCAAACTCTTTATACACTACATCAAAAATGTCACTTCCTTTAAATGGACCTGAAGAAATTGGGAGATATCATTTATCGTGTTTTGTCGTATTGGAACACTATCAAGAAAAATATAATATATCTGATTTGTTTGTAAATAAAATTCCAATTAAAGGTAAAAAGCTACAAATGTTACTAGGAAATTTTCGAAATTTATTAAACAATTTGATTTTATCAAGTACACCAAAATCTGATAGAATAGTTAATTATTTGCAAACTCCAACCTCATCTTCTGGATTTAGTAAATCTACTGATTCCTACATTGATCAGGTTAGACAATATAAATTAACAAGTGTTGATCAAGTTAAGAAATCTTTGTATAATGAATTATTAAGTGTTGAATCAACTCGATCACTTCAACAGCAACAAACACCACCCTCAACACCAAGAAAAGCGGTATCTTCTACACCCACCAAATTATCACCATATAAATCACGTACGAAAGTAGTTATAACAACATCAATTTTAATCTCTTTATGTTCCAAATTTTATATTCCAAAGCATATAACATTTCACATTCTGAAAACATATAAATTTTATAAACAAATAGTAACAAATTCATGGGGGTTGCTCATTGGATTAGTTGGAATATCATATTTAAGATTGAATTCACATAGAATCAAATCTAATTATAGATTGAAGAAATGTCTTATTGATAATCTACATCAATCTCAACATGCTGGATTATCCAACCAAGATGTGAAAAATTATATTAAAGAAGTTGCAAGATTAATTTCAAATCAAAAATGGATTAAAGAAGCAAGTTATAATCTTGATGAGATGGTCCTCGGTAATCATGATGAAGAAAACGATGATTCATTAGCTTCACTCTCATCATTTATTGACTCCTCTAATGAATATGTCTCGATGAAAGAGGGCAAGCATGTCCAAAATTGGGTAAGAAAAATCAATAACAGGGCCAGCAGGGTGAAACCAAAGTCTATTAAAGTTGAAAGTTTATAATTATTGAATATTAGTTATACGTGTAGTAGATTGACAATATTTTGTATTTTGGTATGTGTAGATCACAAATTGCATCATCGCCTCGCTAAGCTACTTGAAATTTTTCATTTTGCAGGATTTTTTCTTTGTCCTAGTAGCTTATTTTCTTTACGTGTTTTGGTAATATACAATTTTTTTCTTGTTAGATTATAGAAAATGACAGTTAACGAATCTAAAAGATCATTTCCTGATTCTGTAGATTTTTCAGCAGAAAAAAGACAACATATTGTGAGTATTACTGATAACAATAATGATGATGATAATTTCGAAATGGTTGGTTCTCCAATAGTTATTGAATCTGATAATGATGATGATGTTTCAAACATTGCTACATCAGCTGCTTATATTCCACAATCAGAAACTCAATGGCAGAAAACTGTTGAAAAAGTTGTTAAATCTGTTGTTTCAATACATTTTATGCAACCTGTTAATTTTGATACTGAAACTTCTTTAGTCTCTGAAGCAACTGGTTTTGTTGTTGACTCAAAACAAGGTATTATTTTAACAAACAGACACGTTGTTGGACCCGGTCCATTTGTTGGTTATGCTGTTTTTGATAATCATGAAGAAGTTGAAGTCACACCAATTTATCGTGATCCTGTTCATGATTTTGGATTTTTGAAGTTTAATGTTAATAATGTTAAATATATGAAAGTTCAACAACTAGAATTACATCCTGAATTAGCAAAGGTTGGTGAAGAAATTAGAGTTATTGGTAATGATTCAGGTGAAAAATTAAGTATTTTATCCGGTTTTATTTCACGATTAGATAGAAATGCACCTGATTATGGTTCTAATACTTACAACGATTTTAATACAGAATATATTCAAGCAGCTGCAAGTGCAAGTGGTGGTTCAAGTGGTTCCCCTGTTGTTAATATTGATGGGCATGCGGTTGCTCTACAAGCAGGTGGTAACTCTGAAACTTCGACTGATTTTTTCTTACCTGTCTGGAGAGTCAAAAGGGCATTAGAAAAAATTCAATCAAAAGAACTGGTTACTAGAGGTACTATTCAAGTTCAATGGACTTTAGAACCTTTTGACAAATGTAGAAGATTAGGCCTGACCTCGGATATTGAAGAAAAAGTTAGAAAATTGGGCGAAAATATTAACGGTATGTTAATTGCTTCAATCACATTACCCAATGGGCCAGCTGATAACCTAATTAAAGAAGGTGATTGTTTAATTTCAATTAATGACGAATTAATTACAAGTTTCATTCAAGTTGATGATATTTTGGATAATAATATCGATAATTATTGTGAATTTATAATCCAAAGAAACGGTAAAAATATTAAGAACAAAATTAAAATTGGCAATTTACATGACATTACACCAAATAAGTATATTTCTGTTTGTGGTGCTACATTTAATGAATTGAGTTATCAATTAGCTAGAATTTATGGTATACCTGTCAAAGGTTGTTATGTTAGTGATGCATCGGGTTCGTTTCAATTAGGTGGACCTGATTTAAATAATTGTTGGATAATTGATACAATTGATGATAAGCCAACCCCAACATTAAATGATTTCATTGAAGTTATGAAAACAATTCCTGATAAATCTTTTATCCCTGTTAAATACCATCATTTAACTGATATTCATGTGCCACTATTTAAGAATATTTTTATAGATAGACATTGGGCATCCTCGTTTAAATTATCAACAAGAAATGATACAACTGGTTTATGGGATTTTGAGACAATTCAAAAGGAACCTATTAAAAGTTTAGCATTGCAAAAGAAAACTGCAAAATTTTTGGATTTACCAACAGAATTTCAAGCATGTAAACAACTGAATAGATCATTTGTTCAGGTTGATGCAATTTATCAGTTACCTTTGGATTCTTTTGGAGGACATGTTAGAAGAGTTCATGGTGTTATAATTGATGCAGAAAAAGGTTTTGTGCTAGTTTCAAGACATGCAGTTTGTCATGATTTATGTGATGTTAATATTACAATTGCTGAATCGATTATCGTCCCAGCAAAGGTTATTTTTTTGCATCCGACTAAAGGTTATGCAGTTGTTAAATATGATCCATCATTAGTTGATGCACCTGTTCAAACTCCAAAATTCAGTAATATACCTTTAGAGAGAGGTGATAAAGTCGTATTTATCGGTTATAATAAATCTTTAAGACCAGTTGTTGATGATACTAAAATTAGTGATATTGGAGTTATGAATATACCAACAAATTCAAATTCTCCAAGATATAAAGCAACTAATGTTGAAGCAATTTTAATTGATTCTACAAGTGGACAAAAATGCCATTCGGGTATTTTATGTAATAAAGATGATGGTGTAATTAGAGGTTTATGGATTTCATGTGACGGTGAGGATGATAAGTTATATACAACAGGCATTAATATAACTGACGTTTTATGGGAGTTAGAATTTTTGAAAAATAATGAAGAACCTGATTTAAAAATTCTCGACGTCGAATTTAGTTCAGTTTCAATTGCAAGTGCAAGAATTAATGGAGTCTCAGAAGAATGGATTGCTAAAGTTGAATCAAGTAAAATTGATAAATTTCAATTTTTATATGTCCCTACAATTTCTGTTGGATTAGATAACAAACCATCATGTTCATTAAATCCTGGTGATATAATCTTAACAGCAAATGATAAATTGATTGCCTGTATGAGAGATATTGATAATGTTGTCAAGTTGTTAGGTAAAGACAAGGAATGTATTAAATGTAAAGTTGTTAGAGAGAAGAAAATGATTGATTTAGATGTTAAATTAACTAGAACCAAATCTTTTATAACTGATAGAGTTGTATTTTGGTCTGGTTGTGCGTTACAAAATGCTCATCATGGTGTTAGACAAACGATTAATAATTTGCCGAGTGAAGTTTATTGTACAACGGTTTCAAATGGCTCGCCAGGTAGATTTTATGCTGTTGGAATAACAAATTTCATAACCCATGTTAATGAGATTCCTACAAAAACACTTGGAGAATTTTTAAAAGTTGTTAAAGATGTTAAGGATAATACTTATGTTAAACTACGTATTGTCACATTTGATAATATTCCATTGGCATTAACACTGAAAGTTAATTATCATTATTTTCCAACTGTTGAACTAAGAAAAGTCGATGGTACTTGGAAATCATTTTCCGATGAAGAAAGTAAATCCGATTAGAGATTAGATGATGAAAACTATTATTTTTGATAATGAAAGCTATAAATTGTATAGAATTTCTATTTATTTTTTTTTAAAAAACCTAGTTTAGTGTTGTTGTTATAAATGTATGTACATGACTTTGATTCTATGAAATATCTAATTTACATATTAGGCAGTAATCTTTGTAAGATTTTAGATTGTGTATGAGTAGAATGTGCAGTACCTGTTCTCTTCTTCAATACACTTTGTGCAAAACCTGCATTACCATGTTTTCTTCCTTGAATACCTCTCTTGAAACCAGTAGTAGTCTTTCTCCATCTCTTGTAGGTAGCTCTATGGGTTTTTGATTGGAATCTAAGTGCAGCAACCTGGCTGACTGTTGATAAAAATGAAGATATCACTGGTCTAACAAATGTGGTGAATGAAAGCATTTTGTTATGTGTAGCTTTATTGCTTATTACCTATGACAAATAACAGTTTTCCTGTATGTTGAAAAAGCATATAGAATTGATGGAAAATCAAAAATTCATGTCAAAGAAAAGCGAGATTCAGTGGATTTCCCGTGCACGGGTTTTTTCATGCTTGTGACATGAATTTGTAGCTGAAATGGATTGCTTCTGGGCTGTTTTCATTCCGAATCAGAGTCAGAGTCAGAGTAAGCCACAAGAGAAGATTTCGTAAAACTCGTGTTAGTATCTGGTTCTTTCTCAGACTCCGAATTGTCGAATCCATCTTTCTCTAAAGTTTTACTTTCTTTGTTCTGCAGTTGTTCCTTCTTTAATCGAAACAGCTCCAGCTCACGTTCATAAGTCAACTGCTCAGCTGCTTTCTTTGCTTTTTTTTCCATTTCCAAACTTCCATAATATGCACTAGTGTCTTTCTTCATTTTGAATGATGAATTTTGTTTCTCCATTTTCTTTTTATATTCTCGATATTTATATTGACGATTATTTAGCAATTGTTGTTGTAAGCTTTTTCTTTTCCTAAACTTAGTTCTTTCATTGACCTCTTCGTTAGTGTCACTCTTGTTATTGTTATCATTAAGATCAATGTTTGTTTTAGAATCGTGTAAATTTGCAGAGTTTTCATCTTCTAAATTTACAGAAGTATCATTCCCTGTGGTCCCTAAACTGGTATCCGCTCCTGGCGAGTTGTTGACTTCCAATACAAATTTCGGCATATACTTTCCGAGTATAAACACTCTCTTCTGATTTTTTAACCAGAAGAAGAAACGCAGATTCAAGATTCCAACCATAATGAAATCGCCGCGTTTAGCTTCTGATATTTTTAAGAAATTTATCAGTGTCAACATGTTTTTTCTTCTTGAATTAAATTTCCAGTTATTGTTTTTATCAATTAGTAGTGCAGTTATGGCTTATCGTGGTAGCCCTTATGGTGGTAGTGGTTCTTACAGTGCTTTTCCAAACAGTGCCGAATATAAAAACCGACAATACCAACAACATTCACAGCTAAACCATAAACAGCAGCAACAACGATATAATCAAAATCAAGGATATTCGAACGGATATGAATCATATCCAGCTTATCAAAATGGTTATGCTTCATACTATGAAGATTATGATCAAAAAAATCAACATTATTCACAAAATTATAATAACAACAATAACCATAATTATAAACAACAACAACCATATTCAACACAGTCATCATCTAACAATCAATCGTATAGTCCACAGCAACCACAGAAACCACAGAAACAACAATATTCTAAAGCTTCTACTTCAGTAACTGATATTTCTTTTAGCAAGGAAAAAAATGGTGCACCAACATCTATACCCATAGTGAAAACATATTCCCTTGGTGGAACTAAACAGGGTAATTATATATCACAACTATTATCATCATCACAAAGCACTAACATCAAAGAAATAAGATCCTTTAAATCCATATTTATGAAAGATTTGAAAGATTCTAACGATCATAAAAAAAAACACGCAGTTGAATATTTTGATGGCTTGTCTGAAATAGTTGCAGATCCAAGATTAAATAACTCAGTCGCATATACGAAATCATTATCTAAATCATTTTTTACACCTGTGGATAAATTATATCTTCCTAAGTATAGATTTGATGATCATTCAATTGGTGAGAAGCCATCAAATGAAATTGTAATCTGGAATTTGCATTCAAATACAAGTTCAATGCTTATTAGAAACAACATCTCGTCTTATGGGCCAATAAGTGAACTCAAAATGATAGATGATCCATCAACTGCTGTTCCGTTAGGATTGTGTTTGTTGAGTTTTGATGGCAAAGGTGAACAAGCACATGAAATTGCATTAAAGGTTGTTGAATCGTGTAATAAAAAGTTATTAATTCAAGGTAGATTTATTAGATGTGGATTAAATATTAACAATAAATTATATGAAGAAATTTATGAAAAATCTATTAGTGCACGTAATGAAAAAATTAGAAAGCAAAAACTAGAGGAATTGAAAAGGGAAGAACAAAAATTAGAAAGGCTTAGAAGAGAAAAGTTAGCAAGAGAACAAGAAATTAGGTTGGAAGCAAGAAGTAAAGAACAAAATGGTGTAAATGATTCTATGAAGTCTCTTGAAGGTAATACCAGTCTTGCAAAGTCCAATATCCAATCATTGACCCAAGCTTTTCAAAAACCAACACCGTCAAATCATGATAAACGAATTCTTCCGTATTCTTCGTTTAATTTGAATTATAAAGTTCAAAAATATATTGCAAATCATCCATATATTTTTATTTCTGATAAATCAGTTTCTTCGATGTATGTTAATTCAAATCAACTAGGTAGATTTTTGAATAGGTTCAAAATATCTAAAATTTTACAACAAAGAAGTGGATTTTATTTAATATTCAACAAATTAGATGATGCTATGGGGTGTTTTGATACTGTAGATGGTACTAAATTTTTAAACTATACGATTTTTATGGCGTTATACGTTCCAGATGAAGAAATCGATGAAACAAGAGTTGGAAAGTTGGGGAACTTCAAAGTAGCTCAAAAACAAATAAATAACGAATTAAATGCGTATTTGTTGAAAGATTTACGTGAAAAAGTTGTCGGCAGAATGATTCTAGACGTTTTAGAGACTGATGAAATAGTCAAGTTGGCAGCCGAAGCAAAGAAAAAAAAAGATACAGAATTAGAGTTAATGAAACTTAAGAAACAAGAACCTGCTAATGTTTTAAATCCGGTTACTGTTGTGAAAAGATTAGACTTAAATATTTTTAAAAAAAATGTTAAAAAGTCATTTATTCCAATCAGTCATTTTTTAAATGAAGAAAGCAATGATGAAGCTAGTGAAGAAAGTGAAGATGATGTGGATGAAGGTGAAAACGAAGAAGATAAAAAAATAGCTGGTTTAGAACCTGTTAAAAGGGGGCGGAAACGTAAAACTGATACTGTTTCTAAAGCTGTTAGGAAGAAGACCAAACATTTTATCAAAGAGATTAGTAATGAGAACGACGATGATGATGATGATGATGATGATAATGATGATGAAGGGTTGATCCGTGACGAAGCTACCAAAAATGGAAACTATAGTGAGATTGGAAGTAAAATTTTACCGGAATCAGTCACCAAACTTAAAGCTCAGGTTGAGGAAGAAGAAACTGATGATGTATTTCAACCATCAACTAGGCCACCAGGTCCTGTATTTGATGCTTATTTGGAACGATTCCGTCCAACTTTAGATTTTTTCAAACAATCAATCAAAACTGTTAAAGATTTTGAAATTCTAAAAGAATTATGTAAAGATTTTACTTTTAAAAATCCAATTAAAGATATAAACTTTTGGGCATGGGAGCATTTAGAATCGGTGAGAGAAGATACAAAATTAAGAGAAAATAAAGAAGAAGAGATTGATGAAGCTGACGTATTCGATTATGCAGATGAAGTTTTAAACAACAAAGAATTAAAGAATTCATCAGGATGTTTCAGAACTCAAGGATATTATAAAATCCCAGATACTTTGAAGAGAGAATATTTATTTCATAGAAGAAAACTAACTAATTTAAATCCTGTTAAACATGAAGATGATGATGAAGCAAATACCCAAACGCATAATAATATTCAAAGTTCAAGAGTTAATCGTGCAAATACACGTAGATTTGTTGCAGATATTTCGGCACAGAAACAAATCATCGGTGAAACGGATTTATTAGATTTAAATCAATTAAATAAAAGAAAGAAACCTGTCCAATTTGCAAGGAGCGCAATTCATAATTGGGGTTTATATGCATTGGAGCCTATTAATGCAGGTGAAATGATTATCGAATATGTTGGTGAAAGAATTAGACAACAAATTGCCGAACTTCGTGAAAAGAATTATCTAAGATCGGGAATTGGTTCATCATACTTGTTCCGTGTTGATGAAAATACAGTTATTGATGCATCAAAAAAGGGCGGTATTGCACGTTTTATCAATCATTGTTGTGAACCTTCCTGTACAGCCAAAATTATTAAAGTTGGAGGCAAAAAGCGTATTGTTATATATGCACTCCGGGATATCAAGAAAAATGAGGAGCTTACTTATGACTACAAATTCGAGCGTGAAATCAACGATGAGGAACGTATTATTTGTCTCTGTGGTGCTCCTGGGTGTAAGGGTTATCTTAATTAGGCGTCAGTTTTATAACCTTTTGTCAAAATTTATAACATAGTGTAGAATAGAAACCGAAAAATATAACGTACAATAGTAATGAAAAGTGAAAAGTAAAAAGTAAACAATGAAGAGTAAGTCTAAAAAATGCGAAGTTGAACGTTTTCGTTTTTGCCACTTCCACAATTTGCTTTTGCGAGGAGGTCATGAATGTTTTCACCTAAATCATAAAAGTTCTTTTCTTTTTTTCTCTTGGATAAGTTTGTGAACAAAGAAAGAAACATGTCTGAAGTTATGGACTTTGATGAATATCCAAGAGTACGTTGAATTTGAAAGGTAGCACATTATTGGGCAGAGTATGGGCTAGAAGTAACGGTAACAAGAAGCATAAGTTTTAACTAAAGTTTGTTTTTGTTCTGTGAATATAAATGTGCGTATACCGGTGCATGGTTTGCTAAGTTGTCGATGATTTGGTTTGATTCGATGCTTGTCGATGCTTTTGCTATTGTTGTTGCTCATGTTTGTTTCCGAATCTACATAAAACAAGACTGAAAAGTTTTCTAATTTTCATGTTATCTCTGTTTCTTTCTTTTCATATCTTTACTAGTATTTTGTGATAAATTTTACTACTAATATTATGATATAGGAAACTAACAATTTTTTATTTTTTTGACTTTCATTTAATTTAGGATCGTTCAAGATCACCTGCAAGAGGGCCTCGTGAAAATGATGAAATTCGTGAAAGATCACGTTCTCCACCAGCACACCATGATGGTGGTAATAGAAGATATCAGTCATCATATAGAGGTCCATCGAGACGTGATACTTACTCGAGAGACTCACGTCCAAATTTTGCACAAAGAGCAGCAGAGTATGATCTTAAATCAAATAGGAAATACGAAAATTCAATTTTTATTGGAAATTTACCTTATAATGTTCAATGGTATCAAATAAAGGATCATTTTGCATCTGCTGGACCAATTGTTAGAGCAGATGTTGTGACTAGCCATGGTAAACCAAGAGGTATGGGTACCGTTGAGTTTCAAAATCGTGAAGTTGCACAAAAGGCAATTAACATGTTTGATAGAACCGATTTCCAAGGTCGTGAAATTTTTGTCAGAGAAGATTTACCACCTCCAGAAAAGAAGGATGCAAGGGCTGAAAGATACTCAAGAGATGATAGATATCCAAGAGATGATAGATATTCAAGAGATGATAGATATCCAAGAGATGATAGATATCCAAGAGATGATAGATATTCAAGAGATGAAAGATATCCAAGAGATGATAGATATTCAAGAGATGATAGATATCCAAGAGATGCTTATCCAAGAGATTCATATAATGGTGGATATGATAGATACAATGGTTATCGTAGACCAGCAGATAGATATCAAAGAGATAGCTATGTTCCACAAAAAAGAGAGCCATTTAGAAGAGAGCAAACAAAAGGTTATGAAGTTTTTGTTGGTAACATTCCATTTTCGGTCAAATGGCAAGATTTAAAGGATTTGTTTAGACCTTGTGGTGAAATTGAAAGAGCTGATGTCCTTGAAAATTTATTTGGTAGATCAAGAGGTATGGGTACTGTTCATTTTTATAAATTAGAAGACGCGGAAAATGCAATTGACAAGTTTAATGGTTTTGAATGGTTTGGTAGAAGAATTGAAGTTAGAAAAAGTAAGTTTCCAAGAGATGATGAAGCTGGTACTCCAGGTGTTCCGCCATCAGCTGAGGCTCCAAGAATCAGAACTGATGGTTTATCAAAGAATACTGAGTTTACTTTAGGTGTTTCTAGCGATGGACCAGAGTCAACAATTCTTTTTATTTCAAATTTACCATGGGAAACTGCAGAATCTGATCTTTTTGAATTATTTGGTTCAGTTTCGACTGTGACAAAGGCCGAATTACAGTATGGACGTGGTGGTAGATCAGCCGGTAATGCAATTGTTCAATTTACCGATATTAATGGAGCGCGTTCAGTCATCGAGCAACTAAATGATTATGAATATGGTAATAGACACTTGAGAATTAGTTTTGCAAAATATCCGTCTGCAGAACAGTTAGAAGCGCTCTATGAAGAAATTAGAAACAATTCTGATGCTACAGGAGCACCATTAGTTTCTGAAAATGCTAATTCTGATATCCCAACTGGACCAGCTTCGCATCAAGAACAAATTGATCAACCAATCAATGATATTTCACCTCAAATTCAACCAGTAGAAGAACAACCAGTTGAGATTGGTGACGATGGTGATGAAATGATTGAAGAATAAATATTTTAACACTTGAAAAATCATCATTTTGAGACTTCGTCCCAAATTTATTTTGTAATGTACAATTATTATAAAAGACTTAAAAAATTATATATAGTTTAATGCTAATATCTAAAATAAAAATATATCGTTTAGAAAAAATTATTTGTAGTTTCAAGGTAAAGATAAATAAATAACAAAAAAGAAAATAAAGGGATGTTTAAATTAAATGCTTGATATGAATTGGAAAATTATTTTTATTTCACAATGTGGTAATGGACTTTGGATGCAAGTGCTTGGCTAATAACATCACCTTTTCAATTTTATTAATTAATTATGCTGTAAGATTATTTGACAAGTTTTTTAGTAATTTTAACTTACCAAATCCTTTCTTTTTCCTTGTGGAACTAGTACCAGGTGATTCAATATGACCAAGAATAAATTTTAAAAATCTGTCACCGTATTCATTTGGGGGAACTGCACTGATTGTTTCTCGTTTATGTTTTAGGCTACGAAAAAACGTTTCCAATTTTTTTAGTGTACTATAGTTGGTCAGACAATCAATGATTCCAATATAATAAACTATATCCATTTGTTCGTCATTGATATCAATTGCACGAATGCCTCCATCCATGTCAACAATTGTATTTCTATGAGCACCTGGCACTTCTTGGTGAATATGCGCTGAAAAACTGCTCCTACCGAGCTCTTCATCATCAGTTATATTTAAATAACGTATACCTAGCAACAGTGAATAATCCATAATGTTTAATTTTTTTAAAAGATTAACATCTTTGGTTAGTTGGGACTCTACTTCTTTTCTTTTGATTTTGGATAAATGTATTTTCTCATTTCCTTCAATAAAATTCAAATCTTTCATACAAGAACCAGATAGTCTTTTCTTTTCTGATGTTTTTCTACCATGTGTTGAACCTTTCAAATCATAACAATTATTTACACTCACTGTTGATGGTAATAAATTATTCATAACTAAAACATGAACCTTGACGGTTCCAGTTCTTGTTGTCATTTTTAATCTATGTAATCCATAAAACTGACATAACAATGTATTTGGATTTTTTTTAACGTAATTATAATAATCTTTTAAAATTTTTCTTAAATGGCGATGCTCAGAACGATGAATTGTTTTAATAATGAATTTTCGATCATTAGAATAATAAAATGACGATCCACTTTTACCTGATGAGCCAACCGCTTTCACACCAATCTCATCATTTAATGACATTAAATAATCAGCTTGGTTAATATTAAACATAGCACGAAGACCTCTAAAAACATCAGGTGAATAATCTTTGAATTTAAATTCATATTTTGTCGGTGGTGCTTGGGTATTACCTTCCCTATTAAAAATTAATTTTGTAACTTGTTGAAAGCTATCATCAGTAATACTAATGGGTATTTTTGAACATCTAGAAACTGCAAATCTTATACCCGTAACCAAATCATAAACAATTGCGTAATTTTCGTGATTTTCTGATATGCTTTGACCTGGAATATTATATAAGTCATCTGCTTTCATTTTAGACTTTATACGTGGAGTATTTATGAACGAGGAAGTTTTAGAAACACGATGGCGTTTGGGATAATCATTATCTACTGATTTATGTTGTAAGGAAATATTTTTTAGATGATGGTGATTTTGCTGACGATAATCATTGCCTGATGTGATTGCTAATTCTGTTCTTTGGTAATTATCAGGGATTTTAATAGTATTTATATTATGAAAGTTCCTTTGGTCTGAGTTTAATTTTGTATCATTAGTGAACGACCTATGTCTTGCAGTCGTAGCAATATTGTTTCTCTTAGCATCTTCGACCGCAGATTTTGGATATGTATTATTTCTTCGTTCAGATGAATTTGCTCCAATATATGTAACCGGTTGAAGAATCGGTTCAGAATGAGGAAGTGGTATTAATTCTTCATTTTTTGCTAAAGGAGTAAGAGGATCAATATTTAAAATTGTACCATCATCATTTTTCACAGGTAGTGATGGTTCTGCCAGTATACGGTATGAATGAGCTGAATTAGCACGAGTTTTAAATATGGTGCCTTGATCAATTCTTGTGATATCTTCTGATGAGCTTGTCTCTGTGTATGTATCTTCATGCATTCGAACTAAGGAATCGTCAAAGCGTATACTCACCTTAAAATTGTTTTCATCTTGTGCTAAACCCTTATGAATAACTTTATCAGTATCTTCAATATTTGTTAAAATTTTTTCGTTGAATTCGTTTGAACTTTCATTGGTTTCAATAGTATTTGGATAAAGCATTACATTTGAATTGTGCACACAAGGTGTAGCTTCTTGTCTATTATTCACTTTGTTATCATACATACTTGTTACCGCAGTATCCAGTCCATCCAATGTAGATAAACCTTCGGATGATGATTTAGAAACAGTCAACAAGGACTTTTGGCGTGAATGTATATTTTTTGACTCTGATGCAGACAATAACGTGTCCAAATTGGTTACAGACTTACCTCTTTTTATCATCAATATACTGGTTTGCAGTCGATATTTTATAAAGTATATTAAACAAACAAGTTTAATTAATAATGGTTTTGGGTATTAAAATTTGTTGTCTTAGTAAAGTTAAAAGCTCTAGACACCACTTGTAGTTTAATGGCAAATTATTTTTGAATTTGGTTGGTTCCTATCTTTATAAGATATCTCTTTAGCTAGTTATGTTTTTGCTCTGTTGTTGTGCTTTAATTCACATCTGGGTTGGGATGCCCTTTTCAGGATGGATGTAAATAAAAAAAATGAACCTGATGCCAAATTCTACTGGTGCACGGATTGTGGTCTTTTTCAGGCATGTTTTTAACACCTTTTGTGACGAATCACAAGTAATGCTGAGAGATATTTGTTTTTGCGTCTCTAGGGTGTTTTTGGCTGGGATTCAATTTTCCTTTTTTTAAATGGTCACTGTTTCAAAGGCATCATGAAGTACTGTACTGCTTTAAGACGAATTGCTGGTTGTTATTTGGGCAGAACATCGTCGATCCGTGTCCATGGACGCGTTATTTCAACACGACCTGCAACTAATGCCAAATCGGGTAAGGATCAATCAGGGACGATTATTTCAGCAAGGGATCTCTTAAATATTAAAATTGTTAACTCCAAATCAGAGGACAATTCTGGCGTTAAAAATAGTGAAAATGATGGAAAGCTAAATGAAAAGTCTTTGGAAAAAACAAGAACCTCAATAAAATCTAATAGCTCCATTAGTGTGAATGGAAAAATAGATACTGAGATTATCCCAGCAAACACAGAATTATTTTCTAATGAAGATTTACTTGACCGAGGTTCAATTAATGATAAAAATACATACACTGAGTTTTATCAAAATATAATTGATACCTACAAAACGTACACAGATAGACCTGACGGATTATATATTGTTTTATTCCATGTTGGTTCTTTTTATGAATTGTACTTTGAGCAGGCTGATAACTTTTCAAATTTATTGGGTTTGACATTAACTAAAAAAGCGTTAAAACTGGGACCTATATCATTTTCTGGGTTCCCTGACAGAATGCTAGATAAATATATGGATATAATTTATAAAAATGGTTTAAAGGCAGTTATCTGTAACCAAGTTTTGGATACAGTCACAAACACTTTGAGTCGTCCAATTGACAGAATTATGACGCCTGGTATAGTTGTTGATGAATCCTGTCGTGATTTTCATCGAAACAATTATTTAATGGCTATTTCTTTCCCAGGGGATTTTAGATTAGACGTGGAATCTAAGTACATTGGTGTTGCTTGGTGTGATGTTAATCTAGGTTTATCTTATGTTTTAGAAATTAAATTTAGTCAACTTCTTTCAACTGTCACAAGAATTAATCCATCTGAAATATTAATATCTGACAAGGTTGATTTAGATAAACTTTTGAATGGCTCAATTTTGCCTGAACTAATTGATTTAAAATCTTACTATATTACACATTTTCATCAGCCTACAACGAGAAAACCGTTAGATTATTTTATTTGGCGTTTTGCTGATAATAAAAGGTTAGTATCTACCACTTTAGATAAATTATCCCAAAAAGAGAAAAAGGCAATGTCCTTACTTTTACATTACTTAGAAATTTGTTTACCAAATTATAAAACGAGTTTTCAATTACCCACCAGATCAATTCCCAAGACATTAATGCAAATAGATCCACGTGTTGCACAAGATTTAGAATTATTAGAAACTCTTCAATCTCGTAAAAGAGTCGGCGCTTTGTCACATCTGATAGATAAAACAATAACAAGTCCTGGCGCAAGACTTTTAAACACTTGGTTACTTGCGCCATCAACTGATATAAATGAAATTAAAAAAAGACACGGTTTGTTGGACATTTTTTTAAAAGATACTTATTTTTTGGATCTTGTATCCCAACGTTTAAAGAAGACGGCAGATATTAATAGAATTATAAGAAGGATTGATAATCATAGGGCGGAAAGGTATGAGTATTTAGAACTCTCATTGACTATTGAAGTTCTTAATGAAATTTATGGTTTATCGCAAAGTTCACAAAATAAACAAGCAATGAAACTGATAGATCCTATATTTAAAGAATTTAACGAATCTAAGGTCTTGCACCTTTTAGCAAATCAAATACAGAGAACAATTGACCCAAAAGTTTCTTATTTGAAATCCAATAATAATAAACTAGATGGTGATTTTATTAGGGAATTTTGGGAAATCAAAGATACTGCAAGTAATTCACTAAAAAAAATGAGAGCTGAGTATAACATTTTAGTTAATCAAAGTGAAAACTTGAAATTAAGTTTACAAGAGAAATTTAAAAATGAAGGATATACTGGCTCGGTTCGATTAACTAAAGACTTAAAATCATATGCTTATGTTGTTGAACTTAAATCTACAAGTAAAATTATTCCAATGATGATTCACAATCTAAACCTGAAGGTTAAAGAAAAATCAAAATCAGTGACGAAATTAACGCATGATAAGTGGACAGAAATTGGCGAGAAGCTTGTTAAACTAGAATATGATATTTTGATTGAGGAAGATAAAATTATGAAAGATTTAAACTTTAAAATAATGAATATGTACAAAGAACTAAGAAAGTTATCCCCAATAATTGAAGTTTTGGATGTTATGCAATCGTTCACAAACTTAGCTATGCAGTATAATCTTGTTAAACCAACGATAGATGAATCTACAATATTTAAGGTTAAAGGTGGTAGACATATAGTTGTGGAAGAGGGATTAAAAAATAGAATTGATTTAGTTAATTTTACAGTAAACGATTGTCAGCTTGAAGCAGCTGAAGCATGGGTGATAACAGGACCAAATATGGGTGGTAAATCTACTTTTCTAAGACAGAATGCACTAATTGCGATTATTGCTCAAATTGGATCATATGTTCCCGCATATGAGGCGCATATTGGTGTGATAGATAAAATATTCACCAGAGTTGGATCATCTGATAACATTTTTAAACATCAATCTACATTTATGGTTGAAATGAATGAAACTGCTATTATTCTAAGAGAAGCTACAGAAAGATCTTTGGTTATTGTTGATGAATTGGGCAGAGGAACGTCAACAAATGAAGGTGTTTCGATTGCATATGCGACTTTATTTAGATTGCTTACAGTTAACAAGTCAAAAGTTTTATTTGCCACTCATTTTGGAGCTGAATTAAAAGAACTAATTGAATTAGACGACATAGTAAATGATATGATATCATTTTATAGAACTAGTTTGAAAAAACATTCAGAGAATGGTTCTAAATCAATCGATCAAAAGATTGTTTTTGATCATAAATTAACTGAAGGAATCAGTTTTCATTCCCATGCTTTACAAATTGCAGAACTTGCAGGTTTTCCGGAGGACGTTTTATTTTTAGCTGAACAAAATTTTAAAAAACTAAATTCAAAACTCACTAGTAAGTAATTTTTGATATTATGTATATATTGTTGTGTCATGATAAACATAATTGTTTAGCGCAATGTTTAAAATGGAAATTATACAAATTATTAAGCAAAAATATAGAAATTACGAGATTTGAATACAAATCAAGTAGTAAGTTATGTTACAATTGTGTACAATATTTTATTCAAACAAACTTTAAGGTTTAAAAAAAAAAGCAAAACAAAAAGATGGACGAGACCGGAGTCGAACCGATGACCTTTCGCTTGCAAGGCGAACGCGCTACCAACTACGCCACACGCCCAGTTATAATATTTATTTTCTTTCTTTCTTTTTTATCTGCTTCTATTTTATAACAGCTAAAAGAAAACAAGTATTTTAAAGAAAAAAATTTATATGAATCCTCATGTTGAAATGAATGCCGTACCAATTATAAGCGGCTCGATACCAAGCAGGTCGCTTATCTCTTATCTCTTATCTCTTGTTCATTTTATTATAATTATTACACTCAAGTTTATCTTATATAAGGAGACATAGTTCTCTAGTTCTTTTATTTTATTTTATTTTATTTATTTATAGTTTATTTAACTACCAACTTATCTAATTATCATGGACCCTATGTTAAGAGTCAATGCGTTACAATAGCTTCACCGCACAAAGTTAGCCTGAAATCAAAGTTAGCCTGAAATCAATAAATAAACTTCAACTGTTAATAAGAGAAACATAATGGAGCATGGTGTTAATACAGTTGAATTACAATTAGTCACAACAAGGGTTTTATCCCGATTAAATAACATTCTAAAAAAATATAATATATTTTGTAATTTGAGAACTGATCAAGTTGCCCCTTGAATAAAAAGTATAGAGTAGGTCCATATTTAACATAACAAAGATTTTGATATAATAACAATCAGTGTTTGAGTTATCAAACATTCTTCACCAATTACAGTGTATAATTTAAAAAAACTTTACAATAGAACAGTTCAATTGGTTAATTTTAGGACATGATTTAGTATGCTATGTCATAGATAAAATCAAACAAATTTCACAAGATACGTTACAACAATACTAGATTCAATACGTTAAAATTTATTCAAGCTAACGAGGAACAGTTACTTCTGTTGAAATGAATGCCGTACTAATTATAAGCGGGCCGATACCAAGCAGGTCGCTTATCTCTTATCTCTTATCTCTTATCTCTTATCTCTTATCTCTTATTCATTTTATTATAATTATTACACTCAAGTTTATCTTATATAAGGAGACATAGTTCTCTAGTTCTTTTATTGTATTTAGTTTATTTATAGTTTATTTAACTACCAACTTATCTATTTATCATGGACCCTATGTTAAGAGTCAATGCGTTACAACAGGTTATGAGCCAATTTGCGCTGACTTGTCCAAAAGATGATTCGATGAAGTTAGCGTCTGCTCTCCACTATCCAAAGTGGAATGCATTTGTTTCAATGATGTTGACAGCCCACGGTGCTGGTCTGGTCAACTACTTTACTGATGGGTCTTTACTTCTTCCGGAAGACACCGATGAAATCACAACAACTCAAATTACTGTAGCATTGAATAATGCTTTACAATGTGTTCTTGTAACCACTGTTTCACCAAAAATTTTGATCAAATATCAATCTGATAATGCTTTTGGTTTTGATTTATTAACCTTAATTAGAAGAGATTATGCAAGGGTTACACCCCGTCAACTATATGATATGGTAAAACAACTGTCTGAAGTTTCCAACAAATCCCCTGCTGATGATGCAGCAGTCGGTCTTATGAGAAATATTTGTGCTCAATTTAACAATAACGCTGAAATCAATCAACTCATGGGGCTATTTTACTTAAGCATGTTTAAGAATGATCAAGCAGTTGCAAGAGTTTTAGATGTTGCAGCTCCAAACATTACAATTTCAGGAATTGAATCAAGCCTTAGAGATCTGGTTAGTACCGCCAATGTTCAAGGTATTACATTAGCTACTGGTTTCAAACCTAAAGCTAGAAATTCCAAGGATGGTATCTGTCAAAGATGTCAAAAGAAGGGTCATTATGCAAAAGATTGTCGTGCTCCTCTACCAGTTAAACCTAATACACAATCTTCTTCTTCGTCAACAGGTACGTCTGGTAGTACTTTTTCAACTACTACTGCTCCTCATTCTGGTTTCACCTGGTCTGCTTCATCTGTTCCAGTTACTCCTGGTTCGTATTTACTTGATTCGGGTTCATCACTCCATATTAGTAACACCAAACTCCATTTCAAGTCATTTGTTTCTTCATCTGGTTCTGTAACTGGTATTTCTGATCATGCTGTTAATATTGAAGGTGTTGGTTCCGTTGAGTTTGTTCATCCTCAAACTAATCATACACTATTAGTCAATGATGTTTGCTATGTCCCAACTGCAACTCAAAATATTATTTCAATTAAACAAGCAACTAAATCTGGTGGTAAATTCGAAATAACACATGATGCTACTTATTTTACTTCTGGTGGTACCAGGCACTCAACTAAGGTTGGTACTGCAATCAAGGATAATCTCTATATGTTTGATTACACTCCAGTTATCGGTTCAGCATATTCAGTTGTTAAATTAGCCAACCCTCATGCTGCATTAGGTCATCCAACTCCCGAGGTTATGGTTGCAATGGGTTTTTCTTCTGGTCCTAAAACTGTGGCTTGCTCATCTTGTTCTGCTGGTAAAACTACAAGAGTCTTTCCAAAATCATCATCCACTCCTCCTTCAGCTGCACCACTTCAACTGATTCATATGGATCTCTGTGGTCCGTTCAATGTTGCAGGTATTTTTTCTGAAAAATTTTTCTTAACAATTGTTGATGATTACACAAGATGGTGTCACGTGGTTCCAATTACTGCAAAGTCCAAGTCAGATACAAACGCTTTGGTTAAGAATTTTATTCTTTCTGCTGAAAATCATTTTAGTAAGGATGGGTTCAAGTGTGTTGCTGTTCGTACTGATAATGGTGGTGAGTTCTGCAATAAGGAGATAGATGATTTTTATTACAACAAGGGGATTCTTCATCAGTTAACTGTTCCTCATAATTCTTCACAAAATGGTGTTGCTGAGCGGAAACATCGTACAGTTCAAGAGAAAGTTAGAACATTATTACATGCTGCAGGTGCTCCCTCTAAATATTGGTCAGAAGCTGTCAAAACTGCTGAGTT
>JAJLVO010000022.1:0-159507 GCA_030564565.1 Pichia sp. NRRL Y-12830
CTGATAAGCCATTAAGATTACCATTACAAGATGTTTACAAGATTGGTGGTATTGGTACTGTGCCAGTCGGTAGAGTTGAAACCGGTGTTATTAAGCCAGGTATGGTTGTCGTTTTCGCTCCATCTGGTGTTACCACTGAAGTTAAATCCGTTGAAATGCACCATGAACAATTAGAAGAAGGTGTCCCAGGTGATAACGTTGGTTTCAACGTCAAGAACGTCTCTGTTAAGGATATTAAGAGAGGTAACGTTTGTGGTGATTCTAAGAATGATCCACCAATGGCTGCTGGTTCATTCAATGCTCAAGTTATTGTCTTAAACCATCCAGGTCAAATTTCTGCTGGTTACTCTCCAGTTTTAGATTGTCACACTGCCCACATTGCATGTAAGTTCGACGAATTAGTTGAAAAGATTGACAGAAGAACTGGTAAGTCTGTTGAAGACCATCCAAAATCCGTTAAATCTGGTGATGCTGCTATCGTCAAGATGGTCCCAACCAAGCCAATGTGTGTTGAAGCTTTCACTGACTACCCACCATTAGGTAGATTCGCTGTCAGAGATATGAGACAAACTGTTGCTGTCGGTGTTATCAAGTCCGTTGAAAAGGTTGACAAGGCTGGTAAGGTTACCAAGTCTGCTGCTAAGGCTGCAAAGAAATAAGTAGTTTAATCTAATTAATATTCTTTAATCTTATTTATAATTATTTATAACTATTGTCTTCAATCAAATTTAAAATTTTATCAAACAAAAAAAAAACAAGAGATAAACAAGGTATAATTGCTTACTTGTGGGGATGTTGAATTTTGGATTTTTTAATCGGTCGTAATTAATCGATTGTAATATTTGTAAATTCTAAATTTAATTGAATGAATTAATCTCAATTTTCATGATTATTGAGAATTTATTAATTGATTCCAACGGAATTCAGTAAAATACGAAAAAAATTCCGTTATCCGCAAGTAATTAATATAACCAAATGTTATTTAAACCAATTACAGATTTTCCGCCGTTGTCCACTACCTATTAAATATTAAATCATGCGATTTGGTAGCTGACAGTTTAATTTCTTCTACGGTATAATTAAATTTTACCTTTCAAAACTTATCTAACTTTCTCACCAATCTTTTTTTTCTTTCTTACTAATCTCTCGTTGTTGGTTTTACTCAACTAGCAACTAATAGACACCGCCAAAATTAATAATGGATCAAACAAAACTTGCGATTATTGATTTAGAAGATTCATCCATTGAGAATGCTAAGAAAATCGTGCATGCTTCTTCAACACAAGGTTTCCTTATGTTTGAAGGACATGGATTTTCACAATCTGAAGTCGATTTATTATTTAAATTTAGTCACGATTATTTTAATCTATCATTAGCAGAAAAAAGTGAATGCTCCATTATTAGTGATAATACCGGTTACACAGGTTTGGGCGTGGAAAATTTAGAAGAAGATGCTTTAGATAGAGGTTACGGTGATCCAAAGGAAGGTTTTAATTTTGCAAATTTCGATTTACGGACTGGTTTACCAAAACAGAAAATTCCAAAGTATTGGGAAGATAAGATGGATATAATTTCAGAAACTGTTTTAAAATTACGTGATGCATTAAAAAAGTCTTTAAGATTGTTAGCAGTTGGTCTAGAAATAGAAGATATTGATGGTGTTGATCCTGAATGGTTTGTTGAAAGACATCATGATGATAAATTTTCAGGTTCAACTTTTAGATTTTTAAAATATCCAAGTCCAGTTAAGCCAGGTGAAGAAATTGATGAAATCGAAAAGGAAAAATTGTTAAAATTAAATGTAGCTGGTGCTCATACCGATTATGGGACAGTTACACTTTTGTTTCAAAAGGAGGAGGAATCGGGTTTGCAATTGTATTCTCAAACAAGCAAAAAATGGGAATCTGTTCCTTTTGTTCCATCATCTTCAAAATATCAATCAAAGGGTGAAGCAGCTCCATTAATTGTCAATATTGCAGATCAATTATGCTATTGGACAAATGGACATTTAAAATCCACGATTCATAGAGTTAGATTTCCAAAAGAGTTATTAGAAAAGGGTAAGGATAGATATTCAATTGTTTTTTTTGCACATCCAGGCGATGAAACTCTCTTGGAACCCGTTCCAAGTAAAGTTGTTTCACAAATCAAAGGTAGAGGGGCAGGCCATTATATGGAAAAGCATGGTATTGCGCAAACTGCTGGTGAACATTTGACAAATAGATTAAATAGCACTTATGGATGGAAATATTAATTCTTTATTTTTGTTTTAATTTATTCTTTCACACTTGAAACCATTGTATTCTACTTTATAAAAAACTCATAAATTTAATTTTCCTTAAATAATAGATAAACATTAAACGTTGTTAATAGAAAAGTTTAACTTTGAAACATGCTGAACTCTGGAACTTTTAAGCGCCCAAAGTCATGTTTTCAACGCGATATGCCTCTTTGTAACATATGCATGAATAAAAAATTTGTTTGTTTTATCTTACCTCAACTGATTCTAGGATTTATATCTAGCATGTGGAATATGTTATCTTCCTTGTTTGAAAATAAACATCTTAATGATGCTTTTGATTATAATGAACAATACGATGTGGATATGCACAAAGAAGAAATCCAAAACATTCATGAAAGGATAAGAAATTGTTTGAATAATGATGATCTAGAATACAATAACATTGATAATACACTTAAAATAATGCAGGATGAAACCGAGAAGTGGTACAATCCAGAAGCACTAAATTCAGATTTATATTATAATATTGAAATTAACAATAGAGATTATGAGGATGTTGAAGATAATGAACTACTTAGTTATTGCTTGAGGTTAGAAAGAAATAATGCGTATCTATTACAACTCGTTGAAAAATTTGAACAAGTAAGCTTTAAGAAAAGATACACTGAATTAGTGTTGGCAAACAATAATCTACAAAAGGAATATAACCGCTTGAAATCTTCAAATAGTAAGGTGTATTCAAGTTATTGTGATTTGATTGAAGAAATAAAAACAATTAAATTAGAGAATTCAATGCTAGAAAAGAAAGTGAACCAATTAAAGGATAATGAAAAACCAATGAATTCAGACATTGAGAGGTTAAAGTCCATCATTAATAAACTGAAAATTGAAAATAGTGAAAATATAAGTAAACTGAAAGCTGCTAAAACATTGAGTACCACATTACAGAAAAATATATCTGAAAAGGAAAATGAGTTAATAAAATTAAGAGGTATTAATGTTGCAACTAAGTTAAAATTAGAACGTGCTGAAAATATGTTACTAAAACAGGAAAGTGAAGCTAAGAATAACAAAGACAAACAAAATGATTTTCAAAAACCAATCTCTGTTTCAAGCGATAATTCAACACCCAACTTACTACCAAGAACTTCAGCAATGAATAAATCAGATGAAGAAGATCTTGAATTGATCGATGAGATTGATGATACTATTTCATTACTGAAACAAAAATATCAAACTAAGAAAATTCAAATATAGATTGACTATTGTGGAATTTTTGGCACTCTTGGGATTTAGAAATTGCAGGTAAATTTCTAGATTTTATTTGCTTCTATGTATGTTTTCTTAACTTATCTGCAAATTAAAATAAGCAATGATGAAGTAAAGTAGTAAGAAATAATGTAAAATAAAAAATGTAAAGCCAAGTCCGCTCTTTGGTTGTCCTACGGCTTTTAATTTTTCAGATTTGTAATTTAATCAAACAACACCAATAATATATTCAAACTTATGTTATGCATCCTTGATTTGCAAGGATGAATGACGAAAAAGATACCCAACTGATTTTCAAATCATCAATTGCTAGTATTGGAGAAATTACTGAATCATTAGATGAAAAGGACGTAAATTATTTATCCCTTACGGACGAAAATATTTCATTTACTGCCACAAAACAAGTCAAAATTACTGTCAGAAATTTATCAATTGGATCATCAATTTCATCAGAATCAAACAAAACCTTTTTACATAAATTCAAAAGGAACAAGCAGAAAGTAGATATTGAATCAAATGATTCAATCAAAACAATTTTATATCCAATGTCTTTCGATATTCCGCCAAATTCATTAACTTGTATAGTTGGGGGTAGTGGATCTGGTAAAACTACATTATTGAATTGTTTAGCAAATCGAAAATTTAACAAATCATCAATGTTTCGAGAAGGTCTTGTTAAATATAACAATGAAGATAATCTAGCTGGTTTTAGAAATGCTTATGTCATTCAGCAAGACATTTTAACACCTACTCTAACTTGTTTTGAAACTTTAATGTACTCTGCTGAACTAAAATTACCAAAACTAACCTTAAAGGATGAACGTGAAAAATTAGTTAATGAAATAATTTTAACTTTAGGTTTGAAAGAATGTAAAGATACTTTAGTTGGTGATAACAAAAATAAAGGTTTAAGTGGTGGTGAAAAACGTAGATTAAGTGTTGGATTACAACTAATTTCAAATCCATCAATAATGTTTCTGGATGAACCAACAACTGGTTTAGATAACTACAATGCATACTTATTATGTCGATCATTTCAACATCTTGCAAAGCGTTTGAATAAAACAATCATTATGAGTATTCATCAACCAGCCGCTGATATTTTCAAACTATTTGATAACGTTTTAATTTTATCCAAAGGTAAACTATGTTATGGTGATTCATATAATAATATTTTTACTCATTTTAGTTCATTAGGTTTTGAAATACCTGAAACAAAAGTTAACCCAGCAGACTATTTTGTTGATGTTACAAGTATTGATACAAGAACAAAACTTCAAGAAATTGAATCAACTCGAAGAGTTGAGATTATTTCAAACACTTGGAAACAAAAGATGCTGTCTTTCAAAAATATTGCGGAATTAGATTTATCAGCCGATTCTACTCCTGATGGGTCTTTGAATGACACAAGCATGTTTCAGAATGTTGGTAGAGCTCCATTTTTAAGAGAATTAAATATTTTAATCAGAAGAGATTTTCAATTACAATATAGAGATCCTGTTGGTTGGTTTTCAACCCTATTTGAAGCTTTATTTCTTGGTTTATTAAGTGGATGGCTATTTTTTAAACCTGATATGACTTTATCGGGTATAAGAACATTGCAATCATCGCTCTATATGTCATGTGCAATGCAATGTTATCTTTTTTTATTATATGAGATTCATAGGTTATGTCAATACGATTTGAAAGTTTTTGATAGAGAAAGAATGGAAAAATGTATTTCAATTCCAGGGTTTTTATTATCCAGAAGAATCTCAAAGCTTTTAACAGAGGATTTACCAATAACTATTTGTTTTTCAATTACAACTTATTTTATGTACGGATTAAGAACAGACTCTGCCAAATATTTCTGGAAATATTTTGCTGGAATTTTTATTTTTCATTTGAATACCATGGCATTTGCAACTTTTGCATCTGCTTGTAGCAGAGATGTCTCAATTGCTACTTTGATTGGTAATTTAAATTTTACATTCCAATCGATGACTAATGGTCTCTTTGTAAATGCAAAACAGTTACCCGTTTATGTTAGATGGTGTAAATATGTTGCTTTTTTATGGTATTCATTTGGCTATCTTTCAAGTAATCAATTTACAAATTTTGATGGTGGTTGTTATGAAAAGTATTCCTACGATTCGAATGTTAATGAAATTTGTTATCAATATACCGGTGAATACATTTTGAAAAATTTAGGGTTTTGGGAAAACTGGGATGCTTTACCAATTTGTGTTGTTTTGGCCTTTGCAATTGGCAGTTATATTGCTGCAGGTATTATGTTTTATTTAAAGCCTTTAGATATGACAATGGGGAAAGAGGTTAAATCAAAGGATTCAATTGATAACTCAATTGACTATTCACAAAAAGTTCAAACACTTGAAAACACAGATAAACTTGAACAATCATCTGCTGACTATACTGTCGATACCTCAAATTATATTGAAGTTAATCTTAAGAACATTAATTTAAGTGTGCATAATAAGTTGAAAAAATCCAATAAAATTATCTTGGAAAATGTCAATGCTAAATTTTTGCCTGGTAGATTAAATGTTATTATGGGACCATCGGGCTCAGGTAAAACGTCCCTTTTAAACTTAATCAGTGGTAGACTATCTTCAAATTTAATGACTGAATATTCCTCTTCGGGTGATATTTATTTGAATAATTACCATATCAAAGACTATCCATTAATTAGACCGATTTGTTCATATGTTGTTCAAGAAGACAGTCATTTGTTATCGGCAATTACAGTTCGGGAAACACTAATTTATGCAGCTAGATTAAGGCTTTCCAAAACAAAATTTACATTAAAAGAACAGAGCTACTTAGTTAACAATATTATATTGAAAATGGGTCTGAAAGATTGTGCAGAGACGCTAGTTGGAAATGAGATAATTAAAGGTATTTCAGGTGGTGAAAAACGTAGGTTATCAATTGCCATCCAACTTATTTCGTCACCGAAAATTTTATTTTTAGATGAACCAACATCAGGTTTAGATTCTTTCACGGCTGCTTCAATTGTTGAATATCTTGAAGATCTTGCAAACCAAGGTACAACTGTTATTATGACAATTCACCAACCAAGAACTTTATCACATTTTGGTTCAATTTTATTATTGGCTAAAGGCGGTAAGGTTACATTTAATGGTGAAGAAAATGAAGTAATACTACACTTTACCAAAATAGGTTATCCAGTACCCAAATTGACTAATTTGGCTGATTTTGTTATCGATCTTATTTCTTATAATACTTCAAATGCATTAATTGAAAATAAAACAAAGGAAAGAGTCAATTATATAATTGAATGTTGGAAAAATGTTGGAGATACTAAAGTATTTGATGGTGATGATATTGTTATTTTGAATAATAAAGGTGAAGTTAGGGATAAATTTAAGTCAATCCTTAAAGAACCTGCTAATTTTGCAATTGGATTTTGGGTTCTAGCTTCAAGACAATGGCTGGGTATTATTAGAGATAAGAACATTTTTATTGCAAGATCGACACAAGTTACTGGTATGGCCATAATCTTATCATTATTTTTTGCAAGATTGAAACACAATACAACAAGTATCCAAAACAGACTAGGTTTAATTCAACAACTGACATCATTATACTTCTCGGGTATGTTAAACAATTTATCATCGTATCCGCAGGAAAGGGATTATTTTTACGAAGAATATAATGATGATGTTGTTGGGTTAAATTCATTCTTTTTTAGCTATCTTTTGATTGAGATTCCATTTGAAATAATTTCATGTTTAATTTTTGCTGTTTTTATGGTTTTTGTTATTGGCTTTCAAACAGATGCCGGTTTGTTTTTTACAATATTTTATGGTACAGTTTTAATGGTCAATGCAGGTGAATCATTAGGTATTACATTCAATACAGTTTTTGATCATGCTGGGTTTGCGTTAAATATCATATCAGTTTTTTGTTCCATTGGTGTCAGTATGTCAGGATTATTAGCAATGACACTAGATAAATTTTTGAAGGCCATGAATTATACATCACCATTACATTATTGCGTTATGATTGTTGCCAATCAAGTTTTTACTTCTTCTTTAAAGTTTACATGTACACCCGAGGAAGCTTTATCAAATGGACAATGTTTATTTAGTAATGGTGAGCAAGTTTTGGATTCTTATAATCTTCACATTAATATGACACTATATTTTATATTATTCTCAGTGATTACAATCATACATAGAATTATCAGTTGGTTTTTTTTGAAGGTTAAATTGATGAAGATTACCATAAAAACTTTCAAGAAAGATTGATTATATACTAAAATTCCAGATTTTTTATAGCTTGTATTATTTACTTTCATTTTTTTTTTGCTTTACTCAAATCGCCATATCTAAAAGAAAATGTTAAATTAGCAGAAAGGCCCTTATCATATCAAAAATAATCCGATACCTTTATAGTTTCCGAAAAAATGTGAAAAATGAAAAATGAGATTTCATGTTGATGTCTGAGTAATTGAAATTTGAGATGTTTACCAGAATTATTATACGTGTTAGTTTTTAAGCTTTTAAAGATAACTTACCCGTCGACACACAAAAATGAAGGTGGGGATATTACAGCTAGTACTACTAGGACTAAGTAGTCTTGGGATAGCTGAAGAAGTTGAAACAGAATCAATTGACAATGTTGGCAATAATGAAACAAAAATTGATATCGATGATCACGTTGAATCTAAATCTGCATCAGAAATAATAACTACTCAAGAACAAATACGATTCTACGATTATGAAGGTGAAAAATATCCGAACACTGAACATTTAGAAATTAAACCACTGAAGGGAAATAATATGTTAGTTTCTTTCAACTTTGAAGCTAACGGTACTACATCATTATATCCTGACGACGACGAAATTGAGTATTATGACGTCTTTCCAAAATCTCTAGGTACTATATTAAAGTCGACACGTACAAGAGAATTGCATATGAGATTTGGACATGGCTGGTATGATTCTGAACTAAATGGTAAACTAATTGAAAATGGATTTTTAAGTGGTGGTACAGGTGTTGAAATTTGGGCTAAAATTGAATCAGGTTCAAAAGAAGAAGCTTTTAAATTGTGGATTGAGTTAACAAATTCGTTATCTGGTATGTTTTGTGCATCCTTAAATTTTATTGATTCATCAATCACAACACAACCTGAAAAACTATTTAAAAACGAAATTAATTTGGAATCTCAAGTTGAGTTAGTTGGTAATTTATATACGTTTAGAAGCGCATTACCAAGAGAACCCGTTTGTACTGAGAATTTAACTCCATTTTTAAAATTATTACCAACTAAGGGCAAACAAGGTATTTCATCATTATTGTCAGGCAATAAAATGTTTAATGCAGAATGGTCCTCGATGTCAATCGATATATTAACAAATTGCGAAAGTGGTGGTGGTTCAAATAAATGTGAACAGATAATGAAACAATCAATCAATTTGATATTGAATGTACCGAAAATTTTAGACAAGAATGAAAATCCGATTCCTAAACCAACGCCAGGTAATTTGTTAAGATGTGATGAAAATAAAATTTTTGATGCATATAACTGTTTCCCTTTACCGCCATCAAGCGAGTATTCATTTAGTTTCATTGACTTATTTGGTAAAAATATTGAAGGAGGTTCATTAATCGGATCAAAAGTTACAACTGTTTGTTTAGATGTTGATCTGAATAATTGGGAAATTGAAATGATGTCATTATCACCGATTAAAGAATCATATAAAGACGATAAATTGTGTTTTGAATTGAATTCAAATGCTGATTACAATGTTAGATTTAATACCAAAGATTCCTCAATTATTAACAAGATTGAAGAACCTCCATTTTACGCATCAAGATCGCTTTCAGGGTATTCACAGGATAGTGGAGGATTTAGACTTGATTTATTTAATCCAGGTACCAATGTTCAAAATATTGTCATATTTGAAACGTTACCTTGGTTTGTAAAATTGTACATTCATTCATTAACATTAACAATTACAAATGAGTTAAGTGAAACAAGGGTATTAACAGTTCAAGATGAAGAGCTATCAAAGTATATTAAAGAATTTGTCTACAATCCAGCAATTGATCGTATTGCACCAACGCATTTAGAATTATTAATCGAAGTACCACCAAAGGAGAAACTTAAATTTGCCTTTAATTTCGATAAATCCATGTTATTATATGCCGAATATCCACCTGACGCAAATCACGGGTTTGAACTTGAACCTGCAATTTTTGCACTTGTGGATGAAAATAATGATGCTATTAAGTATATCATACGTACAACTACAAGTCTTCTTACGCTTCCAACACCGGATTTTTCCATGCCCTACAATGTCATTATTTTAACATTGACTGTTATGTCATTGACCTTTGGTTCAGTGTTCAACTTGCTTGTCAAAAGAACAATCACTGAAGAGGAAGCAGAACAATTGCAAAGCCAGAGACCGATTGAAAAAATCAAAAAAAGAATCCGCAGTTTCCTAAAAAAATGAGAATTGAATTTTCATATTAATTTGGAAAAAGTGGTAGCAAGCAGAGCAGATTAATATCACAGCAGAATAGGATGACAATTCTCTTCCAGAACACATGCGCTTGAATATGGATGGTTAACTTACTGGTAGTATTTAAGAAAGCGTTTTTGACCTAATTCAATCTGCATCTTTTTTATACTTCTTTTTTTTCTTCTATAGTTCAGATAATACTGCAACCTTTGTTTTCGTAAGTATAATATCACTTGCTCGTAATGATATTTTTTCTTCATAACCATTACACAAAAAAAAATGCATCAATTAAACAATCAATTGACAAACAGAATAACGCAATTAACAGTTTAACACCATTGGTTGATGAGGAACTTGAAAGATCAGTTGATTTTAATGAGGAGCAACCTAAGATTGAAGAATCTACTGCATTACAAAAAGATAGAAATGAGTTGAAATTTAGGTCAAATTCTTTATCAAGCTCGACTTTACGTTTAATATATCCCGTTCAAAGTCCTTTAAATAGTTTAAAGAAATATGCTACAAAAATTGATGACCCATTTGATCATTACGACAATTTGAGAAGGCCAACCTTACAAATTTCAGATAAACCAAAGAGTCAATTAAAAAATAGGAATCATAAATGGTTAACAGAATTACAGTTAACTGAAAAACAATTGGTAAATGATGAAGATCCATTTAGGGATGAAGATCCATTTAGGGATGAAGATCCATTTAGTGATGAGGGTGAAGTTATTGATGACAAGACTACACAATTTGAGTATAATAAAATTTTAAATTGGATAAAACCAGTTGAATCTGAGTATGTTACGGCATCGGAAATTAGTCTGGAAAATGATGATGATTGCTGTATTTACGATACTTCTGGTGTGGAAAAATCATCTTTAAAACCTTCCAACTCTGAATCATGCTTGAAATCATTTTCAAAGAATGTTGTGAAAGTTTTTAAGAGATGGTGTAGTCACCATAATCATCAGAATTTGAATAATGATTTTGATTACAATAATTTATCAACAAATAAAAATTCTGCTGAATCTCCAGCTCGTTCAAATACTTACGAAACCGATGTTTCGAGTATTGGTTGTGAATCTAATCAAGAATCTTGTGAAGAATTCACATCGATTATTTCAACCGATTGTTCTGTTTTTAAAATCGAATCAGCTTTAAAGTTTAAATGTTTATGCTCTAATAAATCTGAAAGATTTTGGGAAAAAACTGGTGAAATCCCAAATCTAGAATCATATTCGTGATATTCCCACTCGTTTTGTATTTACAGTTACAACTTCTTTTTCAAGATTTTTTTTGTTTAACTTCTTTTATTCATAGCATCCCTTCTATTCAAGTTTTATGTTGATTACATTTTTTAAACCCTTAATTTTTTTGTTTAGCCTCCAAATCTTATTGTTTTACAAAAATAAATATTTTTTTATAAAAAATAAAAAATAAAAAAAAAACTAAGCAAATTAACTTCTAACCTTTTTGAACCTGGTTTCTAAAATTTCAGTTATAGTCCTCAGTTTATTCAAGAACAGCCGCTTGTCAACTGTTAAATTAAACCAAGATTCCAATTTACCTTTAACTTTCTCTAATACCGTACTCACATTAATATCTAAATTAAATAATTTTGGATTCAAAAGTATATGAAATAATTCATTCCAAATTTCAGTTTGCCAATATTTCTTAATTGATTCAATTATTTGGATACCATTTCCAGTTTCTTGAACTTTAATCGACTTGTTAAACAGTAGTAAATGGATTATATTCGCAATTCCAAAATAATCAGGTTCGTAACACCAAGGTAAGTTGTTAGTAATTTCTTTGCATAGTGAACGATTATTAAGGTTATCTTTACTGAAATCACACTGAAATTTTGTATTTTTTGAATATAATGATAAATCAATTGAATTACCATAATCAATTATATTCAAATCCTTGAACGTTAGCTTGTTATTATTTGCATATTGAAAGTTTAACATACATTTGTTTGAATTTAAATTGCCGTGAATTATACCCAATGAATGTAATTTCAGTATATTCGTCAAAAGTTGGATCGTTAAATAAATAACTAAAGTTTCGTCAACTAAATTTTTAGTTGTCATGGTGTAATAATTTGATAGACAATTAACCATATCAAATATTGAACCCTGTTTAAAATATGGTAGAATCAAACACAATTCATCACTAAACATATAAACTGATTGGACCTTCACAAAAATATTTGAAAGTTGATTTATTTTAAATAATATCGAGGATTCCCATATATCAGAGCTTGAACTAATTTTAATCGCAAACAATTGAGCATCCATTTTTTCACCTAAATAAACTACAGAATTTTTACCTCTTCCTAGTTCTTTTGTAATACAATATATTTCATCATCTCCAAGTTCCACCAGTGCCTGTTTATTACCATAGATTGAAAAAGAATTGGGTTTGAAAATACCTTGTAATGTACAAAGTTTATTTAATTTATTATTAGATAAATTGTGGAAATTTGTGTTTTTGAAAAGATCTAACGAATTTTTTTGATTAATCATTTGTTTAAATGTTGAATCATATGGATTTTCAATGACAGAATGATGTCGAATCATCTTGTTGCCATTATCGTTAGGATTTTCAACAAATGGTGAGCTCAGTAAATCATTTGATAATCTGATTTTAGATTTTGTTTTTGGTGGAGTTTTTGCATCACTAAGTTTAGTAGCTGTATTATCAGTAAAAATATCACTAAATTGACCACCAATAATCGCACTTAACAGATTATTTTCAGTATCATTTATTTCTTCGGGTTTTAGGTTTCCATTGGATTTTTCATTGGATTTCTGTATTTCATTTGACATATTAGAATTATTATTTTGACTATTATTGATATTAGTATTAGTATTGTTATTATGAATATTAACACCATTATTACTCACATTTTCGTCGTCTTCATTCATTGAAAATAAACCTTTTGAGTTTTTAAAGTATTCTAATAGTGGGGTGTCTTGAATTCCTGGAGAACCAGTCAATTGTTCATTATTTTCATTGTCCACCTTAATTTTCTTTGCTACTGGTGTATCATATAGAGAAGATTTTGAATTTGATCTTTTATTATTTTCGTTTGCATCTTTATTGTTGACAAATTTATCAAGGGGTTTTTGAAAACTCAATAAAACTTCCGTCATACTCATAACTTCTTTAGATTTTGGCATATATAATTCAAAATTCAAATCATAAGTTTCATAATGTTTACCATTAGGATGTGTCATTGTTTTAGTAATCGGATACTGTAACGATTTATCATTTAAGACATCTAATTTGGCAATATTTTTAGGTTTAACAGTTGTAACTTTTAAAGTTTCGCCTTTCCATGATAAAGGTTTTATAATGTTTTCTTTTTTTGAGTTTTGAATGGAATCAATACGAGGAACCAAACTGTCTTCGGTAAACGATTTAATTGGATTGGCATCACTAAAAATCTGTAATTTTTTTTTTTTTTTATTATTTAAATTATTAGTATTTAGTCCTGAACCATTTGGGTTTGATAGTCCCAAATTTAAAAGAGTATTATTAGTAGCTTTAGATTCTTTTTCATTTTTCCGGATTTTAAAATTTTCATAAGAGTTTAGTAATCTTTTGTAAGGTCTTGCATTTTTTGATATACCTAATAGTAATATTTGATTAGCATTTTCCCATTGATCATTGAATTCATAAAATAAAGAATAATTTTCATAAAAGATTGATAGATCACAACCGATTTTTTTCTTTAATAAATAATTAAAAACATCACCAGGATGATCACTATAGGTAATGTATTCCAACCAGATCTTGAAATATCTGATCTCATTTTTATAGTAATCATCATCTTTAAAATCATGTGTGGTACGCTCTAAAACTTGAACTAATAGAGATTCATTGGTGTTACCTGATGTATAATTCTCTCTGATCCATTTAATATATTGAATGTATGAATCTAAGGGATCATCTAAGTCTTGCAACATTTCAGGTTTTAAACTATTTTCATATCCAGTTCTTTGTAGATCAAGATGTTGCTTGAGGACCTGAGGGTCTTTATCAATTATTTCTTGCAATTTAAAAGCAGATCTTCCCTGTGAAATGGGAAGAACATTCTCCTTATTTGCTTCAATAGATGCATATAATGTAACTGGGTGCATTTGGGTCAACCAGTGTGGTCTTCTACCAAATAATTAGAAGAAACAATATATCTACAAAAGGTAAACAAAAAAAAATAACAATAAACAATAAACAAAACAAGCGAATTAAATTTCAAATTTCAAAGTTCAAAGTTCATGGTAACTCGGTTCTTTTGAAACACATCAGGTTACAAATATTATCCAATATATCACCAAATAGAAAAGTTTAAGCTGATTTGGAATTGATGATTTTTAGGAAAAACTATATTGGTGAACTGATCAAAAAATTCTGTGAAGGAGGCAAAGCTAAGCATCAGGTTTTGAGCTGTCAAATGTCTCTATTTATGGTTGCCGGAGTCACCTATTCTACAATGATGACTTGATTTAAGTAAAACGGTTAGTTTTGTTAATTTCGCTGGTACTTTTGGAACACATCAAGAGATTGGAAGAACTTGTACTGCTGAGTGATACGGGAGTAAAACAATCAAAATTGAAATTGATGAATACATTAAGCTCGGTCAAATGGTGTAGTTTCTCTTAACTCATGTTGCGTTACCTAAACAAAGTAAATTCTCATTCTATGGTTTTGACTGTCCAAGCTTTTGGAAAAAATATCACAATGATTGCAAACGTGAAAACGCTTTCAAAGAAATGACTTGCTGATCTTCCTTTGAGAGTTTATGCTAAACAATTACATTTTGTTGCAAGTAACACGTGAAGATTAGAAGATGCAATTTACCTCCAAACATTGTTCAACCAACGATACTAATTAAGGAGACTCTAAATCTAGACAAAAAGTGTGCTTTGAGGATGGACGAGATGTTATTAAATTTTACTATGTTGCTTATTTGATGAAATATAGTAATTCCTTGTCAGATATAGATTTGCTGAAAAAAAGACTTCAAAATGATTAAAAACTTTTAAAATTGGTTTAGAGTTTTCATTTAGCTTTGAAATTAATGTGTTTTATTCTTTATAAATTACTTATCATTTTGTATAATTTGTATTGAAATATTTTTGATCCAACTGGGGCGTCAATGATATAGAAACAAAGAAACAAAAATAAGAACATTAAGCATGCAGTTTATACAGTGTATGAGTTTAGCAATTAAGAATATTACACGGATTTGAGAGTCCCAATATAACACACTTTCTATGATTGTGAAGATCAAATAAAATACTTGAAGTAAAGTTTATAGACAAAAATCTTTTCAGAGAAATGAACAAAAAAGACATAAACTACTATGACAATGTTTGCAAATTAGCAATGCCTCATATACAAAAAACTGGTTACAGAATTTCTGATAAAGAAATTAAAAATCTTTATAATAAGCTTTTACAACAAAATTTCCTTTAAAACTATTATAAATCAAAACAAAAAAAAAACTTTTTTAACTCTCTTTTAAATACAAAAAACAGCAAAACCATAACAAAACAAACAAAAATAAAATAAAAAATGAAAAACTTCTACAATTATAAGAAGTAAACAAGCATAAGGTGTAAACCCACGAGAAAATCAACGAGTCAGACATAAATTCTGTGTAAGTGAAGGTGGTGGTTCTATGAGTAATTTTGTATAGCGACTATAGACTGCTATAAAGATTAATTCATCCCTTTTGGAAAGGAAAACTCCAGTTTATTGTTGTGAATTAAAAGTTTGCAAGTTGTGAGTCGTTAATAGTAGCCATTAGTAGAGACTTACACTGGCAATTAAAAAAAACCGTGTGCATATAGAGTGAAATAAAACTTAAACCAAATCACTAGTAAAACATTCGAATCTTCAATAGATTCTCTGCAAATGCTGCATATCCTAAAAAAACCACAACTTAATTACCCTTGAATTTGTTTGAAAATAGCTTTATGGTTTTATCCAAATGTGTCTCTCGTAAGATATTCATAATCACGTTACAAAGTATGGAAGATATAAACCAATTCAATTTCCAAATAATTGTCTAAAAATATAATCTTTTTTTTTTTCTTTTGAAAATCATTGGCTTTATCATAACTGTGGTTAATGAGTTACTAATATGGCATCAACAAATTTCAAGATCTCGTTAACAATATACGGATTCATTGAACTTTTATTTTCATACTATTGTAAAAGCACGAATTATCTGTTGAATAAAAACCACAGAGCTTTTATCATCTTTTTTTTCCCGTTTCCATTTTTTTACGTAAACTGATGAATTTAGTCAGACATGCTTGACCATCATCTTCCAGCCAATGCTTTTTCAAAGTGGCCATAGTACTATAAGACTTTCCACATCCCCATATACTTTCCCCGACCTTTCCACTGCAAAAAAATGGTGACTTTGATAAGGATGAGGATAATACTGAATCTTTTGATTTTTTTAAAGAGCTAGACATAGTTTCTTGATTATGAGTAGCATCCACTTTAGCCACCTTAGCCACACGACCAGAATTGACTTTATTAAAAGGCTGTGGTGATTTTATTGTAAGTTTGGAAGATTTTAAAGGCTCGGACAACAATTGAGTTCGATTAAGACTGTTAACACCCGTGTTAATAACATTGTCATCATCGGACATTTCTATAGCTATATTAGTTGTTTGATCAGCTTCGGTATTACTATTTAAATTATTCTCTTGGTTCGTATTTTTATTTTGATAATTTTCTCCATTCTTGCTCAAATTTTCAGTATCTAACCTTGTTTGACTAATCGATTTCCAGACTAATGATATCACAATCCTTTCACTATTTAAAAAACAACCATGAGTAAATCCCAGTGTTTTCATAAAAGTAAAAAATTCACATGTTGATCCATTGTTTCGTACAGTATATCTTTCCGGTTGTTTGGGTATACTATCATTTTCATAAACAAATTTATATTTTTGATTCAATTCGTGCACCTCAAAAAGATCAAGCATTTTGACATTATCCAATACTTCTCTCGATCGCCTCATAGTTTTAATCATGCATTGCTCACAGACGGCACACGTACCATCATCGCATCCAAAAATTTGCTTTGTTGGCGGTATACCTGTGTATGTCTTTGTGTTGAACGGTTTTGGAAGTTTTATGGTACTTCCCTGATATACAAACATCAAGTTGTTTTATGAATGATTGCTGTGTGTGAAAAAGCTCAATATCAAAGACCCACCAAAGAAACATTTTGGTAATCAATCTCTCATTTTCATTTTCATTTCATTTTCATTTTCTCATTTTTGATTTCTCCGATTTTTTTTCTCAATTTACAATTTACAATTCACAATTTATTTTCGCTTCAATTTTTTAATCTATGTACAGAACTATAAACTTTATCTATAATTATAATAGCTATAAGCATAACTATAAACTATGACATGATCTATGTAAATAATATAAAATTCATCACTTATTCTTCCGGATCTAGATATTTCTTAAACGCTTCATTCTTTTCTTCAAATGGTCTAGGTCCCAGTATTCTGATCATGTCATCTCTGGTAATAACTTCTTTTATAAGTAATTCCTCAGCAACTTGCTTAACTTCATCTATTTTTTCAGTCAGTAAGTTCTTACATTTATTATGTGCATCATCAATAATAAGACGAACTTCGGAATCAATCAGTTCCCATGTTTCTTCACTATATGGTTTGTGAACTTGCATATTCGTATCCTTTGGTTCAAAAACAATTGTACCTAATTTTTTGGACATACCTAATTTTAAGACCATTGCATTGGCCATTCGAGTTACCTTTTGTAGATCATCTGCTGCACCTGTTGTCACATCTGGGAAATTTAACTCTTCTGAGACTCTTCCACCTAATGCCATAATCATACGATGCTTGAATTGCTCTTCACTTGTTAAATATTGATCATCTGGTAAATACTGTGCATAACCTAATGCTGCTTGACCTCTTGGAATAATACTAACTTTTAACAATGGATCTGCATATTTAAGATACCAACCACAAATTGCGTGTCCGGCTTCATGGTATGCAACGGTTTTCTTTTCTTCAGGTGATAAAACTCTTGATTTTTGTTCCAATCCAACAATAACCCTTTCGATTGCTGCTTCAAAGTGTTTAATTTCAACGTAGTCAGCATCTTTTCTAGCTGCAATTAAAGCTGCTTCATTACAACAATTTGCAATATCTGCTCCACTAAAACCTGGAGTTAAAGCCGCTAATTTACCTGCAAATTCATCAGTTACCGGTTGCTTTAACTTTAGTGGTTTCAAATGAACTTTATAAATTGCCTTTCTACCTTCTAAATCTGGCTTATCCAAATTAATATGTCTATCAAATCTACCTGGTCTCATCAACGCTTTATCTAACATATCAGGTCTATTGGTACCTGCTAAAACAACAACGTGATCAGTACTATCAAAACCGTCCATTTCAACTAATAACTGGTTCAATGTTGCTTCCTTTTCATCGTTTGATCTCATTGAATTTTTTTCTCTTGCACCTCCAATTGCATCGATTTCATCAACAAAAATAATACACGGTGCCATTTTTCTTGCAGTTTTGAATAAATCTCTAACTCTTGATGCACCGACACCAACAAACATTTCAACGAATTCAGAACCCGAGACTGATAAAAATGGTACGCCGGCTTCACCTGCAGTTGCCTTGGCTAATAACGTTTTACCGGTACCTGGTGGACCTGACAAAATTGCACCTCTGGGAATTTTTGCACCTAATCTTTCATATTTATGTGGATTTTTCAAAAAGCTAACAAATTCCATGATTTCTTCCTTTGCTTCATCACAACCAGCAACATCCTTAAATTGAACTTTAATGTCAGTTTCTTGATTGAATAGTTTTGCCTTTGACTTACCAACATTCATGATTTGATCAAATGGTCCACCACCACCTGATCCACCTCGCTTCTTTCTAATTTGGTTAATAATGTAATATGTACCACCTATCAAAATGACGGTTGGAATAAATGGAATAATATATGATAAAATACCGGTCCTTTTTTCATATGTAACCGGAATACGTTCATTCAACGGTATACCAAGTTTTTCTTGAATGGAATCAACTTCACTTTCAAAAAATCCAACAGAACCAATAGTAAATGTGACATATCTCTGAGATTGTGATGGAATTAATTCAGCTCTCACAAAAGTGTTATTAATAACTTCAACTTTTTGAACTAAACCTTTTTCTAAGTAGTTACTAATAAACTCTTGGAAGGTAAGACTATGTGAAGCTTCTGAACCACTAAGCTGAGAAATTAACATAAATAAAAATGAGAAACCAGCTGAATAAATAAGCCAATCTCTAACCGGATTTTGCATTGGATTATTACTATTGTTATTATTATCACCTCCTTGTTTATCTTTTTTTTTATCATTTGTATTATCCTTGTTTTCTTTATGCTCATCAAATCTGAACCTGCTTTGATTGAATAAAAGTTTATTGTTCAAAACTGAAAAGCTTCTAATATTATTAACTTTCTTGCATTTAACTAATAACTGTATGTTTTTATATTTAAATGAGCTAGAAACAGATATTCTTTGAGAAAGAACTGTTCTAGACACAAAACCATGCATCCCTAATCTAGAAAACATGTGTCCTGTGTATAATCAATAAATAAACACAGTTTCTTTGTCTTCAAAAGAGGAAACACCGGCATTTGCCACCAATATACTCTGCCATCGATTGTGCTAATTCCAGATTCCGCACAGTTTTGTACTTTTTTTTGAAAATGAGGGCGACGCGTCGGTTTTTTATACTTGGATGGTTCTACTTCCAAAGTTTATAATACTAGAGAACTAGTAACTTACTGTACCCCAATTTAGTTCTAGTGGTGACATGTAGAAATTTGAAAAGCATCTTAAATTCTTAACTTGTTAAGGCTCATACTACGTTTTAAAAAGTGTTAATAAATGGAATGGATTTGAAACCGATTTGCAAATATTATTATTATGAGAATAGATAGTAATATTAAAACAGAAGATAAAGAAGTAAGAAATACCATAATTATTTGATTAGTTGATTTAACAGAAATGTAATAATTCTGGAACAAACATTTTTTTCTTTTGTATTATTTTGTATTATTTTGTATTACATAGTTACACTAAACGCTATAAAACTTATGATTATTTAATAACACATTTAAAATTGCTTTATTTCGTAGACTAACGTTTTTTTGTCAGTTCCAAAGAACTTTTTATCGGCATGTTTTTCATCTTCACTCCTGTCTCTCTTCTTACCTTTGTTATGATTATCAATACAATGTCTGAAATATGGAGTTAAAAATGTTTCATTCTCTTTTGAAATTGAAATATCAATACATTCTGAACAGAGAGTACAAATAGCAACGTGATAATTATTGATTTCTCCCATGATTGGAGGATACATTTCATAACCACTTGAAAAAACTCCATGGTTTAAGGTAACATGATGTAAATAACTTGATTTATTCAAGTTACGGAAAACAGTATCAAAGTTCATACCATCTGAAAGTGGGCAGTATGGACATAAACCTTCCATTGATTTTCGAACGTTTGGTTTCCGTCTAATAATAGAATATTCATAAAAATTCAGTTGTTGACCACACCATCTCATTGCAGGAGTTGGATTATTGCACTTTTTATTGGTTGAATAAACCCAGCCATCAACACCTTGAAATTTTTCAAAAAATTCAAGTTTTGCATAATTTGGTTGAATTACTGACATTGCAAAATTTAATTGTGATAATGATGATAATAAGGTAATATTATTTTTTTCAATAACATTCTTGAATTTATTAATTAAATTTTTATAAAAGGAATGATTGCTTATGACATTCCAATAATTTTCATTCCTTTCATAATATTTGGTATCAATAATAACCGGTGGTCTTTCTCTTTTTTGATTTTTACTAAGCTTTGTTTTTGAAATGGTAATTTTTGAAAGTGTATTGTTTTTGGCAACAAGGTTTTCTGGTGTTTGGAAAAAAGGATTTTCTACATTTAGATGAACAGTGGTGTTTGAGTCTGGCGGAAACATGTCGTCAATTTCTGCAAGCAATTTGTTGTTTTCAATTTCATCAAATTCCATAAAGGGCTCATTTTTGTTTATGTTATTTTCATCGATTTCCAAAAAGAATTTATCCTTGATCGTTTCATTTTCTCCAATCTCTCTGAAAACTTTATTTATTTCGTTTTCAAAAGGCTCAGCACTGGTACTCTTGCTTTTAGGGAATATTTCATCAATGTATTTTGTTTGATTGAAATTCAAATTGGGAGAAAATAGTGTCAAATCACTTGAATTACGTTCTTTCCTTACTTTCTCTCTTTCTTCAAGTTTTGCGGGAACATTTTTATAATATTGCAGGTTATAAACTGGATCATTTTGTTTCAAAACATTTTTTTCAAATTCTTTCAAGTCCATAATTACAATTTCATCATCCATATAATTTGAATCTTTGTTTTTGGCAATTTCAGTTTTGTGACGTTTGTCAGAAAGATTTTTAGTAGTAAAGTTATTTAAACGTTTTTTGGGGGATTCACCACTTACTTTCGGGGTACTTTCATGTATAGGTTTTGGCAGTTTGTTTTCAAAGATATTTTTAACTGGAAAATCATTGATATTATTCGAAATAAATTTGGCTTTTTCGTTTAATAATGGGGTAGTTATATTAGTTTTATCAAAAATATGATTAGCCATGGTATCATTATTAACAAACAAAGTTTCTGCATTATTATTTTCAGTATAATTATTTTTTGTGAAATTATTAATTTTTGTATTATTATTTTTATCTTTGTTTTCACTGTTTTTTATATTTTCCATTAAGCATGCCGGAAAATCCAAGTCGTAATTGAAATTAAGGTCTTCTTGCTCTTTAAGAATATTTAAAAAACTGAGTTTATCCATATTTGAATCATTTTTTTTATTATCATTACTGCTATTAATAATATTAGTAGTCTCATCAATGCTGAACAAAAAACTTTCCAAGCCATCATTTTCATCTTGTATAAAATTGTAATAACTTTGTTGATTATCATTACTAGGGTCAAGAACTTTAGAAACTAAAGACATTTTTGATTTTATAAATAAAAAAAATATTAAACTTTTAACCAAATTGATAAAGTGTTAAAGAAAGTATTTAAAAAGAAGCAAATAGTAGAGTTTAAAAACTGGAGAAATCTGCCATTTTTTATACCATTTTTACAAAATACCTGATGTTTAATAATGTACAACATTTTCTGTATTTTATTTGAATATTCTGGTACTTTAGAAGTATTAAATACACACATCCCTGGTTTATTTCAAAAAAGTGAACCCAAAAGCCAGAACATGGTAGAAATTAAAAAATTTAACACTAAATGTGAAAGAATACCACGGACTTACCTAATGGGGAAATTTTACTCCGAGAGTTGTATACTGCTTTAAAGTTTTTCATTTATTGCACTTTCTTAAAAGTATCTAGTAGTTTTATGCTTCATGAACTGTACCGTCCGTCAAAGTTACATTAACAGTTTTAAATTTTTATAAAAAATAAAAATGCAATGGTTTTATCTAGAACCAATTATCATTTTATAATATGAAGCAACGAAAAAAATTCTATGATATTAAATTGAGGATATACTGTCTACTTCAGTGTATATTAATGATACCGCTAATTTAAAATGTCTAGCCAACTAGTTTTGGAATATAAAAACCTTTTTGGTTTGAAAAAAAAAAGAATTCACAATTTCTTAAAAATACACATTTCAAGGTAGATTGATCATAAAACTACTAACCCTTCAACAATCAACACTTTTAGACAAAGTTTGTTTAACCCTATTTTTTAAGTGGATAGCTTAAGTGAGTGATAATCAAAAGAATTAAAAGCTATTTTTTTGTTTAATAAAATATCAACAAAAACTTTTTTTAGATCTACATTTAATGGACAATTAAAAAAACGTCTTAGATGTACTCATTTAGGCTATTCAAATATCTGAAAATCATTTGTACATACTTTAGATTTTAAATATATTTTAATTTTGTTTCGATTACTAACATCTAGGTAGTCATTAACCTTCAATGTTAGTAGATTATATATTTTCAAAGAAACCAACTTTTTATTACAAAAATATTATAAGAAATCTGCATTCTTTTAGACTATAATCAATGTTATACTTGAATAAAAAGTATCTAAACATTCACAAACTATACCAGACTAATGGTAAGTAAAACATTAGAACACTACACTAACATTTACGTTAAGGGCTATATTTACAGAGCAATGCATTATAATCTAAAAATATTTAATTATATTGTAACTTAAAAAAGGTATATGAAAAGCAAAATATCATTCAAAAGGTTTCATCATCAAAAAACTCATCATTGTTATTATTATCATTCAAACGATTCAGTATATTTGAATTGGTTAGGCTTGAATCTAAAATCTTGTAATCATGAACAGGGTTGCTATCTAGTATTGATAAATTTTCTTTGTTGTTATAAATATCTAAAGTTTTATTCAAATCATTATCAGTTTCGTCAACCGCATTATCTTCTTCGGTTTGGTCTACATCATCATTAAGTGTTAAAAATCCATCTTCGGTAGAATACATAATTTCAGTGAGATTGTTAGTTAATTCAATTAATGAAATGTGTTTTTCCTTGTTTCTATCTGTTTGAATATTTTGACAAATTATTTCAATTTGTCTTAACTTATTAAAATAAAAATTTCTTTCAGTTTCTAATCCTTCTTTCAACACTAGTATATCATCTAATTTTTCTTTAAGTAATCCATTTTCTTCTTTTATTTTGTTAAATTCCTGAATATCAATAAGAGGGGAAGTATTTGAAATTTTTCTTGCAGACAATGGCGGTCTTGTTGATGGCGTTGCTCTGGTGGATGATGTTGTTCTCGTAGACGATATTGTTCTTGATGAAATTATTGAAGGTTTTCTTGAATTGGTAGGGGTCAAATCTTTATTCGGAGCCAAACTTGATCTTCTTGAACCTACTCTATCAACTGAAGAATATGAAGAGAATGTAAAATCTTTGTTATTATCACACCACAATTTCGCAAACCATTGTAAAAATTCTAAATTATCTTGTAATCTACATTTAATTAATTTTTCAACATTAACATCTCTTGAAATTTTAACTTTATTAAAACCATTCTGTAATAATTTGTAATTATTCGAAATTTGATGATCAGTCTTTGGATTTTTTGATAACTTATTTATATTAATTGTATCTGGATATAACGTGTTGAATATGAGACAATAAATTACGCCATTACCGCATTGTTCAATTTTGGTATAATTTACGTCAAAATAAGAATTTACCCATTCCAGTAGTTCTGACTTGGATGCAAGGACAATTGCCATTTATTGTTGGTTGGTTCCTTTGGAGATCAAAAAAGTTTCAAAACATAAATGTAAACAAAATAATCTGGAAATTTGGAAAATGAAATTTCATGTAAAGGAGAAAATAAAAAAAATTAGGAAAAATGAGAAAATCAATTTTTTAAACATACGCATGAAACACACAACATTGTTTTACCTACAATTTACTAGTAATAGATATATGATTTAGATATAAAAGAATAAATAGAATGGGAATGTATAAAAGAAGTCGTTGTTTTTAATAGAATGGAGATTCTTTAACCTTTCTTGGAGCTAAGCTAGAATGATCTGTAATTGTATTTAATTGAGTGTTTGTACCCGATGGGAAATATTGACCCGGAACTGAATCGATTCTAGTTATAAAGTTATTGTAAGATCTCGGTTGATCACCTGGAAACATCATCATTTCTTGAATTTCCTTTTGTTTTGCAACTCTTTCTCTATATGCGTTGAAATTTTCTTGTAATTCAGTAACTAAAGTTGGAGTTGTAAAAATTGAAGTTAATGCAGAACCTTCGTTAGAATCTTTGTATGAAGAGTTGAAACATGAAAATGCAACAATGGATGCAACAATACCTACTGCCATACCAGTTTTTGCATTGACAATGGATTCAGCTTCAGAAAGTTCTTCATGATGTTCATCGCCATGACCATGTTCTTCGTGATGGCCATGTTCTTCGTGGCCGTGATGTGCAGAATAAGCTCTGATGGCAGATCTTGTAAATGGTCTGACCGCAGCGTAGGATCTGAGGGCAAGCATGATTATTTGAGCTAAGATGAGATGACAATCCTCTTAATAATTAATAAGTAAATAAGTTAATTAATACAGACAATCCAATTCATGTTGTTCCCCTCAGAGGAAAAACGAGCGAAAATTGAAGAAACTTGGTTTTTTATTTTTCATATGAAGACGATCGACCGGTTTTTCAGTTTCGCCACTTCATACAACACATGTTTCTTCAAAGATAAGTGGTAGACAAGACTGTGATGAGTGCAGAGATCAAAGATAGAGAGGAGCTTGACGATTTGTTTGGTGATAATGAGGAAGAGGTTGTGCAAGAAAAAAACGAAGGCGAAAGTCTACAAAATGAAGAGGTTGGTGAAGATCTCGATGATGATCTTGGTTTGGGCATAGATGACGATGACAATGCTGACGACGATGAAGAACAAGAAGAGGAAGAAGAAGATGTTGCTCAAGAGATCAAGGAAGCAGACATGACTTTAGAGAGACATCCAAGATCACATATTCCATATCAAGACAATGCTTATAGTTTTCCCTTACCTAGATTCTTATATGTTGATCCAGCGCCATTTACACCAAATGTCTTTGAACAACAAGTTAAAGATTTTCTAACTACTACACAATCTGCTGATCCTGATTCATCATCACTCAAATCTTCAATTCAATTTAAGAAGTTACAATTAACTAATACAATTAGATGGAGATATGCTAAAGACAATAATAATCAATTATATAAACAATCGAATTCAAATATTGTTGAATGGGAAGATGGGTCAATGTCACTGAAACTGGGTAATGAATATTTTGATATTAAATTAAAAAATAATGAGGATAATTTATTAGCCTTTAAGAATAACAATAACCAAACTTTAATGACAATTAAAAATTTGAATAAATCAGTTCAAGTTTTACCACCAAGTATGAAATCCAAAGCACATTTAATTTTAGCCAATACATTAACTAAGAATATGAAATTGAAGAAAGCTAAAACCATTAATACAATAGTCACACATGAAGATCCTGAATTAAAGGCCAGAGAAGTAACAAGAGTTCAAAAGGAAATTGAAAAGGCACGTAGAAGACAAGAAGCTAAATTACAACTACAACAAGAACAGTCTGAGCGTAGTGGTAGTACTAGAGGTAGTTCCAGGTTCAGACATTATGAAGAAGAAGGTGATGGTGGATTTGATGATGATGATGATATTGATATTGGAGATGATTATGATGATGACGATGATGACGATGGTGCATCTGGTGAAAGGGGTGGATTTGTTGTTGATGACAATGATGAAGTATCTGAATTAGATGACGATGAATTGGACAAAGCAGCTGAACGATTGAAAAGAGTGAAACGTGATGGTGCAGCCAAATACAAAGCCGAAATTGAAAATGAAGGCGAAGAAGATGATGAAGATGATGGTGCTGTGGTGAGAAAGAAGAGGAAGATAGTTGTTGAAGACGAAGATGAAGATGAAGACGAATAGTCATATAACAACTGATGTTTATAATAAATAATAAGATATTACTGTATAATAGTAGTGAAGTGACCAGTTCCATAAATATGTTGCGGACGATCGACGTGAGGCAGAAAGTGGCAAATTTGTTTGATTCGTATAAGGACATGAAATGATTTAATATTTAATATTCTATGGCTACACCACTGACACCTTTCTCTTTTACAAATCACTCAAATCATGTCTTGGAACGGTATGTGCTTCCCAATTGAAATGCAAGAACAGTTTAGTTACAAATACTAACATTATTTCTATTAATTTTTTTATAACAGCTTACACTGATAATATTGTTGGATCTGGCCTTTTTGATAAAGCTGCAATTTATTCAGCTGATGGTGCCGGTGTTTGGGCAAATTCTGGTAACTTATCATTACAACCTCAAGAAATCAAAGAACTTGTTGCTGGTTTTGCAGATGCTTCTCAAATTCAAATGAAAGGTTTCCATGTTGAAGGTGTTAAACAATTCTGTATTAGAGCTGATCCAAGATCAATTTATGGTAAACATGAGTTAGAAGGTGTTATGTGCGTCAAAACGAAACAAGCAATCATTATTGCACATTATCCTACTGGTGTTGCTGCTGGTAATGCCGCTAATGTTATTGAAAAAATGGGTGATTACCTTATTAGTGTTGGTTATTAAATGTTGTGTTAAAGTTTTACATAAAAATTAATAAAAAATTATAAATAATTATCTATACAAACACTTACATAAAATTATAGATAGATAAGTAAATATATAGTTGGAGAGATAAATAGACATCTTTGTATTTCTATTTAAATAACACTGTCCATCTTACTGAAAACATCGATTACAGCCGCAACGACTTCTAAATTCATTTCAAATCCTTTATGTGAATCAATTTCTTTATTGATTTCACTCACTAAATTTAATCCCAAACCAGTTTTAGAAGGTTTGTCTAAAAACGGAAATTCATTAAATGATTCTAACAGTTCGTCGGCTCTAATAAATGCTTGATCTCTCGAATCGAAATTGATATCAATTAAAACATTCTCCAAAACATTTGCTGCTGAACATCCACAAACTAATATAACACTTCTTAAGTACTTCCAGTCCATCGTTGATGGATAATATTTTTCATCATACTCTAATATAATATTCCGTGTTGTTAATATACTTAAAACTTTTGAATTAATTTTCTTTTTTGGTAAAGGATCGTTGATTGGATGCGTCGCCATATCAAACAAAAGAAAGTTTTTATGCTCAGTTTTCAAGACTCCCTTATCAACTAATCCTTTGGCTAACCTTTCTCTGACTTGTTTTAATTGATAATTAATTTTCATTAAATTCCATGTTTCACCACTTAATAAATCAATCCAATTAAGTACACTTAAATTTTCTTTATCATTTTTAATTAATTTTAATGCTTCATCCAATAATGTTTCACCGGTTAATGAAGAATCGACAATTTCAATCAATCTATCAGGTAGTTCAAATCTCTTTCTTGCAGGATCATTAATCATTCTAATTTTGTTTCTTAAAGCTAATTCAACTAAAATTAGACCTCTTAATGCATATGAGATATTATCATTCCAAAATGATAAATATCCTTCTTTATCCTTCAACCCCACCAACAATACTTCCTCTAATAGTGTCAAGTATGGTTCTGTCTTGCTCTTTTTATCGTCACCAACATCTAATGGGTCATATGCAATTTTACTATTTTTATCCTTATCATTAATGTTTAAATTATCAAGAGAAACATCAACATCGCCATCGCTTTCATCGCCAGCAACCTTTTTAACAACGCCTCTTCTTCTCGCCAAACCGGAAGACATATTTCAATGGAATAATTATGGTAATTAACCTGGGAATCAGAAAGCAGGACAGTATAAATCAGCAATAACACACTGTATTTCATCCACTTCTACTAGTTGATTCTTCATTTTCGTGAAACATAAAAGTTGAATTTGAATTTTGAATTTTGAAATTGAAAATTACTTGCGACAAAAATACATGTCGCACCTTCAAAAAAAAACTTAAGAAATTCAGTTTTTGATATTGATTATATATATTAATTGTTGCAGAAATTCATGAACCCGGTACTCTGTCATGGATTCCCATACCAAAAAGGCCACTTCCAATTTGAAACTTCCCAGGGCAACTCTAAACCAAAAAATTGAAGTTTTAGATTATTTAATAGGCCCACCAAGCAAATCCCAAATTGCGGTGTTAAATCATTTTAAAGATACACATGAATTTGCAATATCTCAAGCAACTTTATCAAACTGGGTAACCAGTGAGAGTGCATTAAGACATGAATACAACTCAAATCCAAATTTGAAATCTTATAAGAAGAAACCAGTACTAAAATATCCAGATGTTACAGTTAAAGTTGAGAATTATATTTCAAACTTTTTATCTAGTGGAGTGGAAATTAATGATAAATTAATAAAAGATACTTACTTAAAAGTGATGAATGAACTAGGTTATTCTAGCACTGACTTTAAGTTATCTACAGGAATGCTGAAATCTTTCAAAAAAAGAAATACTCTCAATTTAAAACAAAATCAATCCCCTTCACTAATTCCACAACAACAATCTCCAGAACAATACTTTTCAGGAAATTTACAGCTTCAACAGACTGGTCAAGATATCCAGGGTCACCAAAATACCCAAGGTAATCAAAATAATCAAAATAATCAAAGCACTGAAAATAATCGAAATAATCAAAATAATCAAATCAATCAGGATCATCGAATTAATCTAATTAACCAGAATCAAAGCAGTACACAACAACAACTCCAACAAGATCAACTTACCTTTAATACATCATCTCAGTTGGATTTTGATTTTGATGAAATATTTAATAATAATACTACCATTGGCTTTAACACAAGGTTAATTCATTCTGACGATACGTTTTCTTTACTGTCAACCAACTTAAGTAATGATAATATTAATAATAATAGCGATAATAATCAAGGCTTTCAAGTACCCATAAATGTACCAACATCAATAGCATTCCCGAGTGACAATTCGAAACTATCTTCTTTGTTAACAACCAATTTGATTCAGAATAATGTTCAATCGTCAACAGCATTACCACCTTTACCAAATCTTAGTACAGACACCAACTCAAGCACAAATTTACTACGTAATGCAATTCTTCCAATCACATCCAATGTTGAAAAACGGAAGTTACCATATTATCCAACTTATAATAATCCATTGAATGATAGTACCTCATACACCAGGAAACAACAACGACAATCAAAAATCTTTACAACATCAATAGGTTCAAAAATTTCAAATCCAAATAGTGAAAAGATTGAGAAAATCCTAGAAAATATAACTGATGGTTATGTTACATTATATAATTCGGGTACTTCTGCAATTATGGGTATTTTAAGTTTTCTTAATCCTGATAATATTTACATTGATGATGAAGGTTATAAAGGTACACATAATGTAATAAAGTTTTTAAATAAACTAACAAATGTTGAAAAGCACTCATTATCAAAATTGCATGAGAACTCAAAAACACTCAAAAATTCAGTTATTATCATTGAATCTCCAATGAATCCAATTGGTTATGTTCCTGATATTTCATACTATTCAAATATAACTAAAAATTCAAATTCAAACTCAAATAAGGAAACATGTAAATTAATAATTGATTCAACTTTAGCTCCACCTCCATTACAATTTCCGTTTAAAAATGGTGCAGATTATATAGTTTATTCAGCTGTTAAATATATTGCAGGTGTTTCAGATTTAAGTGCGGGATTCATAGTGTCAAAAGATTTAAATTCTAAAAAAGAATTACATTTAGAAAGACATGCATTAGGTACATCAATTGCCAATTTTGATAGTTTTTTGTTAGTCAGAAGTTTAAGAACTTATAAAATGAGAATTTTAACTCAATGTAATAATACTGAAAAAATATTGCAATTTTTACAAAAAAATTTAAATAAATATAAATCTGTTTTATCAATTCATCATGCTTCTTTACAACCAAATAAGACAACTGTGATGAACCAATTGAATGGATTTTATAATCCTGTTTTTGCTTTAGAATTAAATGACGAGAAGTATCCTGAAAAGTTACTGAATAAGTTTAATTATTTGAGTAATAACCCAAATTTGGAGGGTGGTGAAACATTAGTTGAGTTAATTTATGGTAACCCAAATTTCAATGATGATGAAAATAACAACACTGACTTGATTAAATATCGGAATTACAAAAAAATGTTAAGGTTTAGTGTCGGGTGTGAAGATTTTCAGGATATCATTAGAGATATTGATCAAGCTTTAATGAGTCTTGTTATTTAACTAATTATTTGGTTTGAATACCAGAGATTTTTGTATTTTTAGTTTATATGTATAAATTTTTAAAGCTGAAAAGTCCATCGAAAAAAGCAAAAAAACCAAGTAACCTCAAGTTAATTAATCAATGTCATTATTAAATTCTGTATTTAGGCCAACAGGATTAACTTCCTCGTTCTTACCATTCAATTTTTCTAACGAATGGTTAACTAATATATCACGATGTAATGGATTAATTTTATCTAACAGCTCGTCTTTGATAAATGTTAAATAATATGGAGTTGCTGTGTTGCCATCAGTAAAGTTAAAAATTTCTTCAATCGGAACCTCGCTGACTTCTTCATCGTTATATTTACGAAAAACGTTGGATTTTGGATCCCTGATATAAATAAAATAATGACCATATGATGCTTGACCACGATGAATGAAAATTGCAAAAATTGAGTAGCCAACCTTATTAAATCCTTCAAATTGCTTAGAGATGTTAGCTTGTAATTCTTTTAATTCACTATTAATACTGTTAATTTCGTTGTCGAGTTTCTCAATTTCTATGTCCAAAACTTCCAATGTATTCATATCAATTGGTATACCTAATTCTTTAACTACGTCAGATTCTAAATAATCCCTAGTAATTTTCATCGCTTCTCTTGAAGTCATACCTTGGTGATTAGGTTTCATGATAATTGCTTTTCTTTGATTTAATATCTCTACACGTCTTCTCCAATGAAAAATGTCTTTCCTCTTAGTAATCAATGCCGTATCATCGGTCTCTAAATATCTATCCATATATAACTTCTCTTCAAACGGGATTGGATCGTTGTATTTCACAGGTATTAATCTTTCCCTGTCAAATTGAACTCTTTGAATTTGAATTTGTAAAATATTTGGTAATTCAATGATTGTTAGCGACCTTTTAACTTCTCCGTCTTCTAACTCTAGTAAGTCCTCTGTAAAAAAGGTATCAAGTGCATCATAAATATCCTTTGGGTGATCTCCAATATTAACAATTAAATTGAGAAAACTCTCAACTTTTGTTCTAACATTACCATCAATAATTTCATCCTTTGTCTCTTTGTCAACCGGAAATAATCTTTGTTTAGTTTTACCATAAAAAAGTTTTTTAATCATATCTAACTGTTCATTAGCTTCATCTAATTGTTCTGGTTTCATTGCACTTTCGATTTGAATCAAAACATTGGAAATACATTCAGTAACATCTTGCTGGCTACCAATATCAAATGCGCATTCAAATTGATCAGCACTGATTTTGCAAATAGCAGCTGTCTTTTTCTCTTCTATATTTTCTATCACTTTTGGCTTTTCAATTTGTTTAGTTCCAATGATTTGAATACTATCAGAATCAGTATCATCACTTGTACTATCATTTATATTAACAGTTTGTGGAACATCATTTTCGGCAGCAATCATTTCAAAATCTTCCTTTGTTGATGTTATACCATTATCCTTGCCCGTCAATGAGATTTTTTCGTTGGAGCTATTATCTAAATCTATATCTATCACATTAGGTTTTGCTACATCATTCTCATTTGTATCTTGAAATTCCACCTCAAAACTGATTGGACTAAATGCCAAGTATGCCAATTCTCTAGATGGTGTGACACATGTATTATTTTCATGAATTAGTTGATAATATAAATCTCTTAGTTGATACATAAATTGATACGATCTTTCAGTTTCTTTCATATTTACAACTCTGCCACCGATTCTTCTAGTTTTATAATTTTCATTGGCATTGAACTCTTTTGTACTAAAAACTTCATTAAAATTTAAAATGTAATATCTTAATGGTTCAATGGCAAAATAATATTGCAATAGAGAATTTAAATAACATGTATTACCAATATTATTTAAACCTGCTGGAGATTGTTCAACTGATAACAGTCTAGAATTTACATTACCCGATGAAAGATACCCTTCAATTAAGTTAGAATGCCTGAATTGTCCAATTGTTTTTAATGATTTCCATAACATTCTAAAATCAACGCCTATGTCTTTATTTAATCTTTCTTGAAAAATTCTGATAATCATTAAATCATTTGCAGTTTCAGTACAACCAATTAGTTTACATGAATCAGTAAATGAAATATCCCCAACTGAAAATTGTGGCAAGTTATTTTCAATATAATTCATCAATATAACACTCTTTCTTCCCAAAACAACGGTATAGAATGCCCTTGCAACATTTGCATCATAATTCAGATTTTCACTTATTTTGTAATCATAAAAAGTAATCAGTAATGAATCATCCAATGAAGGATCAATATCAAGTAATTTATATGCATCCATAATATCAAAATACGGCTCAGTATTTAAGTATTCAAGCAATAAATTACTAGATCTAAATTTAGCAAGTTTCGAAAGAATATCTCTAAATGTACTTTGTTCATATTTACTTGTTGCAACAATAACTTGATTTTTATAGCTCAATAATAATTGTTCGTCTGAAATCTGATTCATTTCAATACACTGTTTCAGTTCGCCAAAACCAAACTTCGCAAAAAAACTTTTTAGTTCACCAAACCCTAACATTCCTTGATCTTGTAAAATTGCAATTCTATATGGTAATTCTTCTGAATACCTAGAAGTTGCACAATATGTAAAAGCGTCAAAGTATAATGGGGAATTAACAGGATCAAATTTACTAATGGTATCATAAACGTGACCTATAAGTTGGTCATTATAAAATGGACAAGTTGATAATAAAATCAATGGTGCTGAATAATATTGATCATTCCTATTCGACCAATTTTTCACTTGCTGTTCAATATCAAAATCTGATATTGTTTTGAACACATCAGCAAAAGAATTTGAAAAAAGGTTCGTCAAAGCATTGATATTTGCAGATGTTACACCGGTGTAATAAACAATCTCTGCTGTTGCCCTTTTAAAAAACTCTTCATATATAAATCCATAATCACATAATGTTGATAATTGAATTGGTCTTAAATGTGTTGAATCGGAAGAAAGAGTAAAAAAAAATTTGCTAATTAGGATTTCTATATCAACAAAAACTTTCAGTTTGGTGGTAACTAAATCAATTGAGTTTGTCTCCTTATCAGCAGGTTGTCTTAAAGCACCAGTTAACGCAGATTTAAATTTCAGCAAACAATCATATGGTGTTAAGTTAACGTTTTCAAAACAGTTGTTTGAGTTTTCTGAATTATACGTTACTATTCTAGTTTGAATTTCTGTTAAATCAAACGTTTCTAAATCTTGAAATGACAAAATAGCGGGATACACTTCAATCCTTACTATAGTTCCTGTTTCTTTAGAAACAAAATTAGCTGAATCATAAACTTCTGGTAAAGATTTCAGTAGAATATCAATTGAGTGTTGAGATAAACTATCTTTTTCTTTTACTATATCCTGCGGTTCTATATTCAATTTATCCTCTTCAAATAGTTGATCATCGAAAAATCCATAGAATGTATTTTTTACATTTATACGATCATTTGTATATTTAATTTTGACCGAATAATGAAATATTTTAGTATTTGAAATTTCAAATTCAGGTGGTACCGTAGGCACAAGTAAACCAGTAAAACTAGCAAGTGTCTGGTTATTTTCTAATTCGTTAATTTGATACGATCCCATCTTGGGATTATTGGTATTCCAAAATACGGGTTGGTACTTAATTGAGGTTGAAGATACTAATTGTGATAATGTATTAGAATAAGTAGTTGTAGGTGATGACAAAATACCATCATTTCCACTGAGCAAAAATAAAGGATCAGATCGTAAGTCATCTAATATTCTATCTGATGTTTTTAGACAAATTGCCTTCGAAAAATCATAAATTTTTGGGGGTGACTCAATAATGAGTTCTTCTTCTTCCATGGTATCTTTCCAAATAGATGACTGGCAATTTGAATTTTTGATTGCGGTTTGATCTGGATCAGTGCTGAATACTGTTTTATCTTGACCATCACTGTCCGAACTAATAAGATCATCGCCCAAATCAGGAAGTTTAGGCTCAACAAAAAAATTATCTTGATCATTATCCTGCGATTGAGAATGAAAACCCATCTTTGCTTCTGTCAGAATAAATTATAAGACGTGTTTCTGATAAAATAATAAAGAGTCATGAAAAGAAATCAAATCAAGTTTCAGATATTGAATTTTGGTTTGCCTTCATGTTCACGCAACTAAAAATTACATCTCAAATTTCAATATTTTTCACTTTTAAATTCATTCTATTCTTTCGTTTTTAATACTTTCCAGTAGATATTGAAATTAACCGCTGCTGGATGGGTATCTCTGAGTGGTTTGCAGGGAAAAGTGAGTCTTCAATAGGAAATATTCCCATTGTTGAAGCAACTATTGAATCACCTTCGACTGAAGAAATAGCACTAATGAATTATAATAATCCACATGATGTTAAATCAAATCACCTAAATTTATCAAATTCACCAAGTACGCTTAATTTACAAGAAATCATTTCATCAAATCCATATTTTGCAGCTGGTGGAGGGTTGATGGCGTTAGGTGCAGGTTTTACAATATTCAGAAAAGGTGTTACGTCAATTGCAAATTTAATGTATCGAAGATTAATTGTTGATTTAGAAATTAGAAATAGTGATAAATCATATGATTGGTTTTTGACTTGGATGTCCAATTATAAACATAGAGTGTCAAGACAATTAAGTGTTCAAACAAAATATGTCCAACATCAAAATGGTTCGATTGTAACAGGATTTTCATTTGTTCCTGGACCAGGTAATCATTGGTTAAAGTACAAGAATGCATGGTTTTATGTTAAGCGTGAAAGATCTGAAAGAATTCATAATTCTGGACAGCCAATGGAAACTGTTACTTTGAAAACCTTATATAAGGATAGATATTTATTAGCATCAATATTAGATGAAGCAAGACAAATGGCAATGAAATTAAATGAAGGTAAAACAGTTTTATACAAATCATGGGGTCAAGATTGGAGAATTTTTGGTAAACCAAGAACGAAAAGAGTTATTGATTCTGTTATTTTAGATCAAGGTATCAAGGAGAATATTATAACAGATGTTAAAGAATTTTTAAAGTCTGGTAAATGGTATAATGATAGAGGTATTCCATACCGTCGTGGTTATTTATTATATGGACCACCAGGTAGTGGTAAAACCAGTTTTATTCAAGCATTAGCTGGTGAGTTTGATTATAATATTGCAATCATGAATATTGGTGAACCAAATTTAACAGATGATAGGTTAGCGTATTTAATGAATACTATACCCGAACGTACAATTCTATTATTAGAAGATATTGATGCAGCATTCAATAAACGTGTACAAAGCAAAGATCAAGGTTATACATCGGGTGTTACGTTTAGTGGATTACTTAATGCATTGGATGGTGTTGCATCCGCCGAAGAAGTTATAACATTTATGACAACAAATCATCCAGAGAAGCTTGATCCTGCATTGTTAAGACCTGGTAGAATTGACCTTAAAATTTTAATTAATAATGCATCTGATTATCAAGTTGAGCAAATGTTTATGAGGTTTTATAGTGACAAAGAAAAATTACCTGTTTTCATGCAAAAATTCAAAGATTTAGAACTACCTTTTGTTAGTGCTGCACAATTGCAAGGATTATTTGTTCAATTCAAGGAAAGCCCAGATTTGGCTATTTCTAATATTGAAATCCTTAAAACACCACACATGAATAACTTCTTTTATGAATAAACCATGGAATAGTCATGTATAAAGTATAGATATCATGTAAATAAATATTGTATAATAATCTGAGAAAAACTAATAACAACAATTATCCCTAATTTAACTTACCCTCCTTTTCAAAACTTTCCAACAATGTATTTCCAGCTTCCTCCCAGTGTTGAGACATTATTTCAGAAGACCCTTCGACAATGGCGATCTTTTCAGCATTTGTAGCAAGTGTTTTAATAAATCTGAGATAATTAAGATAAAATAATAAATCAATATTTTTTTGTCCTAATCTATAGTTTGTGTTCTTTTCTTCATTCAACTTCTTCAACCTATGTCTCAAAATTCTCTTGTGTCTCCTGATTAGAGCAGTGTGTGCTGATGTCATGCTTGTTTAACGAGAAGGAAACAAGTTCACTAAAAATATCAACATTGCAAATTTGCTTATTTTTCTCACTGGGAACTCTGAAATGTTAAATTGATTAAAGGAGGCTCAATCTCAAAAAACCAAAAAATATTTTCCCATTTCAAGTACTTAAAAATTTCTTTTCTTCGTTTTAACAATTGTAAACAATAATTATATTTTATGTTTTATTTTAATCAAACTAAAAATTGTTGTTCAATAAGACTTTTTTACTTTCTAATATACATTGTTTGTAAAGCTACAATTTTTTTATTGAACACAATTATCTGCTATTTAAGTAGAATACATAAGAGAATATGATTGTAATTGTTTCAAAAGAAGGTTTCCTAAGAGTTGCGTGGAATCTTCTAATGGAGGAGCTTCTTGCAAAACTTGGGCATAACATTCAAAAAGTGTAGTCAATTCCAAAGCACATGTTGTTTTGAGCACTGAAAATGTTTTATCGTTGTCATTGATTAATAATCTAATACCGTTGACAACTGACTTGAAAAGTAGTGTTGGAAATTCACCTGTAGATACTTGAATTGTTCTTAATAATCCTAGTAATATGGATATCTGCTCCATCGTCATCTCAAATATTTCTATGCATGTTGGTACACTACATGAATAAATCATTGATAAAATATCAATAAAATGAGAATTTAAATATTCGGACATTATACCAACTTTGAATCCCTGACCAAATGTAAGTGTGTTAACTTCCTGCCATACAGAAACTAGTAAGTAAAACAATTTAGGTAGTTGTTTATTAATAAATGTTGTATTTGTTGTTCTACTTATATCTTTCAATTTATTTTCCTTATCCAGTTGTAATTTTCTCGATGTTCTAATTACTTTACCATCGCCTAAATCAACATTTTCTAAAGCATTTAATAACTTTTGTTCTTTCTGTTCATTTTCTAAATCAATAATTTTTTTATTGCCATTGTTAATGTTATCTAAATTTAAAAATTGTGAATGGCCTAAACTTGATAAGTTCTTATGTTCAACTTTATCCAAACTATTTTTACCCCAAATAAAATTATCTTGTTTCCCTGATAATTCTCTACAACTTAATCCAATACATGTAAGTACTTGTATCCTAAGGGGCACTGTCCAATCATTATTGAGGAAACTTTCAATCAAATATTTGAATATTTTCTTAGAATCTGAACATGTACAAATTGCAATGATAAAGGAAATTTTCCAAGAATCAAATGCCTTTTTAATCTCGTCATCGTTGGTTTCTTCATCTTCCTTAATAGGGAATCCAATACTATTTAAATCTAAAACGGAATCAATCAATCTAGTTGAAAAATATTCTAGTTCGGGGGTATTTTTCTTAAATCTAACTAATTCAATACCAATACTAAAAGCAATTTCACGTTTTTCATATGCAGATTTATCATTTTCAAGGCTTATTGTTAAATAATTTAATAAATCTTTTAAAAATACAGGTTTTGTAACAGTTGGTTTCCTGCTAACTGAGTCATCTTCGAGGTCGGAATCAGCTTTATCTGAATCATAATTTATATCAATCATTATTGGCATTGACTCAATTATCTCCGTGTTTCTTTTATTGGATATAGTTTCTGATGAAGTTGATTTAATTTGTTTGATTATTTCAGCAATTGATAGCTCTTGGCCTTTTGAACTTGTGTTAAGTTGCTTCAAAAATTCATTTCTTTTTAAAGCATAATCATTTATATCAAACATAAATTTGTTGTTCATTCTATTATAAATGTAATCAGCAATGAACATACCAAATTCTCTTAGTTTAACTGACTTCGATTCTAGTCTATTTGTAATGGTATTCAAAAATACTGTGTTTCTGGATATATTCAGTATTTCATCATTATCAGATAATGAAATCAACAACAAAATTATGAAGGTTGTGAATGATTCTTGAATCGTAATTGAAGTGTTCAAAATGTATTCTTTGCTACCAAATTTCTCTAATTGACTAAAAATATAAGAACTTTTAACATTCAAATTATTCATCCAAATTTTAGATACCAATATATTCGAGTTATTCATACACTTATTTAAAATTTGTATTTGAATGTCTATTATGGTAGTCACACTGATAATCGAATCAACTAATTTTTGATATAAGTGTACATTATTACCTGTAACTTTTTTATTCATTGAAGTGAATAAAAGAATTAAAAAATTTCTTTGAGTTTCAATATCTTGAAATTTTTGTTTAGCATTGTTTTTAGGATTATTTGTAAATACTGTTAAACATTTATTCCAGTTATTTAGTATTAAATCAAATACTGATTCGGGTTCTTTTTCTAAGCAAAACGTAATGAATTGTCTTCGAAGTGGAATTTTTTCATTATTTATAGTTATTTCTGCAAAGGTCAAAAGGAGTTTTTCCATTACATTTAGCACTCTATTTCTATCGATAGTTAATGGACAATCCAACGGTGCTGGGTGATCTAAAAGCCAAATAAGTATGAGTCCTAAACAATCGATCATTTTGAAGGTTAGTAAGTTAAACCATAATTGGAGGTCTAGTTTCTTTGCACTTACAAAATTATCAAATAATTGATGTGCATTATTTTCAAGTATATTTAGAAGTATATCAATGAATATATACGAACTATGAAAACTACTTATCTGATTGTTCATATTTTTGATTGTTATAATAAGCTGGTTCAATCCAATTTTGGAAAGTAATAATTGTATGATTATATTTTTAGTTTGTAAATCCAATAAAGTATAAGTTTGTGGTATGATTTTATTGATCAAGGTTGACGATAATAATAAAGAATCTGCATCAGATAATGGAATTTGGGCATGGATTGTATTCAAAGATGTTTGAAGCTGAAGTGTGGAAATATCATTGCTCTTCAAAAGCTGTATATTGTCTTGAAATGACATTGAGATATACAATGGATATTAAACCTGTTTGAGAAGAAAAAAATTAAAGTAGTATAGAAGTAAGTGAAAAAAGAGTGTTGAAGATTGGAAAGTCAAATTCATGTCGAGAAGTTTCTGTAATACTGTACTGTTTTGAACACATTTAATTGTTTCTATAAATGATATAAATTTTCGAAAATGGGTATTGGAAATATAACACTTGTTCCATTTGATCATACGTATATTCTTTATGCACCGGAAAGTATCCTTTTGTCATTGCCAATTGCTGCATGTTCATTATTACCAATACTGATATTGGTGTTTCTATTTTCATGGCATATGGTTACAAGGGAGATTGAGCCGTGTTTATTTGCGTTTGGCCATGTTTGTAATGATATAATAAGTGGGATATTTAAGAATTTGTTAAAATATCCACGTCCTACTAATGGACAGGTTTTCAAACAAGATAGTGGATTGGTTTGGGGAATGCCTAGTTCACATTCTCAATTTATTGCATTTTGGTTTACTTATACCTCTTTGATGTATATTGGAAATTACCCAAAGGGAAGAATAAATAAGTTGGAAAAGTTTATATACACTACTATATGTTTTGGTACTGTCTTATTGGTTGTTGCAAGTAGAATTTTATTTGAATATCATAATTGGAATCAAGTTATTATAGGTTTATTACTTGGATCAACATTATCTAGTGCATATTATCTGGTGGTTTGTATTTTTAGAGAGTATGGAGTGTTTGATTGCATAATTAAGACGGGGCCTTTCCAGTTGTGGGGGATGAAAGATAGTTTTGGTAGAGGTACATTCAAGACTATTGAAGAAGAAAGAATCGAATGGGAAAAGATGGTAAAGTAGAATTAGTACTTGTATAAGTAGGGAGATTTTAAGTTACTAAATAGTTAAATATTGCTTATAAATCTAACGACCGTATTAATTGCATCTAATTGGGCACCATCTTTTGAACCAGGACCAAGATTATGAGTACCACCATCGATGATTTTACTATATGGAGACCAATTTGCATCTGCTATTTTAGCCCATTTTGACATTAATTCTTCTTTATTCAAAGAAGCAGGAACATATTCGTCAGCACCAGAATATAAAACCAAGAAAGATTTGTCAAAAGAACCAAAAGTTGACTTAAAATCATTGTCATTTAGATCGGGTGAAAAAAAGTCATCATCACCATTAACAGACATTAGAGATTTCCATCTATAAGCATTGATAGGAACTTCAAAAAAGTGTTTTGTAAATCTGTGTGGCATTATTTCTTTATGCTGGAAATTGGTAATTAAATCGTCAGCAATTCTTAAAGATTCATTGATTTCATCAGTTGATAACGAAACTGAAATTCTATCAGAAACTGGAGCTTGCAAGATACCAAAGTCAATTGAAGAAAAATGCTTTGGATTATCCCTAGGTTGTCTAGTAAAATAATGTGTCGTATTCTGACAACCAGTTGAGTGACCCATTAATCCAATAATTTCACGGTTACCACCTTTATCAGATTTAAGATAATTAACTAGTAGGGCAATTTCATTAGAATCCCTTGCAAGAGATCCAGTTCCCCATCCAATATGAGAAGATGAGATTTCAATTTGAATTAAAGTGTAGCCAATCTTATCTAATTTTTCAGATAATGGTACAAGATAAGGCACAGTCATAAGACCATCCATCAATCCACCAACGAAAATGAGCACTTTTTTATGACTGGTTGGAGCAAACTCAAATGCTATGTGTCTGAATGCATATTCATGTATAAGACCCTGTACAGGGGCGTCAGCGTTCATAATTTGATGATTCTTTCCATCATAAAAGACGTTTAATCTGTTGTGGTTTGGCTAATTACTTGTTAAATTTTATTTTACTTAATTTTCTTATTTTCTCATTTTGTTATTTTTTTCCAGATTTTTCCAGATTTTTCCAGACTTTTCCTTAAATAATCTTGAAACTACACCATAAACCCTTTTGTTTTCTCTATTTCCCGACACACCCTTCGTAAAATATACCTATAACTAGTCCATGGAACACATATTGACCTCACCTTTGCCTCAATCACCGTCAAATACTTCTCAAATGTTTCAACCGCAATATTCGTATCCGAACGATGCGTCCACCTCTCATAAACGTCACATAGATGATCCTTTTGATAACCAACATAACGCTAAACGTCGATTGGTAGATACTTTAAACGGATTATCAATAGGGAAAAATAATGGGGGGTTATTTGGTTTAAATTCTACATCATCATCAAAACCTTCACCATTAAAGTCTACCTCTTCGGCATCTTCACTTTTCGGCTCATTTACAAAAGAACAACTAAACAAGCCATTATCTGATCCAAATAAAGTTTATATTAAAAACATTGATCAATTTTTACATGAAAATCCTGATCAATTGGACTTAATCGGTGAAAAATTAAAATTAAATGATTTAAGAAAAGCTGGTCTGGATAAATTGGTTGTTTCTTGTGGACTAGACATAAGGAAAGCTTGGAATAACATTGTTAATCAATACAAATCAAAAAATTATGAAAATAAAAATATTGACGATTTAATTTATAAAATGATCTGGGAAGATTATATTGCAAAATATTTTTCTTTGGTTAAATTTTATAATCCTCTAAGAGTGCTTTGGGACAATTATCAAAAATGGCTGTACAAGAAAAATCATGAAATATATACTTCTGATGCAATAACTGAACTTGATAATGATGGTGATGAAGTAATGGAAGATGATGGTGGTGGTAATGACGATTTCCCTGATGACGATGATTCTGATGGTGAATTATTTCGACTTGCATCAAGGGAACAAAGCTTAAGGGATGGTATGAGTAGTTATGGTTCTTATTATACACATGATGAACAAGAAAACCTTAATCGCCTATTTTCCAATTACAATTACAATCAAAATAGCAGTCATCCTAACCAACCAATAATTGAAGATATTGACGACGATGTAATGATGGAAGATTGAAATTCTTTCCTTTGGTTAGTCATCCCCTATTTTTTCCTATTCGTTACTTTCTCTTTGCTCTTACCATTTCTATACCCTTTATACTATGTGCTTCTATCAAAATAATCCTAGAATCAACTAATAAATGCAATAGTTTCGCAAGTTTCCCAATTAGGAAACAAAGCTAATCAGAGAGCTCGCTTTTACGATGTTCCGAAACTCATGTTCATTTCTTTATCATGCAATACTTTCTTTGCAAATTTTTCATAAATAAAGACGTAATCGGCCATAAATGAGTATTGAAACAGCTTATATTCACCCCACGCTCTTGTTAGCATTAACTGATCATTTTTATAGAATTCATACTTGTGAAAATGAAGACCTGAAATCAATGCCTATATTTGGGTTAATTTTAGGGAAGTTCTCAACTGTTGATGATAATACTGTTTCATTATTGAACGCATTTGAATTACCAAATGTTGAGATTTATGATAAGGATCAACTTAATCATCATATTTCTTTATTAAGTGAAATTTATGGCAAAGATTATCTTCAATTAGTTGGATTTTATATAATAAATGATAATAATTCTGATTTTTTATTTGACAAAATTATATCAAATTTAGATCTAAACTGCAATTCGGGTTCCATTTTGAATAATATTGATAAAGATAAATTGATTTCCTTAAATGTCAATAATTTTGAAAATATTGAAAACTCAAAAGATTTGGAAAATATAATCAATTTAAAATTAATAAAGTCGAATAAATCAATTCCATATACTGTTCAGTTACTTAAATCTGAAAATTTATCTATTTCAACGTTACAAAACGCTCCAAAATTAATAACTACACCAAATACATCAATATATAATGAAATTTCATTTGCATTAGATGATCTTAATTTAAAATTAGAAAAATCTTTACAATTTATATCAAAAGTTAAGTCGGGTGAAATAGATATATCCAAAAAAAGTGCAAATGATACTTTCAATGCATTAACCTATTTAGCTGGTAAAATGTTAGCATTAAAATCTTCTTTAATTAAAGAAGAAAATCAAAACAACAACCAATTAGAAAAAATAATAGCTTTGACTTCATTATCATCATCATTGCTTCGTGAAAGTTTAGAATTAAACACCTAAAAACTTTTCAAGCAACTAATGCATTTAATAAACACCACATCATTGTAAACGTAGCAATTTTTCTACCTAAATCACCTAGGTAAATATCTTTTAAAGGACTTGAATAGAACTGTTTAATTTTATAGTTTTTTTTATTTATTGGCTTTCTAAACGAAATAATTGTAAAATGGTACACTAAACTTGTTAATATTGATGTTATAACGAAAAATATTAGCCCATTAACTGCCTTTAACTGTAATATTCCACACGTTGATCCTAATATTAAACATGACAAGTCTTGAAAATATTGTAAGACTTTAGCATTATGTATTTGTGATGGTACATAATAATTAGTTTCCTGTTTATTTGTATCCATTTTTATTGATTAATAGATTGGTGATGTTTTACAAAGAAACATTCATATATCTTGATTGATGTGGTGTACACACTTATTCTATGGTGCATTTATGATTAATAATTTCAGCGACTTTAAAAGATGAACATGATTTTTGTTTTTCTCTATTTTCTTGAACAGCAAATTACACTAACTATATTTGTTCTTGTTTTTTCTTCTATCAATCCTTTCCAATTTGAACATAGCATCCATGTCTGGAACAGTTAGATCTGATCCTGGTATTAAGGTAAAGTCAGAATCCGCACAAAATGATAATATTGAATATGATGTATTCCCATTAAAAGCAGCTACTCCAGAGGAAATTGAAGAAACAAGATATCATATCCTTAAATTTCATAGCGTTAAAAAAATAGATCCATCAAACGATTTTGAACAACCAACAAGACTACATAGAAAAGATCCGAAAAATTTACAATTCCAAATGTCTTTAAAAGAATTAGATCAAAAAAAGGTTAATGATGAAAAAAAAGTTCAACAACAGTCAGTAGAAAGAGAACAGTTTATTGAAAGAACTGGTAAACAAGGGTTAACAAATGAAGAAATTGATGAAGAAATTGAAGCTGAAGGATTGGATGAAGAAGATAGAAAATTATATGAAGAAAAAAAGAAAAAAGATAATGAAACCAAAGAAAGAGAAGATGAAAGGGAAAGGCAAATGCAATTAGTTGCACCTGATGGTGGAGCTAGAAAGCAAAAGAAACAAATTATTAAAAAGAGAACTAAACAAGTTAAGGTTTACAATGAAGCAAAAAGAAAATTAAGATATGAAGAATTTTATCCTTGGGTTTTAGAAGATTATGATGCAAAACAAGCTTGGGTTGGTAACTATGAAGCTGGTTTGAACGATAATTATTGTTTATTGGTTTCTGATACTGTTAATAAATGTTTTAAATTGGTTCCAGTTGAAAAGTTCTATAAATTCACTTCAAGAAATAAATACGCAACTTTAACATTAGAAGAAGCTGAAGCAAAAATGAAACTAGGTAGTACAGGTCAAAGATGGTTAATGAGAAAGATGTTAGATGAAGCAACAACTGGAAAAAGAGTTGATTTAAGATATAGAAAAGTTAACAAAGTTAATGCGGTTAACAATGATGATCTTTTCAATGATGATGATGATGAAAAAAGATCTGACGAAGATGAAGATTTAGATTTTGATGATGAGTTTCAAGACGATGAAGAAGCTCCAATTATGGAAGGACCAGATGATGAAAAGAGTCTAATTAAATCCAAGATGAAAAAGGAAATGTTAAGTGCAAATAATTTAATTGAGAAAGTGCCAGTTGATGGTGATGATGAAGATGATGATGATTTAGATGATTTGTTTGATGTTAAGAAGGAAGATAAAGAAAGCAAAAAATTAAGAAAAGCTTTGAGTAAAAATGCAATGAATGAAGTCTATGCAAGTGATGACGAAGATGGCGAAAATCCCTATTTATCAGAAAGTGAATTAGAAGATAATGATGGAGAAAAGGACAAAGAGGAGAACGGAAATGAAGTCAAAGTCAAAAAGGAAGACGAGGATGATGAGATGAATGGTGAAATTAAAGTTAAGTTAGAAGACGATGATAGTAATTCCCTTACAAGCCCAACAAAAAAGAAATCACAATCAAAAAGTAAAATTTATGTGCAAAGTTATCGAAGTGGATTCATCACAATTAAAGCGAAGAAAGAAATACTTACACAGTTTCCAAATGGTGAATGGAACCCAAGAACTGCAGTTCGTAGAGATTTATCACAAGAACCAGAATCAACAACTTCGACATCTCCTCCACCAGCAAAATCAACTACAGATTCTTTGACAAGTACACTTACACGTGAAGACATTGATTCCTTGTTAGAAAATGGACCAATTGCTTTACCTGATTTGGTTAAAGGATTAAGGGTTAAAATGCAACGTGATCCAAATTCAAAACATATACTCAAAGACTTATTGAAGACACATTTTGCATTAACTAACAAAAAGGTTTCACGTAAAGAGACTTGAGCTAAATATTTATAATATACATATACATATATATTATTCACTACTGTATAATTAAAGGGAAGAAACCAATATAAACAATTGTCAGTAATCTGCTGAAACTTTCCTGATTGGGCATAAATTGGAAAAAAACAAAAAAAATTAAAAAAATTAAAAAAATTAAAAATCAACTCTTAAAATTTTTTAAATTTTCGACATGAATTATCAACTTTATTCGGCTAAAACATGGACCTTTTTTTTTTTTTCTGGTACAAAAAACGTCAAACATACTGTACACAATATGCCAAGTGAACTTGAAGAACTTGTTGGATTTTTGCATGATAAACAATTAAATGTTAAAGAATTAGCTCTTGAAAATTTGGTTCAATTTTCACCAGGTGGACCAAATAATCATCAAGATATTTTCAAATACGATAACTGTAGAGCAATTGAAGATTTAATTGCATTAACACATGAAAAAAAGGGAAAAACAGTTAATGAAGCACTTACTATTTTAGTTAATTTATGTGATGATGAAGACTTAAGAGAATTAGTTTCACAAAATGAAGGTTTTTTAAAGTCATTAATTGAAAAATTACCAAACCAAACTAATTTGAATGCTGATTTAATGTGTATCTTATTAGCAAATTTAGCAAAAACCGATAATATTTTAAAAATTTTTCAAATTGACATCGAAATTTCTGAAAATCAGAAAGATATTTTCAAAAGTACAAAAGCAATGGATTGTTTAATGGATATGTTTGTTAAAGGTGCAGAAAGAAAGATTAATAAATATGCAGTTTATGATTATTTATCATATTTGTTTGCAGATTTATCAAGATTTAAAGAAGGACGTGAATATTTTGTCACCGAACAAGCATATGATAACGTTATTCCATTAACCAAATTATTAGTTTTTACTGAAAAATGGGATGCAAAAATTAGAAGAGAAGGTGTTGCATCAACAATTAAGAACTCATTATTTGATCTTGAAAAACATTTAATCTTTTTAGAAGAACCAGTTAATATGTTATCATATATTTTAGGTCCAATCGCCTTACCTGGTAATAAAGGTTTAGACGATGAAGAGATTTTGGATTTACCTGAAGAGCTTCAGTTTCTTGATGAAGATAGAAAAGTAGAACCATTAAAGGATATAATAGCTGTTCATTTAGAAAGTTTGTTATTGTTATGTGCAACTAGAAAGGGTAGAGAGTTTTTAAGAAGTAAAAGTGTTTATCCAGTTGTCAGAGAATTACATAAAGAATCTAAGGATGAAGTGATTACAGAATTATGTGATCGTCTTGTTCAAATGTTAATGAGAGATGAAAGTGAACAAAAGGCGGATTCAGAAGAATTAAACGAAATCAAAGATATGTTAGAAAAAGTTGAAGTCATTGATGATGATGATGATGATGATGAAGGGGTTGTAAATGATAGTGATGATGACGGACAAATGGTTGTCGTTGTCTAATAAGTAATTATACGTATAGTTACTAACAAGTGTCTTCTTTGTATTCATTCTTTGGATTTCGAATTAATAATTCATGAAAAAAATTTAATGTTAAAATATGTTTCATTATATGAAAATTTTGATGAAAATTTATTGTATAAAAAGGAGTAAACAGAATAAGAATAAATAAGAATAAATAGAATTTAGTAAATTAAAATCATAAGTATTAACATAAATTGACAACTATTGTAAAAAGATTCTATTTTTTATTTCATTGAATGTATTTTATTATATATATGATATTTTTCGTGTTAATATGGTATTTGCGTTAAAGTAATGAATAAGTGAAATCAAATAAAAGCAATTGATTTATTCATCATCTGCTTCTTCAGATTCAAAACCAGCTAAAACCTTTGGCTTTAAATCAGCCCAAAGTTTACCCTTGTTTCTTGCCTCATACCATGAGGTAACGGTTTCATCAAGACCAACTTGGAATAAGAAAGTACCTGCAAAAATGGATGCAACAAAAGTGGAGTTTCTCTTGAAGATTAAGTTGTAAATACCTGCGTACATTGTGTGTTTGCGAATGTGGTAATGTAAGCAAAGTCCTGTTATATTTGTATAACACTAATTCCTCTTATTAACATGGTCTGTCCAAGTATTCAATTTCGCATTTTCGTCAAACCGCGAGTTTTTCGTTTTGAAATTGCCGTCTTTTCATTGGCCAAACATATTGCGACAAAAGTATTTGTCGTGGTAAATGGAAAAGCTGTCTAAGTGGCATTTCAGCAGACACCTATGTATAAAAACATGTATGGTTTACAAAGGTATAAACCGCATATTCTAATGTACATTCTGAATATGCATATTAAAGAATTAATTTACTAAAATTCTTGGTTATTATATTAGAAGTGTTGAAATGTAAAATCTCAAAATTGTTTCACATTAAAAAATGATATAAAAACCATAAAACAAAAATTAGATAAGCTAATAATGCTAAAAAAGGTTCATGTGAAAGCTAAAATATTTTAAATTAGATACTGGTAATCAATATGCAATTCTCTTATATATCCATAAAAAATTTAACAATATAACAAAAAATCAAGCTTAATTACGTAATTGGAATTCAATTGTGAGCCTGATTTTATATCAATTTTTTTACTGCTCCTATTAATTACTGAAATTAATTGATTAAAAACTAAAAACTAAAAACTAAAAACTAAAAACTAAAAACTAAAAACTATAAACTATAAACTATAAACTATAAACTATAAACTATAAACTATAAAATATGAAGTAAATGTAAAACATACATTAGTCCATTTTTAAAAATTAAATGTACCATGTAAAGCTGGATCATCACCAAACATCATCATCAACTTCCATTGCATCATAATAGTCCGCATCATTTTCACTTTCATAATTGTCACTGAAATATCCATCTTGTTCGTGAACTTCATTAACTTCATTATTAATTTCATCATCGCCTGAATTTTCATAATCCGTAAAATTTTCTTCAAAAGTTGCATTATCTTCGTCATCTTCATTAGAATCTTCGTTTCCTTCAAAATCTTCATCTTCATCTTCATTATAATGTTCTTCTTCAGTTGCCATACTCCATGTATTTACTCCAGGAGTCTCACCTTCATGTTCACCTAAAAACTCAACAATATCATTATGATTACCATTATTGATATCCATCTGCGCTCTTTGGAATAATGCCCTTAAAAATGCTTCCCTACCAATATCATCATTTAAAACAAGATCATCATTATCACCAGTTTCTTCCGCATTATTAACAGGTAATTCAAACACAAAATTATTATCAATGTTTTCTCTCTGATTAGGCCCATTGTTATCTTCGAATTGTTGATCTTCTCTATTAACAAATGGAAAAGGAATTTCATAATCATTATTTTCTCCATCATGATCAGTACCATTATCATCAACATCGTCTTCAAAATCTTCGTCACTATTATTTTCATCTTCAAAAAATCCTTGTATGCCAAATAATCTTGCAATCATTGCATTTTGTTCATTTCTTCTATTATGCTCTGCAGTTGTTTCTTCATTATTAGCAGCATTATTTGAACGTTCAAAAATTCCTGGAATAAATGCATCACCTGTTGATGATGGATTTCTGATATAAAAACCAAAACTTTTATGACTTCTAAGAATATTCAAGAAAGCTGTTTGATTAAAACAACTTTTTTCTAAATTTTCGTATCTTTTAATATTCAATGTACCTGAATCTCCATTACCAATCATACCTTCAGATGGTTCACCGTGCTTATTTAAATATGGTGATTCAATTTTTTGACTTGCTGATACATACGTGGACGGTAAGGACAGCTCAAGTTCATTTTTGAGTGGGGTAAAAATAATAGTAAAAAATGAACTTAACTTACATTCCAATCTATGGTGTTGTATATTTTTGCTTAGCCATTGACCGCAATGTAAGCAAATATGATAAAAAGTCTTGCTCTTTTTCGGTACAGTACGTACAAACAACTCTCTTTGAGGTGGTTTTATTTCTTTACTTAAACCAATTAATGCAATATCCTTTAACTTTTCAGGTAAATCAATTAAATGAACTGGTTTTGGATATTCAATAAAATCAATAGCTCCATCTCTTCTATGTGACTTATCTAAAGTTTTTTCATGCAAACCAATTCTTAGTTTATTGATTAAAATTTCTTTAAACTTAAACTCAACAGTTGAGTGATTAAAGGAGTTTGCTAGAACTTTTTCAATATCAGGTAACAATTTTTTAGTTTCATTATCAACCGGTAAAGTGTTCAAAAATAAAGAAATATAATTCACTTGTCTTTCATAAATTTTATAATTTGTTTTTAAAATTTTATATAATTTTTGAATAAAAATTGGTCTTAATGAATGTGTTTTTCCATCTGTTATTACGAGTTGATCAATCACTTTCTCAAAAATAACCTTAATTGATGCATAAGTAATTGAAGTCACTTCTAATTCATTCACATCATTATCTAAGATTGAATCAAATTTTAAATTATTTTCATTAACTGAATATCTTTGAACGATTGATAAAGAAATCAAAACAATTCTTTTTATTAGTGAAAATTTAATGCAGTCAACTAATGGGAATCCACTTTCAATGAATAGTAACATTATAGTTTCAGTAAATCCTAAATATGGATTATGAACTAGAAATTCAAAATAAATTTTCTTCTGTGATTCACCTTTTGTTGGTTCATAATTGTTTAAGATTCTGTATTGTAACAGGGACTTTAAAGTTGACGATAAAATTTCAGAAATAAAAATATTCTTCCCTTTTCGACTAATAATTTCTTCCATTTCTAGTGTTGAACCAATTAAAATTGACATTGAGAATTGAGAGTAACAGTCATATTTCAAATTTCTGTAAAACAATTCATGAATTTTCTTTAGTGGCGGTAAACCTTTTTTAATAAAAGTGTTTTCTTTGTTCAATTCAATAATTTCATTCATCAATTTTCTGAAATGTGGATTATTCGCATCAGATAAAACTTTAAAAATTGATTTATCAAATATTTGAGTTGTTAAAATCGAAATGTTTTCACCATAGATTGAATCATTTATTAAACTTTCACTATATTTAATAGTTTCAAATGTATTTGGATCTACTTCAAATTCATTTAATTTAAATGATGGTATGAAAGAATTAAATCTACCCTTACATAATGGACAGTAAAAATCAGAACATTTCGTTTTTTTTTCAATTAACATGCTCTTGAAACATTTAAAATGCATACCATGCGGACATCCATTAATAACCAACTTTTCTCTAGTACAACCTGAAAGTGCAGATTCATTTGGAACTTTAACATTTTTAGCAAACTCATTAAATTCTTTAACCATAAATTCAGGTGGTTTGTCATCGATGGTTGGTATATTCCAAAAACTAGATGATGCAGTAATTAATCCAGGAGATCCAAATAATAAATCATTAGATTCAGAATTCTTACATAAGACACAAGTTCTTAGTTCACCTGAATTGTTTTCTAGATGAGAAGTCGATAAATTTGAATCTTGTCTTTCATTATTATTATCATTTTCATCATCAAAAAAAGTCTTATTATTTTCAACAAAATCAGTTTGTTGTCTCATCATTTTTTTTAGTACCATTTTTTGTCTCTTCAGAGCTAATCTTTTCTTTCTTTCAGTTTTAGTTTCTAAATTCTTACCATACTTCGATTTTTTATACTCTTCGATATGTGCAGTACCAAAACAATCTAGTAAGGAAATTAAAACATTATCATCTTTTAGTAATAAAATTTCCAAAATATTTGAAGATTTTTTTGTTATATACTTTGGCAACTCTGATTTTTCAGTAATTGATAATAATAAATTACAAATTGGAATATCAATAAAGTTTTTCAATCCATGATTATCTTTATTATATAATTCATCATCAAGTATAATCGCATGAATCAAATGTAACGCTATATTCAAATGAGAATCATTGTCTGTATCAATTGCAAACCTCAATAATTTGTACAAAACTTTGACAAATGTTGAAGTTTTCATATATTCTCCGATTTTCTTAAATTTAATTAAATCATCAGGAATTAATTGATAAATATTAGGCGTTATAATTGTATCATTTACTTTTTTGTTTTTGTTGTTTGATAAATTTCTAATCAAAGATTCTTCTAATTCAGAAAGAGAAGTTTTATCAACAAAATAATCAAATGGATCAATCCTTTCCCAATATGCTTCCTTTAATGTGTAACGACCATAATCATTATAACTTTGCGGTGGTAAATAAATTGAAATTTCATTTAAAATTTGGTTGAAATTAGAAATATTATCAAATTCTTTCTTTAATTTTGAATATCTCATTGGATATTTTGCCAGTGTTATAATCATTTTAACCTTATTTTCATAATCTTCTCTATCATTATAAGTTAACGTTGAATCGTGAATAAATCTTAATGTCAAAATGTAATAAATTAAGAATAAAAATTCCTCAATTATAACTGTAATTTTTTCTTCGTAAATTGTATTTTCAAAACTTTCATCAAAAATAATACATTGAGACAATAAATATCTATTATATAGGTACTCAAATGGTAATTCATCAATTAAAATTGCATTTTGTAAAATAAAAATGATATTTGTTGGTTCCAAATAATTAAAGAAATTAGCTGCAAGAAATGAATCAACCCCATTTCTAATCCAAAAATTAGATTTAATTTGAGAATCCAATACCCAAGACTGTAACATCTTATCGGCACAATAAGTAAAATGTTCTGATTGAGTAGTATCGATGGCATAAAGATTAGGTTTGATTTCGTACTCATTTATTTTATCATTATTATTTAAACAGATTGCCTTATTTAATAGCATTTTTGGATCAAAAAATTTATAATTTTTAGAAATTGAACTTAACAGTGAACAAACTGGATGAGAAATTGAAACGGCATCAGTTGAAATATTAAATGGTATAAGATTAAAATAAGCTCGAGGGGCATCCTTTCTTAAAATAGTTGATAACAAAATAATTGATTTTTCAACTTGTAAATTCCGTTCATTGAAACCAGAAACAATTTTACCCATACTTTCGATTATTGAATAAATTGGTAAAAGCGATAAATATTTACTATGAATAAATCGTTCATTTTGAAATTCTTCATGATTACCAGTTTTTCTATACAGTTTAATGAATTCATCAAAGGGACTTAGAATTCTTAAAATTTTAATAAAAAATGAATCAATGAAAATTTCTTTTGTACCAATTTGAATAAACTTTAAAAGAGTATCCAGACCTTGAATTTGATGTAGCAAACATTTGATCGTTCTGATATTTCTCCAATTACTATTTGATAAATAATTAAATTTGTTATCAGTAGTTAAACAATTTAAGGATGGTTCTTTAAAACATAATAACAAACTGTTAATGACATTTTCTAATAAGCCAGCTTCTAAGAGTTTAGTACCTAAATATGGATCATGATAAATCTGTAATCTGAAAGTTTCAATTATACTCAAATGCCATTCTCTATCAAATTGAACTAAATTCAATTCATAAGTTGGTAAATATTTTAAAACTTGTTTGGCAAATGTTGATCTATTTTCCATTGTATTTGTTAAAATTGGTATAATTGATTTTTTAATTTTATTTCTCATTGCTTTTGGATATCTCATTTCAAAGAAAATTAGATACTGTAATCTTGAAGATTTTGAAAAACCTAAATGACCTATACCACTATATGAATTAATTGTCATATCGACAATTGATTTAAAACTATTTTTTTTCACTTCTTGAATTAGAGGAATTACCAAAGAATCACTTAAAGTATAAGATAAATGTTTATATTGATCAAAATATGGGATTTTATTCAAATGGAAATTTGAGTTTTCAAACAATGTGACAGATAATTCTTGTTTAATAAAATCAGTGAAAATGACATTTTTATTTTTCATTATAACATCAAACCAATTAATAATTGATCTTGAAATAACTAAATCGGAATATTCTTTACCAGTAAGAACTGAATAAGTTAAACCACTTCCGCTTGTTGAACGCATTTCTCTTTCTTTTAAATCAAATTTTTTAGTCTTTTCAAAAAGTTTAGAAATTGATTTGGATCTTGAATAACAAATATATCCATTTTCATCAATTGCCTTTGCCAAATTCGTAATTATATCATATTTTTCATGTAAATTACTTTTACCATCATAAGTGAATTCATAAAATGGGAAATCATCAGATTCATGATCATTAGTTGATACTTCATTTACTGATAGAAATGCTTTTGCTTCATCATAATTATGAAATTCATCATTCCAAACGATTAAATAATTATAATCCAGGAAATCATTTGTATAAAGTGTATTTTCTTCAATATCTTCATCAATATCAAATGCTTTATAATTATACTTATAAGTTTGTTTAGCTAAATCATTATCAAAAGGTGAAGTACATGTTAAAGTTTTAACCTTATTTAAAAATTCCTTATTATCTTTAACGACAGGTAAAGTTGATAAATTTGTTACTTGCATATCCAATAAATAATCAAATAAAACTCTAATTAAGATTTTAATATGAATTTTTAAATCTTGAGGTAAATCAGGTAAAGATTTTTTCAATTTTAATTCACATAAATTTGCCATACAATTTAAATCAACATTCCAAGAACTCGTATCACCACAATCACAAATGGCATTTCCAGTTGATCTATGTACAGAAACATTATGATCTGAATGTTCTTCCTTATTAAAACAATGTTCACATAAACAACAAGTTGAATCAACACCACAATCATAACAATTATAAACCATACTACCATTTGGAATTGTAAGCGAACAAATATGATTTAAATGACCATAGGTTTGATTATTTTTTTGTTCTAAATAGAAATTTTTATTAAAGATTCTTTCATTTACATCATCATAACTTGAAGGTAAAGCCATAAAATCACCGGGACTTTTAGGTAAAAAGTATTCATAATATTTACCATGATCAGATAATGCGCAATAAAGAGTTCTAAATAAACATTGTTCAAGATAATGTTCAAAGGAATAAAGAGTTGGGATTCTGGTCAACTGATTGATTAATTCTTTAGCAACCTTGGTATCCTTATAGTGTTCAATAATAGAATCATCCGACATACTTAAACTATGTGCATTTAGTTTATGTAAAAGAAGAAAAAAAAAGTGGATGATAGATAAATATATCACACTAGTTTTGCCCTTTATGGATTCATGCCAATTAATTAAAAAATCATGAAATATAAAATATTAAGAACAATAATTAAAAAAATGAGAAAATAAAAAAACAGGGAAAGGTCTGCTCTTGCGTCGATCGTCGTGTTGAAAAATAAAAAAAAGAGAAAATAGAAAATACAACCTCTGCGTGAGCTAAAAAAAATAATATTAATATAAAAAAATAAAAAAAAAATTGTGCTTCTATGTCACATGACCATTAAAAAAAATATATAGATATTATTTACAAAAAAGGTTAATTTCATTTCCGATCATCACACGTTGCTGCCAAACGGGGAAACAATATTAAATTTCCAATCAGCGAGCATTGTGAGGCTGAGCCCCGTCCACACGTGGGTGTCCATCAATTACAATTGAAATTAAAACTAATTAGTATATTCCCCACTCTGCGAATTAAACGGTGCATTTTCCGCACGTGCTGAGTGCACAGCCCGAGCCGCACATCACAAATAAGCCGCGCCCTTCCACAAGTGAGCCGCTGAAAGGGTCTTCGGAGTTGCAAACGAAATGAATTGAAATTACTTGAAAATATTAGCAAATTTATAAATTATACAACCACGTTTCTGGCACTTGACACATTTTGTGCTGTTTTTCTCTATTACAGCTTATTGAACTGCACGTTGTCTCTTTTTGACAATATGCTTTTTCGCAATTTGCACGTTTCCCATCCTTACGTTTAATGTATCTGTCTCTATAAAACTACACTCTCTTCCACTTACATATTTTTTCTCTGCAATTCTGTTTATTTCTTCTTTTTGCTTCTCTTTTCTTCTTTCTTCTTTTCTCAGATTAGTCGTTACTGATATTTAAACTCTGAAGCATGCCTGAACAAATTAAAACAGCAGGTGGTAATGCCGCTTTCCATAATTTCATCAATGATTTTGCAGATGTTGAAGATCCATTAGAAAGAAAGAGATTAGCACTAGAAAAAATCGATAATGCTCCTTTCTCCTGGTATCATGTTAGAGCTATTGCTGTTGCAGGTGTTGGTTTCTTAACTGATTCGTATGATATTTTTGCAATTAATATGGCAGTTCCAATGTTAGCTCATGTTTTCTGGAAGGGTAAAATTCCTTCATCAACTGAAACTTTAATTAAAGTTTCAACTTCGGTTGGTACCGTTATTGGTCAAGTTGGTTTTGGTTGGTTAGCCGATGTTGTTGGTAGAAAGGCTATTTATGGTGTTGAATTAATGATCATGATTGCCGCAACTATCTTACAATGTACTGCAGGTCATTCTGCAGCAATTTCCTTCCCAGCTGTTTTAGCATTTTACAGAATCATTATGGGTATTGGTATTGGTGGTGATTATCCATTATCTTCGATTATTACTTCTGAATTTGCAACTACTAAATGGAGAGGTGCAATCATGGGTGCAGTTTTTGCAAATCAAGGTTGGGGTCAATTAATGGGTGGTATTGTTGCCATTATTTGTATTGCTGCTTATAAATCTGATATTAATGTTGAGTCAAATGATTTATGTGATGCTGCATGTATGAAAGCTTGTGATCAAATGTGGAGAATTGTTATTGGTTTTGGTGCCGTTCCTGGTCTTGTTGCATTATATTTTAGATTAACTATCCCTGAATCTCCAAGATATACTTTTGATGTTACAAATGAAATTGGAAAGGCTGCAGCTGATACTGGTAAGTTTGTTTCTGGTGAATTGGGTAACGCAGAACAAGGTGATATTGAATATTTAGCTAAACATGAAACTAGAGATAATAACGTTGATTATTCTCCACCAAAAGCTTCTTGGAAAGATTTCTGGGCTCATTTCTTACAATGGAGATATGGTAAAATCTTATTAGGTACTGCTGGTTCTTGGTTTACTTTAGATGTTGCATATTATGGTTTAGGTTTAAATTCTGCAACTATTTTAAAGACAATTGGTTTTGCATCTTCTTCCAATATCTACAAATCCTTATACAACCAAGCTGCTGGTAATTTAATTTTAGTTTGTGCAGGTTCCATTCCAGGTTATTGGTTATCTGTTGCAACCATTGATACTTTAGGTAGAAAATTTGTTCAATTCTGGGGTTTTGCAATCTTAACAATGTTATTCTGTGTCATTGGTTTTGCTTATCATAAATTAACTTCAGGTGGTTTATTAGCTTTATACATTTTATGTCAATTGTTCCAAAATTTCGGTCCAAACACAACTACTTTCATTGTTCCTGGTGAATGTTTCCCAACTAGATACAGATCAACTGCCCATGGTATGTCTGCTGCATCTGGTAAAATTGGTGCAATTATTGCTCAAACTTGTATTGGTACTTTAAAAGATCATGGTTGTGCTGCTAAGGGATTAAAATCAGGTTGTTACTTGAATCATGTTATGGAAATTTTCGCTTTATTCATGTTATTAGGTATGGGTACTACTTTATGTATTCCAGAAACCAAGAGAAAGACATTAGAAGAATTATCCGAAGAATTACATGGTGAAATAGATATCACAAAGCAAAGAATTGTTGCTGTTCCATCTGATGATGAATACAAACTTGCTGAGTCTGTTTAATTGTGCATTCGTTCTTTTCCTTTCTCTAATTTTCTAATATTCTTTAATCTAATAAACGTTTTTGTTAAGTTTTTCTAATTTATCTTAAGGAAATTTTCTTTCAGTTCTTTATCTTGTTTTTTTTATTAAACCTTTTCTTAATTATATATACAGTATACTTTTTTTTTATTAATAATTATTCACAAATCGCAAAATTTTTTTAACAATCTTATCAATTCAAATCAAATAGAATCAGATTAAATCAAGTCCGATTGTCTTCAAAACAATAACAATAAATTGAATGGATTTAATGAAAGTTTAAAAGTCGGATTCCCATCATCTGTCAAACGCATTAATTTAGTTTAGTATCGAATCTGAAAAAAACGGTTGACATTGACAGGTTAACTCCGGCTCCCGAATGGTCACACGACTACTTTTCGTCTCATATTTTTACTTCGTTACTTTACTCTCATCATGAACACCATACTTTTAAACAACTATTTACACTTTTTTATCCTCTATATGGACGGCCCCTTAAGAATATGATGAGAATGCGGCTTATGCAGGTTGAAATTGCAACGTTTAAATGTGAATTTTATTACCACTCAATATCTAATAATGTACTATTTTTATTTTTCCGGTATTCCTTATTTGTTTTTTCTTTTTTCAGCTGCTTTTTTTTTGTTACCGAAAACTTTTTCTTTCGATCGTTTTTGTGAAATTCTGTTTTCTTTTAGTATTTAAAGAATGAAATTTCTGCCTCTTCTTTCTGATTGTAACAACTTCAGTCTATTCTAAGGCTTTTCTTTCGTGGTTTGTTTTCCTTTATATTTACTTTTCCTTTTTCTTCCTTTTTTACCAGTCTGAATTTAACTCACTCAATCACTGAACACATACAGAAAACAAATACATTAATCATGGGAAATAAAACAGCTGGTGGTAATGCAGCATTTCATAATTTTATGAATGATTTTGCACACGTTGATGATCCATTAGAAAGAAAAAGATTAGCTTTAGAAGCAATTGACAATGCCTCCTTTTCTTGGTATCACGTTAGAACAATCATGGTTGGTGGTGTTGGTTTTTTAACTGATGCTTACGATATTTTTTCAATTAATTTAGGTGTCTCTTATATGGCTTATGCCTTCTGGAACGGTAAAATTCCTTCATCAACTGAAACTTTAATTAAAGTCTCAACTTCGGTTGGTACCGTTATTGGTCAATTAGGTTTTGGTTATTTAGCTGACGCAGTTGGTAGAAAATCCGTTTATGGTATTGAATTAATGATCATGATTGCCGCAACTATCTTACAATGTACTGCAGCTCACTCTCCAGCAATTTCATTCCCTGCAATTTTAACATTTTATAGAATCCTGATGGGTATTGGTATCGGTGCAGATTATCCATTATCTTCAATTATTACTTCTGAATTTGCAATTACTAAATGGAGAGGTGCAATCATGGGTGCAGTTTTTGCAAATCAAGGTTGGGGTCAATTTTTAGCTGCAATTGTTACAATGATTTGTGTTGCTGCTTATAAGACTGATTTAGATATTGAAGGTGCAAGTAATTGTGGTCCTTCTTGTATGAAAGCTTGTGACCAAATTTGGAGAATTGTTATTGGTTTTGGTGCCGTTCCTGGTATGATTGCATTGTATTTCAGATTAACTATTCCTGAATCCCCAAGATATTCAATGAATGAAGAAATTGCAGAAGCTGAAGAAAATGAAACAATTCCAATTAAAGGTCAAGAATTTTCAGAGATCGAAAGAGAAGTTCATACACAACAACCTGTTAGTCCTCCAAAGGCATCATTCAAAGATTTTTGGTCACATTTTTCACAATGGAAGCATGGTAAAATTTTACTTGGTACTGCAGGTTCATGGTTTATGTTAGATATTGCATATTATGGTCTAGGTTTAAATACTGCTTCAATTTTAGAAAGTATTGGTTTTGCATCTTCTTCCAATATCTACAAATCTTTATACAATCAAGCAACAGGTAATTTGATTTTAGTTTGTGCTGGTACAATTCCAGGTTATTGGTTCACAGTTGCAACTGTTGATACAATTGGCAGAAAACCTATTCAAGTTGGTGGTTTTATCATTTTAACTGCATTATTCTGCGCAATCGGTTTTGGTTATAATAAAATTAGTTCTCATGGTAGATTAGGTCTTTACATTATTGCACAGTTTTTCCAAAATTTCGGTCCAAACACAACTACTTTCATTGTCCCAGGTGAATGTTTCCCAACTAGATACAGATCAACTGCCCATGGTATGTCTGCTGCATCTGGTAAAATTGGTGCAATTGTTGCACAGTCTTGTATTGGTACTTTAAAAGATCATGGTTGTGCTGCTAAGGGATTAAAACCAGGTTGTTGGTTAAATCATGTTATGGAAATTTTTGCATTATTCATGTTGTTAGGTATTTTTACATCTTTATGTATTCCAGAAACCAAGAGAAAGACATTAGAACAATTAGCTGAGGAATTACACGGAGAAGTCGATGTTACAAAACTTAATTATAATCCTTCAAGTGATAGAGATACAAAATCTTCTTCAAATGCAGATAAGTCTTCAAATGCAGATAAGAATGATTCAATTGTTTAATCAAAAAAGAACAACCAATAAAACAGTTTACACTTTTGCTTTTTATTTTTCTTGTCTTATGTATTATTTATTTCACTGATTTTTGTCTTTTTTTTGTTTCTCTTCGAATTTTTTATACCAATCAGGCTACAGGTCATATTCACCAATGTCATGCTATTTATTTATGTTTCTTCTGGTATCTTTTTTGTTTTTTTGTAAGGTTCTATAGATTTAAGTTATTTGTATTTTTAAAAAAATTTCTCGTCGCGTCGATTATTTTTCTCTTTAACAATAAAAGTTTTATGTTTAGCTTACATGGATATCCTATGGTTCATTTAACAAAGGCAAATTGCTGCTCAATCAGACTATCAAAACCATGCAGAATGCTTCATCAGCACAGAAAATTGGAGATTTACCTGCATCATTACCAATTTTACGTAGAAACAGACCAGATTCAAGAAATGGAATAATAATAAATTCATTTGGTACAGAATCATGTCCATTTTGGGATAAAGTTGGTGCATGCAGACACGGTCATAGGTGTTCAAAATATCACCATAAGCCAAAAAGATCTAAAACTGTTGTTTTTTGGAAAATTTACAGAAATCCGATTAGAACACTTTTCTTGAAATCAGATGATAAAGAAAAAAATAAAGACAGTCATGGAGAATTTGTTAAAAAGGATATAGAAATTGATGAAGCAAGATTAGAAAGAGAAGCAACAAGATTGTATCAAGATTTGTTTGTTGAATTTTCCCTGAAATATGGTGAACTCGAGTCAATTATAATTTGTGGTAATTATAATCCTCATGTGGGAGGTAATGTATTAGTTCAATTTAAGGATGAAAGAAGTGCAATACAATGTTTTCGTGACTGTAATGATCGATGGTACAATGGACAACCTATATTTTGTGAATTATCGCCAGTTGTTCATATTGATGATGCAATCTGCAAAGATTTTCCATATGGTAAATGTGAACGTGGTGATCAATGTAATTTGATACATGTTAGAAGACCACCTTATGATTTACAACGAACTCTATTTGCAAGTCAAAGAGCCCATTATAAAGCTCAAGATAACATTTAATATTTGTTTTATATAACTGTATAATACTAGCGATTGAATTTGAATTACCTATTTAGGAAAAATAAAGATGTGCGATTCATGTTGAAAAATCTCACTACATGTTTTTAACAACCATGCGAAATCGATGTTGTGGTCAACTTTGAATGATAATTTCAATTGATTTGTAAATTGTACAATCTCTGAGAGTTTAATCATGTCCACAACAGATACATCAATTAATTATGATTTAATTATTAATAAAACTGCAGATGAATTGCTAGTTGAATATTCAGTTGATGAGGTAGGACGCATTGTTGAAAAATTGAATGAAGATGTTACAACAAAGAGACAGAGATTGAAAGTATTAGTTGGTAACAAATATAGAGATTTGTTAAATGTTGCTGATGATATTATTAAAATGAACGATATAACAACATTAGAAAATGAAAAATTAATGGATTTAGCATTTAAAAGATCAAACTATAACTCAAAATCATTATCAAATTTATCTAAATTTAATAAATCTTTAAAATCATTCAAAAGTGAAAAAGTTCAAGTTCAAAATAGAAAAACAATATTACATAATGTTGTTCACGATTTAAACTATTCATTAATAACTTTAAAACATGAAATTACTCTAGAAAACCCAATTAACAATAATGATAAATCATTCGTTGACTCAGATGATTTAGATGATCAAGTTGATAATTATCAGCCCGTTTCAAATAATTTCTCAAATACTTTTGTGTTACTTGCAAAACATATATATCTAATTAACTATTATTTTGAAGATGAAATCAATAAGAAAAATAAGGCATTTGCTAGTACCAAATTTAATCAACTATGTGAAGAATTCAATGCTCTCATAGAATCACATCTGATTAATTTAAGACATGAATCAGATTCTGATTTTGTGCTCAATCTTTTAACATCTTATTTGGTTTCAAATAAATCAAATCCAACATTAACAATTCAATGGTTCTTACAGAAAAGATTGTCAAATATAGAGATAATGATTCATTCAGATATTAAGTTTCAAGATTTATTAAATTATATCTTCATAACAACTGAATATGTGAATGTAGTTAAACTCCGTATCTCTACAGTATTGTTTAGACTAAAAAATAGCTCCAATATGTCATCCAATTGGGTTAACCAAACATCATTTAATAAGTGGATTAAATGGCTGAGAGAAATTGCGCATATAGATTTGAATGATGAATCTAAGTCATTGTATGAATTTAACATTGATTCATATGACATAAATAAAGCATCACTTGAGACGGAGCTGAATAATTGGAAGTTTCAAATATCTAAAGATTTACTGATTAACTTTGATGAAAAATTTGAAAAATTGAGTGAAAATGAAATCTTGTCAGATTGGGTGAATTTATTAAAGTACATTTTAGTTTCTTTCAAACATTTCACATCATTAACCAATTTGGAAGTAGAAAATTACAATGAAAATATAGTTCAATATATAATTAATAAGTGGTGCAAATTGTTTTCAACTAAATTAGATAAGCAACTAAATAAGTTTAATAACATTAAAAATTTAGTTTTAAAAACTTTTAATAATGAAGAATTAATAACTAAAATCATAGAAAATTCAAAAGATTCAACGTTGACTGAATTTAATGAAAATTTCAGCGTTACCTCGTTTTTGAATTCTTCAAATAATGATAATTTTGATGAAGTTTTTGTTTTAGCTGATAGATTTAAAGATCATTTAAAATCCATTATTAACTCGGTTGAATCACTAAAGTTATTAAGTTTAATAATTTTGAAACCTCTTATTTCAATTGATGACTTTGAAGATGATGAATTTTGGTTACATATTTCCAACAATCTTAAAGAGATACTCACTACAAATGTTCAAAATAGCATTTCACTATTAAACACGTCAATTAATGAATTTTTCATGGAAATTTCAAATGTACTAGGTATGGATACGTCAATTTCAAATACTAGGATATTTTATATCATTCGTATTTTAGTTGAGCTTGAAGAGAAAATTCAATTGAATGAGATTTATGCAACCTTTACTAAATATTCGACAAATATAATCAATAAACAAATTAACCTAGAAAATTTAACTGAGCCATTATTAGAAAGTTGCTTTGAACAAATTACGAATTACATATTTGCTCAATATGAATCTAAAATCAGGGACTCGCTTGATTTAAAGACAAATGATCAGAAAACTGAATATGCTGAATGTATACTTTGGGAATCAGTTACCTCAAAAAATCTACAAGTTCCAACATTATGTTCAATTGATTATTCAACATTAATTTTGAAGCTTTGTAATGATTTGATGAAATCTGATAATTTGAGTCATTCGAACCAGTTTACATTGAAATCGTTCAATAATCCAAGAATGAAATTAGTTAATAAATTTATAAATATTTTAGAAAGAGATATAAATGAATTAGATGATTCAATCAGTCAAACTAATTTATTACAGTACTATTCAAATTATATATTCACATTATGCTTATTAGATTCAACATCATATAAACCAAATAGTGAAATAATTGAAAAATTTGGTATTTTAAATAATTGTTTTAAAGATGTTGAATATACCACTAAAATTGAAAGTGCAATTCTAAAAAGTTATAAAAGTCAATCATTATTATTTTATCCGTTATCAAAATGAAAATAAAAGCACTGGTGTAGTTTCTTTTATAATAATTATTTGTTTCTGAAACATAGTTTTTTATTAGCATTATATTCCCCATTTAATAGTTGATTACTATCTTTGAGTATTTCGTCAATTTTCTGTCTTGTATGAAAAATTAATGTTGTGCATAATTCATGTGATTGATCGGAATAATAAAGTTCAAAATCTCTGACTATTTTGTTGTATTGCGAATTAACTTCTAAAATTTTGGCATCTCTTTCTTTAATTATATCCATATCATTATTAGTTGACGTTCGTTTCATAATTATATCATTATGTATCTTGTTAGAATCACCATGAAAAGAAAGGTTAATCATGTCGTATATAAAATATAAAATCAATGCGAAAAAAAAAAAGATTTTGTTGTGAGTTTACATCATCCATTCTTTTTTTATTATCAACAATACATGTCAGCTTCAAACATACCCAAAGATATAACGATTCCACCAAATGAAGTTCGAGCGTTAATAGGGAAGACTGCAGTATATGTTAATAAAAATGGTACAATATTTGAAGACAAAATTTGTACAAAGGAAGCAAATAATCCTAAATTTTTATTTTTGAATTCAAATGATCCATATTATTCATATTATCAACATTGTTTACAAACGTTGAAAACCATAGGAAAATTGCCAGTAATTAATAAAGCTGAAAACCACGGATCCAATGATTCAGCTGAAATCTCTAATGTTGAAAAAGAAAAAGAAGCTAAAGAACCATTAAATAAACCAAAAGATTTTAATTTTTTGACACTTGAGAATAATCAAATAGTTTACTTAGAGAATAAGATACCTAATGAAGATTTAGAAATTATTAAGATGGTTTCACAATTTGAAGTTATCAATGGACCTGATGTATATAATAACTTTAAAGATTATGTTTTAAATAATAATAAATTATCAAAACAATTTCAATTTTTGAATGATCAGCATTCACTACATAAGTTATATGAAAAATATTTACAAATTTATAAAATTATTTGGAACGATAAAACGAAATTGGTTGATGAATTTAATAGAAAACTGAATAAGATTGAATTTTTGAATAAATGCTTTAACAATGCAGAATATTATGAAAAGGAAGATTTAGATACCGACAAAATTCAAGAACAAATGTTATTAAAAAAGATGAAATATGGTAGTATAGATTGGCAAGATTTTGAAATTGTTGAAACTATTGAATTTACAACATTAGATGAAATTGCTGAATTAAATAAGCCATATAATAAATCTGATTTAGAATATAGATCATTAATCCAGAAGGGAGAAAGTGGTATATTTGATGAAATAGAAGAGGAAAGTGAAGATGAAGAGATTAGCAAAGAAGAAGCCGAAGAAGGTGAGAATGATGAAGAAGGAATTCCACAGTATGCAGAAGCTTCTAATAGTGAAAATGAAGAAACTGAAGGAGAAGATACCAAAGAAAATAAAACAGGAGCCCAAACGCAACATACAGAAGAAGAAGTCAATCCTATTCAAAAAATTCCAAAAGGAATTAAAATTAAAGCAGCAGGCGAATCAAGAATATTAAAGAGGAGATATCAGCAAACGAAAGAAGATATAGCTATGGATCCAATTACGAAAGAAAGGCTACTTCGTTGTCCATTAACTAACGAACTGATTCCTGAAAGTAAATTTCAAACTCATATTAACACATTATTGAGAGATCCGAAATACGCAGAAGAGAGGCAAAGATATGAAGATAAGTTTAAGTATGGATCAGGATTAAATACACAGAACGTTTATGAAAATATTTCAAACTTAGTTGAAGATAAGAAAAGAAGTAAAAATATATAATTAAAAACTTTTTTAATAGGTAACAATTTTTAGTTTGAATTAGATTAATATTAATAAAGAAGTAATTTTTTTAAAAATTATTTATTTAGGAGTTATAAGTTTTTATATAAAGGAAAAAGAGTACAGTTAATGAAACACCAAAATCATTAGCTAACTTAATTCTTTAAAGAAGAAGCTCTTCTCTTTCTGATTTCAGCTCTTTCAGCCTTTCTTTCGTGTAATCTTTGAGCTAATAATTGAGCATATTCAGCAGCAGCTTCTCTTTGAGCTTGCGCATTCTTGATTTTTAATGACTTAACAGCTCTCTTTCTTTGTAATCTTTGAGGAGTAACTAATCTTTGGATCTTTGGAGCCTTAGTGTAAGTTTTTTCACCCTTGACGATTTCTCTTCTAATAACGAATTGAGTAACATCATCTTCCTTGGTTAAACCGAAGAATTTTCTAATGTTGTTAGCTCTCTTTGGACCTAATCTCTTTGGAACTTGAGAATTTGTTAAACCTTCAATTTCTTGTTCACCTTGTTTAACAATGGTTAAAGCTAAAACTGATAAATCGTTACCAACAATACAACCTCTAACGGACTTTCTCTTTCTTTCACCAGATCTTCTTTGTCTGTAACAAGAGTAACCCTTAGCTAATAATAACTTAACTCTGTTTGGAATCATAACACCTTGTTTCATTGGGAAACCTTGTTTATCGTTACCACCAGTAATCTTAAAAACGTAACCCTTGAATTCATCACCAACGGAAGCACCATCAACTTCTTGGCCCATTCTCTTTTCGTAAAAGACCTTTAATTTTTGTTCATCATCAACGTCGATACATTTTTGAGTACCATTTGGTGGGTAAGCAATATTTAACTGTAATTAAAAAAATAAGTAGAAAGAAAAAAGATTCATGTTAGTATTTGTCGTCAATATTTATAAACAAGAAAAACGGATGACTGATGAAATGTAACTTATTGTTCAAATTATCTTATTTGAATATAATACTAATTCATTTGTTTTTTCTTTTCAATCATAAATTTCAATAATAATCACAAACCTAATTAATTCAAATGATAAATGTTGTAGGTTCAATTATAAACATATAGCATGTTGCTAGTTTGATAATGTGTGTATATAAATACTAATGTTTAAAGGGTATATTTTATTATTCAGACAATTTTTCAATCACTTGATTTAGTTTCTTAATATTTTGAATATTTAATCAGGTATTCAATAAGTAGTAAATTACAACTGGTAGTTCCGCTAATGATAATAATAATAATGTGTAGTGTCTTAGGTACGTACCTTCATGGTTAGTGTATGCTAATCTGGATTGAACGATTTATAGAGTCAAAGCTTGAGTCTAATTGAAGTGAATTTGGTATATTTTAGTTGGATGTATTTTTTTTCACACACACTGCTGGACTCGCACCTGGGAGAAAACACAGAAAGAAAGCTAGATACTGGTACGTGCGGTGCGCGGGTGTATTATGTATACGCGGTGCGCGGGTGTAAAGACGCGTAAAAAACAGCTCCAAGGGTCTGGCAAACAGTTGTAAACCCTCAGAAAAAACACGTGCAAAGATTATTAACAAAGGCTCAATTTTCCACAATCAACTAGGCACATATTATTAAAATACTAAATGTTGTAGATCAGCTAAAATTACTACACAAAATATATACTCATTAAAACTTACTTCATTTCTCGGGTTCTTGTTTGAGAACAGTTTCTTTCCCACTAGATTCCCCCGTACCGTAGCTACTAGCTGTAGTGTTTGCAGTTTTCTGTCCTGTCATTCCAACATTAACATTATTACTACCTGAACTACTACCTGAGCTGCCATTAATGCCCGATAGTGGTGGAGGAAATGCACTTAATGGTGTAGATCCACCCAATTGCCAGTCGCCATTAAATAATGCACCTGGAGATAAGCCATCTGCAAATTTAGATGGTAGACCAGAAAATTCTCCATTACTTAGTATCGGTGTTTCTGTTAAATTTGGCAGTGTTATGTTTGATTTTAAATTTATGCTGGTATTTGTAGTAATTATATTATTAGAACTTCCTGGTTTCCTTAATTGGGGGAATTGTGATTGTGTTGCTGAACTAATTCTCGGGAAAAATGATTGACCCGGTGTTTGTGGTAATGGAATTGTATTATTGGAAATTGCGGGAAGAGGCATATTACTGTTAGTAATACCATTTGCACTATAAATGGTATTAGCAGTAGGGTTATTAGTAAAATTATTGATAGAACTATTGATTGTGTGCGGGTTATTGGTATGTATATTGTTAGTACTATTATTGATGGTATTCGTAGCATCAACAACAGCAGTAACATTATTATTATTATTTGATAGGTTTGGATATGGACTATACATTGTTGGTGACATATTATAATTATTGAGATAAAGATTCATTTGATTTAATGATGCCAAACTACTGTTTGGACCGCTATTTGGATTTGTATGATGAATACTATTTAACATGGTCGATATTGGTGTATTGATTGTATTCCTTTTATCTTTAAATAATGCGCTTGGTAATCCACTTAACTGATATTTATTTTTACTACTATTACTAACATTATTTGTTAATCCCGAAGAGTCTGTTGAGGTATATAACGAACTTGGAAATGATGCAGACATTAACTCTTTTTTACCACTATTATTATCAATTTTTAAATTATCCTTTTCATTAATGTTAACAATGTTATTACTTTTATTGATGATACTATGATTATGTTCTTTACTTGACTTATTCGATGATACAGCTGCAGTAATTGTTGATGGATTAGAGATTGCATCTCTCGTTGGAATTTTTATACTTAATGTTGGTCTATCTTTACCTTTAGAATTCATTCTGTGGGTATTATTAGTCGTACGGTAAGGTGTTACGGCTGCACTTGATGAAGCTGAATTTCCGTTGTTGAAAGGGTACATATGAGACTCGGGGGTATTTGGTCCTATTACTGGTAATGATGAATTGCTATTCATTCTGGATCTCTTATTTGATTCCATTAACTTGGTATTATCACTTATTCTCCTTTTCTTATTTATTCCAATTATTGAAGATGATTCGGTATTTATACTTATAGTAGTATCATTTATAACGTTATTTTTAGAACTTTCATACTCATGAACAGTATCTTTTTGATGATCATCATCTAACTCTTCATTGTCATTATCATCTTCCTCGTCTTCTTCATCTTCACTACTGTGATTCAAATCCATTTTAACTCGATTATTGATTGGAATATCACTTCTTGATCTTGTATGATTCTTAAACGTATCTGAGTTATTTATTTGTATACGAGGAACAGATAAGTTTGAATGTAATTCTGATTGTGAGTGCTTCAGGCTTTTACTGCGTAAAGAATTTTGACTTAAAACTCTACTTTCCGTCAAATGGGCACCGTAATTCCCCGGTCTTTTAGATTCAACCACATCTTGGGAATTTTGTTGAATCGTGTTGATTATCTCGTTTGGATCATTTGATGAGAATTCATAAATTTTATGGTTTCTTCCAATGATAACAACTGATATGTCAAGTCCACATAATATAGACAATTCATATGCTTTTTTAAATAACCCAGCTCTTCTTTTGGTAAAAGTGGTATTTCTCACCCTGTCATCATTGATGAATTCGATATCAATCTTTCTTCTACCCATTTTGACACTGTTTTTGCTTATAACCGTCAAAGATGTAAAAATAGAAACAGCATAATAATTGAATCCAGAAAATGAAAAATGGCAAAAAATAAAAAATAAAAAAAGAAAAAAAATAAGAAAATCAAAATTCATGTTTAAGAAGATTGAGTACTACCGACACTACATTTACTGGTTTACTCCAATACTATTTTAATTGTAATGCTGTTTTGCGGATGTTAGAGCAATGGCACCACAACAGTTTGCGGTCGATGTCCCCATAACGGATTTGGATTTGGGGAGTGAAATTGATGATTTTCATATCCAAGATGAAGAAATAGAAAATGATTTTCATAGACAATTAGATTTACGTGATTTACAGTTTGGGTCAAGCCCCAATATACTACAACGTAGTATAAATGCAATTAAAAATGTTTTTAAGCGAAGTAACAGCCACTTCAGAACTTTGAGTTCAAGTATCAATGATGATGAATATGTTGATGACATTGAATTATTAAGTAGAGGCAGAAGTGATAGAAATAGTTCATTTGATTTAGATTCACATTTCCAATATTTTAAACAATCTAAAAAAAGTATATTCTGGAAATATACTAAAATTATATTATGGTCAAAAGTATTGATAGTTCCACTATTATTATCGATTCTAGGCCTGTTGATTGCGTTGATTGTGATTGTATCAAAACGCTCAAAAACAATAAAAGTACATAAACCACTGGACGAATCCGTCTCATCAGTGTCATCTCTATTAACAATTGTATTATCTATTGGTGGCTTACATCCGCATTTTATATCTTTTGAAAATATGCCATACCTTTCGAATATGATTAATTCAACAACATCAATTTATTCACCATACATGCTACCATCAAATCCAACTTTGGATTTACCGAATTTATGGACAATTTCGACTGGTTTAAAACCTTTTGAAAATGGAATAATCGGACAATCCTTTTATGATAGTGGATTTGATGAACAATTCAATATAGAAAATTTAGATTCTAAGTGGTTCAATGGTAAACCAGTCTGGGATTTAATTAGTGAAAATAATCTTAAATTTAAGTCTTTTGGTTGGCCTATTATAAATGATGATGATGGTAATGATGAAAATAAAAACGGAGAGCTTTTTGATCAATTGGAACAATTTAAATCATTTCTTTCAAAAAATCAAACGAATTTAATATTATCACATGTTAGTAATTTAGAATTAAAAATTCAATCCACGGGGTTGAATGGTAATGAATTAAAAAAGGAATTATTACTAATCGATCAGTATATTCAAAGTTTGTTTAAGGTATTGGAGTCAAATCAGCTAAATGCGAACTTTATTATTGTCTCGGAGGGTGGTTATATACCAATTGAAAAAAGTAGAACAGTAAAATTAGAAACAATAATTGATTCAAATAAATTTCAATATATTGAAAAGTCAACAATAGTAGGTTTATATCCAAAAGTTTATAATGACGTTGATCTACTAATAGACGAAATTAAGTCTAATTTAGCAAACATTTCAATCGGTGAAAATTTTGTGGTAGTCAAAAGTGATCAAGTTCAAGATCATATTTATGGCGGCAGTAATACTAATGATAGAATTCCACCAATATTGATTATACCAAGTGTTGGGTATTTAATAGATTATGGTATTAAAAATATAAATGGTTTGAAATGTATGCCAGGGTATTTAACTGATGAAGTATTATCACGATCTACTTTTGTTGCAACTGGGCCTTTTTTTGATAATTATAATAACTTAAGTCCATTTGAAAATACTGAAATTTATGATATTATTACAGATAGTCTAGAGATCACAACATCCAAATCAATTCTTTCCAATTCTGATTATGTGTTATCAAAAGATTGGATGGATGACAAGGAATATCCAGGAATAGCAGGTTTTGAAGTGGATATCTTAGAAGAAAAATCTGTTTTTGAGTCAGAGTATGGCGTGGAATCATTTAAACCGGTTATAAATCCAAAACCTGACGATATCAATGGTATAGATCCGATCAAAGTGGTACCAGAAAGTTCCGAATCAGAGTCAGAGACAACTACCGCCGATAAGTCCAAACAAACCGACGATACTCAACTCAATTATGATAATAAGAATCAAGATGATAATCATAATGATGACAGTGATGATGACAGTGATGATGATGGTGATGATGATGGTGATGATGATGGTGATAGTGATGGTGATGATTCTGATGATGATAACGATGATGATCAAGATGAAAAATCATCTCTTTTTTCGGGCTGGTGGGACCGTATTTCTTCTGCGATCGATCGGGTAGTTGAAGATGTCGAAGATAAATTCAGCCATGAACAGGAAGAATCCGACTAACTACAGTTTATCTTGTTTAATTTTTGTAAATAACAACTACATACCTATGATAAACTGAAATTCTGTAATCTTACATATTTCCTGTTCCTTATCAAAATGAAAACTGAAAATTTTTTTTTGCTTTTTCTCACATGTTCTCCATTCACAATATTTTTGTTAACAAATTTTTTAACTTCATCACAAGACACCTAAGCTGTTTTTTTCACATCACAACCAAATCGACTACAACATAACACCTTCAAAAACTGACCATTATATGTCAATGAAATCCTTGTCTCATTCTCCGGAACTTCCCGCATCTTTACTGACGTCTCCTATTATCTTAGCTGTTCAAATGGCTCAACAAACTCCACAACAATTTCAGGATATATCGCTTGATTGCCGTAGAATCTCGGTATCACCACAATTATCAACATCATCTAAAAGACATGGGTCTTTCTCTTCAGATGCATTAAGTGCTACGCCATCAAAGTCTCCTAAAAAGCATTTATCTTATCAAAATATTACAAATTTAACACTGGATTTAGTTAAACCAAAAAATATTCCACAACAATCGATAACGTCAACAATAGAAGATTCTCCTCAATTACTAGCAACTTCAGTTGGTGCTGAGATTGGTAGTCAACTTGTGCCTTCAATATCTAACATTTCCTTACTGTCCTTAAATCAACATAACTCTCCGACGATGGATACAACATTTAATATTATTGAAGACAACATTGCAACATCTTCAAGGTTAAACAATTTAGCTCAAAAACATTTGAATCTGCAAAGAGGTTCTGCCAGCTTACAGCCTATACAACATCATAATGCACAATTTACAATTGGTAGTAGAAAATCGTCATTCCACTCACCAACTTTGCAAGGTGCTCAATTTTTTAATTCGCAATCAAGGCCAATTATAAGAAGACCGAGTTCGTATCAACAATATCCAAACAAACAGCCAATTCAAATAAGACAAAAAAGAGGAAGCAATAATAGTGAAGCAATTTTAATTGAACCTGATTCACCATCACTTGACCCAACTTCCCTTGCTGGCTCACCATCGAATTTTTTACTATCACATTCATCACCACCAAATTCTTACAAATCATCATCTGGAATGTCCTCAGTCCAATTTCCATTAGCAAGGTATAATTCTAATGTTACAAATTCAAGACCAAATTCACATAGGCAATCACTACCTTATGTTAATACATTTCAACAACAACAAACATCGTCCCAATCAACACAACAGAATCAAGTGTCACAGTTAAAGTTATTAATAAATAGATATACAGATGATACCAATAATAATAAAAATATTAATACAAATATTAATGATATTGATAACGATAATAATGATAATGATAACTTACAAAATATATCAAATGCATCTATACGATTCGAGAGAGTAAACTCAATTGTCAATTCAATTGGTGGTAGATCGCCTGAATTGGCTCCAATCTCAACAACATTACCACCAATGACTCCATTAGTTTTATCAATGCCTGCTGAACTAGAATCAAGATCAAATTCAACTGTACTGATCGATGATGAGGATGATGATCAAGATATAAGCATTGATCAATCAAATGAGAATAAAGATAGTAGTAGTGGCGCTAATGTTGGTACCAATGATAGCGGAAATAATAACTCGACTGTTGGTGATATTGATAATGATTGTATTTTTGAACAAAATCTGGATGATTAAATCATTAATGATATTTATTCTTTTTTGTCAGGTTAAAAAAAACCATTAAAAGCATACTATAATTTTTAAAATATGGGTGGTTTTACAGCAAAAGCTCTTTGTGTTCTTTTTTTCTTTTTCTTTTTTTCTTATTTTATTAGTTTGACTAATACTTATGTAATAATAAAATAAAAGGTTGTTTTCAAAAAATAATTTAAGATCTAAAATTTTAATAATTTCGTAAACAATATAAACGTTTTTTTAAATTCAAACTATAAATTAATAATTAAATACAGGACTAAATATTTCATTTAATCATTGTTGTCCCATAACATCAACATAACCCCTGCGTGGACCCCTTCTACCTGCTGTCCTTTTACCTGTTGGTGTGGATGGTTTCATATTTAATAAATCATCAATGCTATCTTTTTTAGTTGGTTTAGGAGCACAAACGGGCGTTGGAGTTAATGAATTACCACCCGATTGTGTTGATGGCGATAAAGACAATGGAGTCTGAGATGCTGGTAGTGAATTAGGATTATTTAGATTTGACATCGATGGAGTTGCTGATTTTTTCATCATTGGAGGTGGTGGTGGTTTACTTGACTCTAATTGTTCTTCTACTGGCGCCTTTTTATTAATCCACCTCTTTAGCTTTTCGTCATAATAAAACGAATTTTCTTCACCTAACTTTGCTTTAATTGCTTTGGGCTTATCATCATTCTTACCTTTACCCAGCCATCCAAACCATCCATTACTTTGTTCATGTGATTCACCTTCTCTTTGCTTCTTTTTATTTTCTTCTTCTTTCTCTTCTTTCTTTTTTCTTTGAATTTCTTCCTCTTTCTTCTTCTTTTCTTGAACTTCTCTTATTTTACGTGTTTCTTCTTTTTCCTTTTGTTTTCTATCTAATTCATCATCAGAATCATCAATAACATCATCATAATATTCTCCTGTATATTCTGCAAGATAACGTTTTTCTTCAGTAAAGTGATGCATTGGAGATGATGGACTTTGAATATTTAAACTTGCGAGTGCTGTTGGTGGAGTAAACATATTCTTTAACTTTGAGCTGTCAACATCAACTGATTTTTTCTTACTTCTAATACCTATTTGTGTTGGTGGTTTGAATGTTGGAACAAAATTATCAATATATGATCTCGATGTTGAGCCAGTTGATGTTTCGGTTTTAAAATCTTTGGAAAAATCTGTAGTTGGAGTTTCAATTGGTTTTGAAACCTCAATGTGCGGTTCAACTTCCCCAATAATTTCTTCTTCTGAAATTGTTGGTTGGGGAGGAGCAACACCATAACCACCAAGGCTGAACATATCAACATCCATCATTTCCGAGGGAATTCCATTGTTAACATTACTAATTTTATCATTATTAGTAGATTTTGTACTTGACGGTGTGTAAGCGGAATTTGAACTGGTATTTTTAAATTGGGCATTCGCATATGAATTATGTGGTGCCTTATCAGTTGATAAAGAAGAACTTACCGGACCATATCTATTGATTGTTCTTGATGTTGCTCGTGATTTATTTGGTTTGAATGCGTTCTGTGGTGGTTTAGATGCAGAGGATTTTTTTGCAATCTCAATTGTTGGATTTAAAGGCGTAATAGATGTTTCTATAGATTCAACAAGGCCGTTACCATTAACTGGAGTTGGAATGGGTTTAGTTTCTGCAACCTGCGGTAATATTTGATCGACGATAGCATCACCTAGTTCACCAGTTTCGGTTCCAATTTCTTTATCTTCCTTCACAATTTCTGGCTCAACCTCAATTTCAACAATTTGGTTTTGCATGACACTGTCATCAATAAGTACTGGCTCAACTTCAGAATTCAGATTAGCATTATTTTCTTGAACCTTTTCTTCAATCTGTTCTTCAAGTGATTCATCAACTGATCCGCGGCGTAATTCTTCAGTTGATCTATCGTTGGTAAGTAATCCAAAATTACCATTTGAAGTGGATTGGTTGTCAATAACAGGTGCAAAAACATTATCAACTTCATCTGCAATAATAATCGGAATATTCTCATTCACGTGAACAGATTCATCCTTTTTGTTTATTTGATTAAACGGAACATCATTGTCAATTTTCTCGTTTGTGGTAGACGGATCGTTAATATCGGGCTGAATACTCGGTTCAACTGGCGCAACTTGAATCGGTTGATTGACAAGTTCATCAATTGACTGAGAAGGTGGTGTATAACCAGCATATGGATTTTTCACTAATCTCTTCGGTGTTGCAGAGTAATTTGTTTGTGGGGATATATGAATTTTATTGGAGGGTGGTAGTGACGGTGGCACGGATGGTGACGTTAACAATGGTAAAGATGCAGATGCTGTACCATTTTCTTGTGCTAATGCTAATCCACCTAGACTCTCTTTTTCTGTTTTAATATTATAGTTAACATTGTAATGGCCAGGTTCTGGTGATGCTAGTTGAGAAATTGGATTCACTAATGGTGATGAACTTGAGTAATTGGATTTGTTAGGTGTAGCATTGGTTGATTGAGCTGATGTTCTTGATAGTGAACTATCAAGTGGCTGATATAAGTTGCCGGATTGTTTAATAGGTGGGGTACTGAATCCTGCAGCTGGCAAATGATGAATGCTTGAACTGCTTGAAGTGCGTGTATATGGTACATTTGGTGAATTCTGAGGTAAGGCATTTGGCTGGTGGTTCAACAACTTGTCATCAAACTCTTGAATTGTAGTTGTGGAATTTGTACAAACTGTTGGTAATGAATCATAATTATTTGGTGCATATCTACCTTGTGCTGGAGGTGGTGGTGGTGCATACGGGTTTGAAACATTAATATCAATTGAAGATTCACGAGGCCTTGATCTATCTTGAAATGGCGGTAATTGTGGAGCATATGCATTTCTAATATTCGATGAGCCCTTGCCAGCAACGCCATAAGGACCATTAGCAGCACTGGAAGGAACACGATTAGTTGAAGTATTAAACGCTGGTGTATTTATTGTGTTAATTGGTTTCATTATATTATTCTTTACATCAACCAAGTCTAAAGATGATGGTGTTCTTGATAATGAAGCTGGTAATGTAAATTTAGAAAAGATTCCTTCAGTTTTTACTTCAGGTTCTGGAATATCTTCGCCCGAAACAAACTTGTTAAAAGATTTATCTAAAGTGGTCCAAACTCTATCTAGCTGTGGTCGACTTAGTCTAGAACTCAACCATCCAGAGCCAACTTGAGATAATCTATCCCCCAAACTAGTTTGTTCAATGATAGTAGTTGGTTCACAGAAAAATTTGTTAGATAAAATTGCTGTTTGTGCTGAATCGTAATATTTTTTAGCTTCTATAAAAGAACCAATATCAGCAAGATAACCACCATGACGAATTTTTATTGGAATCATATGAGGGAAACCAATGGCAAAATTGGTTGGAACATTACCAGTTGAAGACAAAATAAATTCATATATTTCCTCAATAATCAAACCACAAATTGAAGTAGGAAGATCAGTTAACACAATTGGAATGATAGGTAGACCTGAAAGAATATATGCTAGCCTTCCATAACCAACATAGCCAGAATTTGTTAAAACTTTACCAATTTGAACTAAAGTTTCACCATATTGGGAGTTGTTTGACATAATAAATGGAATAACAACTCTGAAATTATCAACTAACCATTTTGCTTTGCCCTTCAAATGTTCAGCAGAAAAAGCATCTTTAGAATTTGATTGAATAAAAAATTTTAAATCTTCACCTAATGAACCCGCTGGGAAATGTTTGGACGTATATAATTTGATTGTATGAGTAAATGAAATTGAACCCATAAGATTGGAAATCAACAAAGCTAATGCCCAATCGCCCTCAGAGATCGCAAATTCTAACGCAGACTTTTTATCACCTACTTCAAGCATTCTATGAATAGAAGATAATTCGTTAGCATCTAAAGTATAGGCATTAAATGGTTTTGTTGCAGTAAATGATTGTGTAATCCTAGTTAACTCAATTATGTCAAAAGTATTATTGCAATTACCAGCAGCAGCTAATGATGGATTTAAAAGATTTGAAATACCTTTGACGTATTCCATATCTGAAAAATCGCCTGGTTTTTCAATACTTTCTAACATTTTCTTCAAACATCTAAATGCAAGCTCTTCAACAAGTAAAGGGTTTCGATTAGTATCTGTAAATAAAACTAAAACATCATCTAGCCATTTAATCAATTCCTTCTTCTTGTTTTTACCTTTTATCAATGGTCCTGGAAATGCACTTACAGTTGATTCGTGTTTTAAAACTGTGGAAATGTCATCAACTTTTATATTACAAATATTATGACTATAACCATCAAAACTTGGAATCATTGAAGCAATTTTACCTTCTGCTGAAAAACTAAATAATGGCCATTGTCTTCTAACCAAATTTTCGGCATTAATAACAACTGGAGCTGGTGTGAAAGAATTTGATGTTGGCGTAGAATTTTTACCATTCGCAGGATTTGGTGGTAACGTCATACTCTTTCTTGGAGCAGTTGAAGTTGAAGTTGCCGTACTTTTAACGATATTTGCACCATAGACCTCATTAATTGAAGAAACCGACAGTCTATTTCTACCAACTGTTTTTCCTTTAATGAATGATTTATGATGATCAGTTAGGAAACTTGGATTATTATGTTGTTGAGATGGTACTTGTTGTTGAGATAATACTTGTGGTTGGAATTGTTGTTGAAATTGAGGTTGATTGGGTTGAAATGACAGTTGCTTTTGATGATGTTGAAAGGATTGTTGTGGCTGCGCTAGCTGAGGTGCATATTTATTTGAAAAACTTTTAACCTTGGTACTAGACTGAGCTTGTTCATTAATTCCGAATATTGTTGAGTTAGGTTGATTAGAGGAAAAAGTGCTGAATCCACTATTTGATGGTGTGTTATTTTGCATTGCAATTGGAGATTTCATTGGCACTGGGATAATATTTGGCTTAATATCTACTGGATCGGTAACAGTGGTTGATAATTGCCTAATATGACCACCGGCTGCAGCTGGAGCATACGGATTTGATGTCTTCTTCAATGGTGGCAAACTATTCATTACTGAACTTTGAACTGGTGGAACAACAGATGCTTCCTGTGGTTGAATGCTGGACATAACTGGTGGCGCATAAAGATTATTTCTTTGTGGTGGTGCAGGGGATGTGTTATGAAAAGATGTTGAGCTAGTTCTAGTTCTAAACTGATTTTCAACTGCTTCATATGGATTTCTTAAATGTGCACTTGGTTTATTTTCATTAGGTTTAGTTGTAGGAAGTTCAGCAAAAAATGGACTCTTAGAACTAGAAGCAGAACTTGTTCTCGAAAATCTCAAAGTGTCATTTATTTGCGGTGGTGGGGTGAAACCATTATTTGGTGATATTATATTGAAACTGCTAGATAATGAGCCATTAGAATTTTCTATTTGAGTATAAATATTTTGTTTCACTTCTTTTGCTTGTTTTGGTTTATTCTTATTCATTAGATCTTGTGGAAAATCATAAGCATCGGATTTCTTTTTATCCTGTTTCAAGCTAGTTGGTAGCTTTTGATGAGATGGAACAGGTAAAAATTCATTAACATTTGAATATGTCTGTTGAGTGAATGATGGTTGTGTAGAAAGAAAATTATTAGTATTAGAAATCAAAAATGCTGGTTGCTTTGAAGCCGGAATATAAGCATTTGAGTTGACACTTGAAAACTTTTGCTGCTGAGGAACTACCTCTTCAATTGGTTGTTGTTGAGCTGGTTGATATTTAGATATGGTTGATTGTTTCGGTTGTTTGGTAATAATAACACTATTTGATGTAACATTACTCACATTTGGGAAATCCACAGAAATGTTACTTTCTTCAACGGTGTCAGTATTGTTAGGGAGAAAATCATCATCATCAATAAGAAAATCCTGATCATCTTCAAGAAAATCATCATCAGCAAATAAGTCATCTAGTTTCGTGTGTTTAAAATCCTTCTGTATATTTCTTTCTGACTTTTCAGTGGTTAAATCTTTTTGTTCGTTAATTTCAACATTTTCCGAAGGTTCTACTTCATTCAATAAACAACCATCTGACAAATCATTTTTTAACAACTTATTCTCTAGCAAGCCACTGTCTAAATTGTCTAATATTTTTTCCAAATCTTTTTCATCCTTTTCATTCACTTCATTGAAATTTTCAGTAATAATCAGTTCATTTTCTCTTCGAGTTTCACCATTATAAGAATTATCTGTAAAACTAAATGAATCTTCTGATTTGTCATTATCAATCCAATTAATTTCATTTTCCTTATTCTCAACATCACTGTTTGTTTGTTCAAGAATTTGTTCATTCACTTCCGCTTCTACTTTATTTATTTCAGAAAGCGCTTGACTTTTTTCTATATCAACTTCAGAAACCTTTACTGGTAATTTCTGATTCCAAAACTCATCATCATGACTGCCGGTAACATGGTCGTCGCGGCCAAACACAGCATCTAATTCATTTGAATTGTGTTCTCCTAATAAACTTTTTTCGACTAATGGTTCTGTAATGGTTGGATCTGTAAAAGCTGGTTGGTCCTTAATTGTTTCAGCAGTATTTGGTTCAAGAGAGACACTAGTTTGACCCATCACGTCAATTTCTGCTGTATTATCCCATGGCATAATATCATTTTCATCATTATTGATAAATTCAACTTCGTTATTTTCTTGAAAAAAGTTTTGTTCGTTAATATTTGATGATGTTTGAAAATGTTCAGTACATTTTTTTTGTTCAAGTAACTTTTCGGTTGTAACATCAACAGTTGTAACTTCAATTAATTCTTCAACTTCGGGTTCGATTGGATTTTCAACTGATTCTTCAACTACTTCTTCGGTGGATTCTTTAATTGGTCCTTCAATTGGTTCTTTAATTGGTTCTTCAATTGGTTCTTCAATTGGTTCTTCAATTGGTTCTTCAATTGGTTCTTCAATTGGTTCTTCAATTGGTTCTTCAATTGGTTCTTCAATTGGTTCTTCAATTGGTTCTTCAATTGGTTCTTCAATTGGTTCTTCAATTGGTTCTTCAATTGGTTCTTCAACTGATTTTTCAGCTGATTTTTCAACTGATTCTTCAACTGATTTTTCAACTGATTTTTCAATTGGTTCCTCCACAATATTAATCACGTTTGCAAATTTGCTAACTTGGTTAACAATTGGATCAGCATCTAAGTCGGTAACAATTTCATGATTTTGCTTAGTTACATCAATCGCTATTCTCTTATCAGCTGGTACCCTTTTCATTAGATCATTAGATGTTGATTCGATATTATTCGATTCTGTAATTAGTTCCGATTCAGTCACAATTTTATTATTATCATTTGATAAAAGAGGTTTTGATACTTCATCAATAGATTGATCAACGCTTATTTCTTCATTGTTGACAATTTCAGTGTTATGATTTGAAACTTGCTTTGGAACGTTATTTTTGTTCTTGTTTTTGTTCCCTGATTTCCCTTTCTTGTTCTTCTTCGTCATTTTGCAATGAAGTAGTTATAAGTTTCAGTTGTTGATAAAATGCAACGGATTGTCCTTGCAAAATGATCTGATGCTAAACTAACTTCTTATTTACCACCTCTTGCCTCCTCCTATACGTGTCTAAAAATCCTCCAACTGGTCCTGTTTGATCCACCTCACATCAAAACGGTGCACGGATGTTGTTTTTCAATTTTGTATTTTGTATTTTGTATTTTGTATTATTATAATTATTGTCTGCAGATATAACTAACGTCTTGTAGCCCTTGATATCTAAAGTATAATGTAAGTATTAATAGATCTAAATAGAGATAATAAAAGTGTAGATTAAAGTTGTTCCTATATCAATCTATATGATTATCTATAAGTACATAGCTATGATCCCCTCACTTGTACAGTTATACGACGGGATCCCATCGACTGGCACACCTGAGTTCGGACGCATCGATCGACTGTAATTCATACAAACCTCAGAATACCACATTATTGTATTTTATTTTTATTTTTATTTTTATTTTTTATTTTTTTTTGTTTTTCATTTTGAAAAATTATTATATTTTTTTTTCGTCTGAACAAATAAGAACAGATTAGATTGAAATCTATTATCAGTTGAATAGTTTTGGTTTTTCCCCAAAACGATATACTCCTAGAGATTGACATAAAATGGCAAAGGGACCTAAGACACACCAAAAATTGCCTTCCGAAAAGGAAAGATTTATTCAAACTTGTGCTGACATCTCCTTAGAACTAGTTGCGTCATTAGGTACATCAAAAGAAGTTAACTTAAACGGTATTATTATTAAATATGCAAAAAAATATAAACTTAAACAACAACCACGTTTGACAGATGTTATAAATTCAATTCCTGATCAATATAGAAAATATTTATTGCCAAAATTAAAGGCAAAACCGGTTCGTACAGCATCTGGTGTTGCCGTTGTTGCAGTTATGTCAAAGCCACATAGATGTCCACACATTGCTTATACTGGTAATATTTGTGTTTACTGTCCTGGTGGTCCAGATTCAGATTTCGAATATTCAACTCAATCATATACTGGTTATGAACCTACGTCAATGAGAGCGATCAGAGCAAGATATGATCCCTACGAACAAGCAAGAGGTCGTATTGAACAATTAAGACAATTGGGTCATAGTATTGATAAAGTTGAATATATTATCATGGGTGGTACCTTTATGTCATTACCTAAAGATTACAGAGAAGATTTTATTGTTCAATTGCATAATGCGTTAACAGGTTATAATGGTACAGCTTTGGATGAATCAGTTGCATTTTCTCAACAATCTCAAACTAAATGTGTTGGTATTACAATTGAAACAAGACCTGATTATTGTACTGAAACACATTTAGATGATATGTTACGTTACGGTTGCACAAGATTAGAATTAGGAGTTCAATCAGTTTATGAGGATGTTGCAAGAGATACAAATAGAGGACATACAGTTAAAGCAGTTTGTGAAACTTTTGCTTATGCAAAAGATGCGGGTTATAAGGTCGTTTCACATATGATGCCTGATTTACCAAATGTTGGTATGGAAAGAGATTTAGAACAATTCAAAGAATATTTTGAAAATCCTGCATTTAGGACTGATGGTTTAAAAATTTATCCAACTTTAGTTATTAGAGGTACGGGTTTATATGAATTATGGAAAAATGGTTTATATAAGTCATATAACGCAAATATGTTGATTGACTTAGTTGCCAGAATTATGGCATTAGTTCCACCATGGACAAGAATTTATAGAGTTCAGAGAGATATTCCAATGCCATTAGTAACGTCGGGTGTTGAGAATGGTAATTTAAGGGAATTAGCATTGGCTAGAATGAAAGATTTTGGTACATCATGCCGAGATGTCAGAACAAGAGAAGTCGGTATTCAAGAAGTTCATCATAAGATTCAACCTGATCAGGTTGAATTAATCAGAAGAGACTATTATGCAAATGGTGGTTGGGAAACTTTCCTTTCATATGAAGATCCAAAACAAGATATTTTAATTGGTTTACTCCGACTTAGAAAAGCCTCAAAGAAGTACACGTATAGAAAAGAGTTTAAAGGTCAACAAACGAGTATTGTTAGAGAATTGCATGTTTATGGTTCAGTTGTTCCATTACATTCAAGAGATCCAAGAAAGTTTCAACATCAAGGTTTTGGTACTTTATTGATGGAAGAAGCAGAAAGAATTGCCAAAGAAGAACATGGCTCTTCGAAGCTTAGTGTCATTTCTGGTGTCGGTGTCAGGAATTATTACAAAAGATTAGGTTATGAATTGGACGGTGTTTATATGTCCAAATTTATTTAAGTCTTAAGTGTCCTAGATATTTCTTGTATAGTTTGTTTCTAATTTTCTTTTTTTTTATTCTTAATTGTGCTTTGATTAATACTTGTTGATCTTTTATCATTGAGTGGCATTCTTTATACAAGTAAACCTTTTATTTTTCATTCGGTATATCAAACGAGGGCTCGATTGCACCACATATGTCTTGATAACAGCTTAGGTTTTCTACAGTCAATTCTTTTTCACCAGTGAAAAATAACCTCCATTGGGTATCGGGTATTGAATAATTTGCCTTTGATCTTTCGAAATACCACTTATTTACAGGGTTATTTTTTCTTGATCTCCAAAGTAACTCATCTTTAAAGCTGTTCAACATTGCCTTAAAAACAATATCTGCAATGCCTGGTATTCCTTGCAACTTCTTAATAACTGCAAATTTATCAAGATATGCTACTGACCTACCATTCATTTTCTCCCATGTTATTATTGCACCACCTTCATAATCACCAGAAATAATTAAGCCAGCAACATTGCCATTAATTCTTTTCAAATAATGGGTCATATTGAGGTCTCTACCAAATGAATCATCAATCAAAAATTTAAGCTTCTGCAAATCAACTAGACCATCTTTCTCCATTTTAAGTAAATCCAAGCCATGTTTGGAGTCATCACATAAAAACACTGAAATCGGCATACCGTTTTTGACAATTGTCGTATTTAACTGAGGAGTTCGACGTAATGAAACAGGTAATGATGAAGAAATGGTTGGTCTATCGGTCAAAATATTATAAATAATTGGATTTGTTTCTCTATCAACTTGTTTTTCTTCTTCTTTTGTTGCCATATCAGGAGTTGTTAATATACCTGTAATATGGGGATACTTATCTAAAATTTCTTTCATTGCTTCAAGATTTGATAAATGTAAAGACTTAATTTCATTTGATAGCAAAAGTTTTTCTTCAATTTCATTTTTAATATCATTATATTCTTGTAACATATTAATTAAAACATGGCTACCATCTGATCTTTCAACACTTGGGAATCCACCTATTTGATCCAGAAAAACAATTTTTTCAACCGACAGAATATCTTTCATGTCATCATTTTGTAAAACGTTGATTGTTTCCTTTGTAATAGTAAAACCTTGAACACAGACTTCCTTCAATGAAGTTTCAGTTACCACAAAAGGAGAAATAATTGGAATTAAGCCAGAAAATATTGGAACACCAATCATTTCAGGTATAACAGTTTTCAATTCACCATTTTCTAATAAATCAAAACAACCTTGGACAATTCGTGATGGTATTTGATCACCTAAATAGTTTACAAAATTTTCTAATTTAAAATTAACAAAATCCTCAATGTCTTTTTCCACACTTGAACTGCATCCATTAATTATATCACCATCAACAATAATCACAGGACTTGCACCTAAACTCATTGCTTTTTTCAAAACAATACTTAAATTTTCTATCTTTTCATTATCCCATTGATCCAATCTTCTAATCCTTAAAACACAAGCACGTATAGTTTGAGTTAACGTAATTTCATTTCTAGGATCATTTAGTGGTATTTTACTATTTGCATAAGCAACATTAACCGTCTTAACATCTAAAAAAGTTTTGATATATTTGGAGTATTTTTTATTCGTAGCTACAATATCATCAATATCATTATTTTTATTCTCATCAACAATTTTATCTTTGTTTTTATAAAGATCATTTTCTTCAAGTAATCGATATTTGGAAAGATATGATCTAACTTCACGTTTGGTTGCCGTTGAATTTAAAATTGTTAAAATCAAATCTTTTTTTGCAATCGACGATCGTTCATGCTTAACTAAATTTGATTCATCGTCACAATTAACTGAGAATAATGAGCTATTAAACCGTTTATTGAATTTCACCCTCAAAAGATTTTTTTTCAATTGTAAATTAGCATATCGTCCATAATTATGTACAAACATAACCATTATTTAAAAATATGGAAATTTGGTGGAAAAAAAATCATATTTCGTCACTGAAAAGTATAGACCCATTGAAATTTGAAATTTATGTTATATAGCTAAAATTTGCATAACAGACTAGATGCATAAATAAGCGCGCTTACCTGATTAGTCAAGTTTGAGATATATGGCCACGGATCTAGAAAATTGATCAACCTACAAACGGTAACAAAGATTTCTGCATGTAAAGACGAATTACTTACAATTAAGTAATAGAAAGATATATATTACTGGATAGCCAACAATCTCTATAGAAAATGTGCTTCTTTACAATCACATGTTCAAAACAAATACTGACTAGTATGAGTAAGATCAAAAAACTATCATAATAAATTGAATGATAAAACAATATTTAATTAAATTATAAATCAGTATTTATATAAACAGTAAAAAAACTTTGCTGATATACTATTCATCCTTTTTGGATTCAGATAAATAGGCATCAATAGCGCCAATTCTTTCACCTAAAGTTGGGTGATTATATTCCTTTGCAGAATATAAAGGATCAACAACTAAACTTGATAAGTTTTCTTTATGTAAAGTAACTAAAGCAGTTTTTAAATCTTTTGATAAACCTTGTTCAGCTGCAAATTTATCGGCCTGATATTCATAAGTTCTTGTAATCAGATTCATTCTAAATTCCATAATGGCATCTAAAGGTTTTAAAACATCACCGAATAATAAGAATCCAATCAAAACTGGCATTTCATTGTTAAATCCAAATGATTTATAGAATGATTTATTTTTAATAAAAACTGCAAAAATTGAAAATATTAAGAACATATGAATTTGACCAAAAGTCATTAACTTTGTTGTGTGATTTAATTTCCAATGGCCTATTTCATGGCCTAAAACAGAAACAACTTCATCGATTGTTGAATGATGAATTAAAGTATCAAAAAGAACAATTTGTTTTGAACCCCAAGGTAATCCCATAAAATAAGCGTTTGAATGTCCTGAACGTTTTGAACCATCAATAACATATAATTTATCTAATGGGAACTTATTCGATTGTGCTAATTTTTCAATTTCTTCCTTCAATTCACCATCTTCTAATGGTGTTAAAGTATTAAATAATGGTTGAATAAATTTTGGATAAACGATGATGAAGAAAATTTGAACAACGAATAAGAAAACTGTAAGATAATACATAAATGAATCGCCAAAAATATCAATGATCTTTAAAAATCCAGCTAGAATTGGACCACCTAAAACACATGTAAGAATGAATTGCTTGATTGTATCAGAAATCCATAAATTAATTGTAAGTTTATTAAAACCATATGATTCCTCAAGTACAAAGTTTTGATAATACTTAGTTGGAATGCTAGTAATAATTGAAATAATCATAAATACTCCCATAAAAACTAAACTTTGAGAAATAATACTATCTTTGATTAAATTAGTTAATGATGGAACTAGAGTAATAAATTTGTTCAAAAGTAAACCAGAGTAACTCCACACTTTTGGTAGTAAATCAAACTTATAGAAAGAATAATTTTCAATCAAACTATAGGTACTTTCAAAAATTGAAAATTTTAACTTTGATAAACTATATTTACTTGATTTGATGACTGTTTCAGAATCAATTTTATAATCTTTTAGTTCCTTTGGAATTTTTTCTCCGTTTCTTTCAACACATTTTATTTGACGATATTTAACATAAGTGTCAAATAAATAATTAGATACTGTAAAACCAATGACCAAAGACTTCCAGTTAAAACCTGGACAGTCCATAAAGTCTTTAGTTGTATCTATTATAGAAATCATGATGGTTTGTTATCCAAAGAAGAAACGATGAAGGCAAAAATAACACATCATCAAAAACTCGACACTTTTGATTTCAACGCGTCTGTCCTCCATTATTTTCTAATTTTGATTAAATCGACTACAATTCTTTAAGAACTTCTAATACAAACAATAAATAAATCTTTATTAAAAAAGAGAAACTTAGAGATAAATAAATAAATCACTAGGAGGAATAAATAATCATAAATAAATAAAAAATCATAGTAACGTCAATTATAAATGAATCTAAAATAACAAAAAAATAAAACAAAAAAAAAACTTAATCAATTCTATTTTATTTTTCTAATGAATAACTTTTTTTTTTCTTTACATCCTTGATAAATTAAAATTCAAACAAAACAATCACTGATTGGATGCTTAATTAACTTCAGCAGCTAATTTTTCAGCCTTTGCAATAACATCATCAATACCACCAACCATATAGAAAGCGGTTTCTGGTAAGTGATCGTACTTACCTCCAAGAACATCTTTAAATGAAGTAATAGTTTCTTCTAATCTAACAAGCTTACCTGGAATACCAGTGAAAACTTCTGCAACTGAGAATGGTTGAGATAAGAATCTTTGAATCTTTCTTGCTCTTTCAACGGTTAATTTATCTTGTTCAGATAATTCATCCATACCTAAAATAGCAATAATATCTTGTAAAGATTTGTAAGCTTGTAAAGTTTCTTGAACTTGGGTAGCAACATCATAATGTTCTTGACCAACAACTGCAACATCTAATAATCTTGATTTAGAATCTAATGGATCGACAGCTGGGTAAATACCTAATTCGGAAATACCTCTAGATAAGACAGTAGTTGCATCTAAGTGGGCAAAAGTAGTTGCTGGAGCTGGATCGGTTAAATCATCAGCTGGGACATAGACAGCTTGGACGGAAGTAACGGAACCCTTCTTGGTGGTGGTAATTCTTTCTTGTAAAAGACCCATATCAGTTGCTAAAGTTGGTTGATAACCGACAGCAGATGGAATTCTACCTAATAAAGCAGAAACTTCTGAACCAGCTTGGGTGAATCTGAAAATGTTATCAATGAATAATAAGACATCTTGACCTTCTTCATCTCTGAAATATTCAGCAATGGTTAAACCAGTTAAAGCAACTCTTGCTCTTGCTCCTGGTGGTTCGTTCATTTGACCGAAAACTAAGGCGACCTTTGATTCACCTTCTAAGTTAATAACACCAGTTTCTTTCATTTCTCTGTATAAATCATTACCTTCTCTGGTTCTTTCACCAACACCAGTGAAAACTGAGAAACCACCATGTGCCTTAGCAACATTGTTAATTAATTCTTGAATGAAAACGGTTTTACCGACACCAGCACCACCGAATAAACCAATCTTACCACCTCTAGCATAAGGAGCTAATAAATCAACAACCTTAATACCAGTTTCTAAGACTTCAGCTGCAGTAGATTGATCAACGAAAGCAGGTGGATCTTGATGAATTGGTCTTCTTTCCTTACATTCAACTGGACCTCTTTCATCGACTGGATCACCAATAACGTTTAAAATTCTACCTAAAGTACCTCTACCGACTGGGACAGAGATTGGAGCACCGGTATCGTTAACAGCTTGACCTCTAACTAAACCTTCAGTACCATCCATAGCAATAGTTCTAACAGTGTTTTCACCTAAATGTTGAGCAACTTCTAAAACTAATTTAGTACCATCGTTGTCCATAATTAAAGCGTTTAAAATTGGTGGTAATTGACCTTGTTCGAATTGAACATCGACAACCGCACCAATAACAGACCTGTGAAAAAGAAATAAAAAACGTTATTAATGTTAGTATAATAATTCCAGGAAAAGGGAAGATATTGATATCGATATTGATATTGTTCAGTAAGTTGTTCATTTATTTTGTTCAACCAATTAAAATTCAATTTGCGCGAGGAAATTTTTGCCGATTCTAAAAAACGTTGTTCACAAGATTTCATGATTCGACAAAGACAGCAAGCAATGAATATCAGGAAAATACAAAGATATTGCATCAAAGAAACATAACGGTCACATCAATGGATTAGAAAGGTAACATAAATCTTGATAATTGCAATTGGAACTGGAAGTAGAATTGAAAAATCAAACTAAAACTGTGGTTTAGATGGTAGGATCAATAGATAACTGTTATTGCATATTAGACTAGTGAACTAGCCGCAAACAACAGACTAGCTGTACGTTGCGCTGAATGGATACCATAATATCAAGCAATGAAATTGGAAATTGAAGATACATACTTAACTTTACCAACAGCTGGAGCTGCGGTAGCTAAACCTCTGTTTAAGGCTAAGTTTGCCTTTGCTGCTTTGAGAGCAGTTCTAGTTGAAGTAGCAAATAATCTAGCAACCATCGTGGGAGTGAGAGCTATAGTTTAAGACGTTACACAAAAAGAAGAAGAAAAGCCAACAAGAACAACTGTCCACAAATAGTGTCGTCTTTGTCTTCGCCCTCGCTGCTTCCCTCTCTACCGCTCGCCTCTCTCGATCTCTCTTGAGCACTGTCTGCCAAACGCGCGCGTGTCGCCAAGGCCGCGCTCTTATTGGCCAACTGCTTTCAACATGTTTTTCACCGCTCGCCTGCCTAATCCGGTAGCTATTATTGTGGCACAGGTTTCGCTTTACACATTGCGGGTTACAGCTTACACGTCTTCTTCAACAACTACACTCACTGAAATCACTCGTTCCTTTTCCTCTGCCGTCAGACCAGTCATTTCCACTCGGAAACACTGTATGCAAAACACGTTTTTGCCAAAAAATCCATTCTCTTGTCTCAGCATTTCTAAGGAATGTCGTAATTCTTGTTTGTCTTGGTTTGTATTTAAACCACTGTTTTCACTCTTATTTTTACTTCCATTTTCATTTTCATTATCATCAACCACTAGTTCCATAACGTCGTGTCTACGTTTTTGTAAACGTCGGCTACTACGGCGTAGTGTAGCCTTATTATCAACCCCTACAGCTTCTTCCTCTTTTACTTTAGCCTTACTGATGATATCATCCCATTCACTTTCCTTATCCTTATACTGGTATATCCCTAATCCTTGTACTTCATTAACATTGTCACCATTTTTAGTAACTTCTCCTAATTGTTTCATACAAGCTTCGTATAAATCAACAACAATCCAATGAAAATGTACTCGTGTCTTACAATCTGCACATAGTTTATCATCAACTTCAATTCCTTCATCAATCAGTCCTTCACTTTTTCTGACTATCTCTTTACATTCAACCAAATATTCCTTCAATTTGATTTTTGGTATCATATGCATTATGTTATTAAACTTTTCATCTCTATAGATATTAACAAATTTTTCAACTTCTAAATTATATTCAAAACTAACCCATTGCATTATTCTTTCAACTTCATTCATTTCAATCCCTGTATCCTTAATCCATTCATTTTTACCCTTTTCATTCATCAAATCAAAATATATTTTCCTTAATAATTTAAACGTATCAAAAACACATTCTTTACCAACTTTTTCATATTCTTTCACGGCAGATGTACTGTATTCAACCCAATTAGGTAGTGTAAAATTAACTGCTTCATTAACATTGAAACCATAATTAAACCCTGAATGATAAACTTTTGGAAAAGTTATAATGAATTCTCCAGGTCTTTGAATTGTTTCATAAATTGGTATCCCCCCCTTTATCTCATTTGGTGATATCATACTGACTAATTGATGCATTAAATCTTTTTGCTTTGCCTCATACTCTGGTGCAACATCATTGATGATTTTTTCAAATTTTTCACTAAACTTAGATGGTATACCATACCATTTTTTTGGTGATCCTAAATGTGAATAATTTGCCGATAATGTATAATGATCTTCCTTATGCCAACAAAATGTTGATAAAGGACCCCCAATATATAACCATGGAACTGACATACCTGAAATCTGTTCTTCTTTTTTTAAATTAACATTATTATTTACTAATTCTTCACCTAAACTATGACAAACATATTCTAATAAACTACCCTTTGCAAACGGTAATCTAGTTAAATTCCATTCATCATTAAAATACATGAAATCTTCGGTAGTTTTTCTCGGATTATCAATCGTTGGGAATCCTGATATTTCGCCTGGTATACTGCTGTTTATATCTGCACCATACCTAATTTTTAATGTTTTAAACTCTTCTTCCGGTAGGGTAATAATACCATTTGCTAAATTCCAAAACATTTTACTCATATTATCTTCATTAAATTTGTTAGCTTCTAATTCTTTTTCACTTATTTTGAATCCTACATCTAACTCACCCTTTTTAATTAACTGAAACACTTTAATTTCCCACTCATCACAATATTTTTTAAATTCTTTCAAACTAAACTGGTTTTCAAATTCTTCTTCAAATCCATAATCTGAATAAACACTTGTGGATCCAATCAAACATTCATTACAAAACCAATCATACTTGGGTACCTTTTCTAACGGTATTGGTAAACATTTCATGTGATAACCTCTTGAACATCCATCACAGATTAATGTAGTTTCAGGTGATTTCGAGCTATAACAAACTGAACACGTTTCATTTAATTTTTCAGGTGTTAAAAAATCAGGCTTCAGTGGTGTATTATAATTTTTACTCTCTTCTCCATTTCTTGGTTCTGGAAACGTGCTTAAAGTTTCTGATGGTGGCGTTATAAGATTTATTATTAATGGTTTTATAGATGCGTTATTCATCTTTGAATTCATCTTCATACGTTTATTTGACATATCCTTTTTTGTATCAATTTTGGATATTTTAGTTTTCATTCTTTGTAATTGTTTCATATTTTCAGGCTGTACAAGTAAGGAAGCAGGATATTTCATTAACTTTTGTAATGTTAAATGATTGTTAATTATTGAGTCGTCGGCCTCTTCTAAATTCAACATACCTGATAAAATTTTACAATACATTGATAACATTTTCAAAAAATCATTATCTTCGGCATTTATTTTATAAAACCATTTCCTAATTTCCTTTTTACTTATGAAAATATCATGAATGTGAATTCTAGAACTATTTTTCATTTTAATCCACCCATTTAAATGATTTTTTAAATCGATTTCGGAAAGAGGATAGGAATCAGATACTCCATAACATAAATCATTAACAATAGGTAGCGCATTATATCCTTTAGATTGTAAATAGCAATTAAAACCTTCAGTAAAGCAAGCTCTTGATCTATTTCTTAAATTTAATTCATGTAATTTTTGAATTCTTGTATGAAATTTAAAAGTGTCCCAATCTAATGAAAAGTTTGGTTTCCAATTTTCGGGTGGAATAATCTTCAAAATACCATATTTATTTCCTAGCTCAATAATTTCCGGGTTTGACAAGTATTTTATTGGATGAATAAATTCCGTTTCATTTGGATGTAGTTCGGGTACCTTTTCTAGTTTAATAGTAGACATGATGGTCCTGCTTATTCTCTATATATACAACCTAGTCTTATATCAAACGGTAAGAATCCAACGCTGCTATATTTAAGCCGATTCAAATGAGATATTATAATTTACCGCCAATTATATTTCTCTCCCTCCACTATCCCCGTAGGCATCAAAATCCTTCCTCCCCTAATTTCTTTATCGCTCGCATCAATCTTATGGGCTCATTTGGGAAACCAAATTGAAATTTGAAATTTGTAAAATGTGGACTGTCGACTGTCGACGCAAACTCGGCTCAGTTGATCAGTGAGCGGTATAACTAATAGGCAAGGATACTGAAAGAATACATAGTGACGTATTTGAGGTGTTAATGATAAATGTCTAGTGGTTGGTTTTGAAATGTCATGGCAAAAAAAACAGTATATTTTCGGTGTTCAAACATGTAGAATATTCATTATTGTATATTCAGTCTTTTAATTACTTACTAAATTGAAAGCTAAAGCTGCGCAGATCAAAATACAAAAACCACTGCCATGTATTGTAAAAAACATGTTTATAAATAGTGTAATTGTCAAAGTATCCATATTTGGGCAGACTCCCTATTCGTTCAATAAAAAAGATCAAAAATAATTTTAAACAAACTTACACGTCTTTAAATGAGAACATGAATTTTCAACTTTTCGTGTCTTCAAAAAGCCTTTTCAAGTGGCAACTTTTTTTTCTTTATTAATAGAAGTTAATATCAAGAGTTTTGAAATAACAACAAATTATACTTACAACAATGGCTCTTTTTTCATCCAGAGCACTAATATCTGCAAGACTTTTACTATTATCCTATGTTGCATATCAGTTAATGGTTTCACCGCGTACAGTGATTGAGTATTCAGGTGTCGTGGTTCTGGCATCATCAATGAATTTGCCATTACTAATGGTCAACGATAAATCACCAATTTATGGTACTATTGGTCTAGTCATTATATCATTAGTTATAAATGATTTAGGTCCTTTATTGGAAGGTAATCATTCATATTTTGAAACAGTTGTATTTGCAAGACTGTCATTCTTCTTCGGATTATGTACTTACTGTTATCTTGGAAACTGGGTTGTTTTATGCAATAGTGTTGTATTCACTTACAGTTTTTTTGAAGTTTGGTTTGGTATCTTGACATTTTCTGTGTTGAAAGAAGAAAGACATTCGAGAGCTAAGCAGGATATAACTAAAGAAGCTGAATACAGAGAAAAATATGAAAGAGGTGAGCTGCCAGAAGATGAAGTTGAATCATATGAAAAGAAAATTAAAGAAGATGAATATAAAAAACTTATGAGTGAATTTAAGAGTTAATTTAAAGTGATAAAAGTTTATATATAAATAACGAAATTAGTATTACAATATTTTATAGATAATGGAAACAATCGATATTATTTCTTACCTAATCTGGATGCGATTTCAGCTGCTTCTTCGACAGATCTTGAAATTGCACCTCTAACTCCTTTATCTTCTAAAATCATGAGACCTCCAATTGTTGTTCCACCTGGTGTACAAACCATACTTTTTAAAGCTTCGGGGTGTTGACCACTTTCCATAACCATTTTTGCAGTACCTTCCATAACTTTTGCGGCACACTTTTTAGAAACTTCGTATGGAATTCCCATACGAACACCACCTTCGGCCAATGCTTGCATCATAAGTAGCACAAATGCAGGACCTGATCCAACTAGTGAAGTTGCTGCATCCATATTCTTTTCTGGTAATTCAAGCGCCATACCAACAGTATCGACAATTGCCATGATTGCATCTCTAACATTCTTGAAACTATCTCCTTGTAAAGCTGATGAAAAGGAAACAACTGCAGTACCACATCCATATTTTGCTGGAGTGTTAGTCATAACTCTTGCAACATATTGTGTACCTGTAACATCACTAAGTTGATCAATTGTCCAACCAGCTAATAAAGAAATGATAATCTTTTTTTTATTTAATGCTTCTTTGACTTGATTAATAATTGTTTGACACATAAACGGTTTACAGCCTAAAATAATAACATCTGCTTCTTTAACTGGATCAATATTACTTGATCCAAAAGTAGTTATAATTGAATCTCCGTATGTTTCTTGTAAGCGTTTTGCTGATGCTTCTGATCCTGTACAACAATAAATCTTACCTGGGTAAGGACTTGGTTTGGACTTTATAACTGCTGAAAGAACAGCTGATCCCATAACACCTGCACCGAGAATAGTTAATGTATAGTTTTCTGGGATAGACATATTAATATTGTGATATTCGTTGCTTTTGGAGAAGAGAAAAGAATGTTTCAGTGGTCCAGTCTGACTTGCACTTGAATAATTAAACATCAAGCCGAAACAACATTGAAATTTTTTGGTGTTATCAGCGATCGCTTATACCTTCTAAAGACTGTGTTGCAAAACATGTTGTCGTGCCGTGACAATTAACCATGTTGTTGATTTCAAATTTATACTTGTTATATTAGGCTTATATAGTTATATAGTTATGATACTATTTGGCGTTGATAATCCTTACTTTATACAGGCAGTGCATATAATAGTAGTATTAAAATAAACATTTGAAACCTGAAAAATGCATTTCATGATGCATCTAAAAATTAACCATTGTTAATTTAAGCAGAGAAGAACAAAAATTAAAAAAATTGAGCCAAGATAAAAACAACAAAATTCCATAACTTCAAAAAATTGCTCCAAATCAATAAACTTAACCTTTCAATAGAAAATTTAATGTTTGTTGTATATAAACTTATTTTATTTAAACAAAAAATGCTCAAAAAGTAATAAAAAGACAATAAATCAAGCTTATTTTTGTAAGTCTTAGTATAGCTACGTACAAAAATTCTATAGATAATGAAGTTAATCAGGCCAGTATGTAGCTTCTACATAAAGTAAAAAACAGAAATTAAAGATATAAACTAGTGGTTAAACTCAAAGTAATATTTAGTAAAAAAGAAATTTTGAATCAAGTCTAATAAGTCTGAATAGGACATAATAAATTACCTAGAAAAATCCCCATGTTTGACAACAATGTTGTTGGGAACTCCAAAGCAGTTTTTAATCTTTGTTTAACAGTACCATCCAAAGTATTAATAATCATACCATCTAACTGTGGGCTCCATTGATCCCTGAACACCATCTTAGTAATATTGTCAGTGCTATTGGTAATATGAATGTTGGTACCAGCTTGTGAAAATCCTGGTAACAAAACTGGGAACAATGGAGTTGCGTCACCGTCACTCGTAACCCTTAAATAAGTATTGTTCGAATTTGTTGCTAAATCTTCCTTAATGGTTTTACCATAATGCTGGTCCATGTATTGAGACATAGCAATATCTGCATATTTTGCACCACCAAATGTAATTAAACTAACAACATTTGATGCAAGTGCAACTTCATTACCTGTTAATGCGGCAACACCAGCACCAAAAGCTTTACCAGCAATAAAAATTGAATATTCTGGATTAAGTGTAATTTCTCTAAGGAATAAAGGTAAATCCTTAAAAATTAAATCCATTGCTAACATTTGACCTTCTTGAACCATACAATCTGGACACGAAAAATCAACTTTATTTAAACCGTCTAATACAATTTTTGGGGTATAAGAAACAAGTCTAGGTAATAAAGCAATTGTGGGATTATCACCGTAGACTGCCCATAATTCTTTATTATTATTATCTTTTAAGAAGAAGCCGTTTACACCGTTATCTGAAACGTGAAAAACTTCACGGCCTGCATCAAGTGTACCCTTTTCAACACAATCAACTAAGGAAACTAATGATGAATAACGTGTAATATTACTATACAAATCTCCAGGGACTTCACCAAGATTGAACGCATTTTGATTTGTTGGTAGTGGTAAAATACCTTGTAAGTATTGTAATGGCGTATAATTGGTATCAATAGCTTTTTGAATGACTGGTGCTGCTGATGTTGCAGCAGCTGATAAAAGAAGAAATGTATTGAATAACCTCATTTGAGTGATTGCATAATTCTAAAATTTAATAGAAAAAGGTTACCATTTTGAATAACAAGGAAATGAACCCACTTTTATAATAAAGTTTTGCAGTAAAGATTTAATCTTAAAAAGTACAATGCCATTTTAATAATGAGTTAATCAGTAAACTTTAAGTTACCCACTAGCTTGTATAAACCAATAGAAATGCTTATCGGCTCAATTTACAAAAACAATATACAATCTGGAACTTTATGCATGATTTTCAAATTCAAACAATAAAAAGAAACGAAAAAACACCACATTGATATTTGATGCCTTAAAATTGATAAAGTAGAAAATTACTATCCTCCTTAAGAATGCTACTTAAAGTATTCATTAATAATTACTTACAATAACTTTCAATCACTTCCCAAACAATATGCATCTCAACTCTAGGTATTAAAAACCATTCAGTATGGACTCCAGAAATTTTAGTTAAAACTTTCCCACTCTTTTCATCATTTTTATTTCGTGAGCACCCATCACAATACATTTTACCAGTTCCATATTTGTCTCTCAATACTCGGTGGATTTTCTGTTCTGTTTGATAAGGATTTGTCGCAACAAAACAGGTTTTTTCCTGATTCAAGTTTGCATATTTTCTGCCAGTTGAGGTGCTATTTACCCGCAATTGTTTTCTCTCTCCTCCAATATTAAGTTTTTTAAACAATTTAGTTACTTTATTAACCGATTTATCCTTATTTGTGGTATACGTAGGCACCAGGCATCCAGGATAAATTAAAATAAAGTCGGAATGACCACATTGTTGTCTCCATTCTTCAACTCTAATTTCCGGCCTTTTTCTTGTAAATCCAATTTTCAGAAGTATTTTTTCGGTCGTATCAAACGGTGTGATCAAATTGTAATCCATCCAATTGTTCTTTGTTGGTGCAGCACTCTGTAAATGAGGTGTTTTAGTTGGTTTAGGATTCATCATATGAGCATACGTGAAAACATAAATATTTCCTGGCTTATCAATATCTTCATAGTAGTGTTTGAATGGATTAATATTGAACTTTGCTTTGATGTTTTGTTTATCATTTTTATCATCTTTTTTTCTAGTAGTCGTCTTGTTTTTATCCAGTTCTTTATTGTTATTTCGTATTTTGACGTGAATGTAACACAATTTGTCATTAGGTAGTGAATAAAGCTTACAACGTGTTCCTTTTGTAGTAATTGCCACACATTGTTTCCTCTCTACAGTCATAAAACTACTTTGCAAACAGCAAATTAATGATTATTCTGTTTTGAAGTATGGAAAATACGAAAAAAGAAAAAATTGAAAACATGGTTTCGCATAAGTTTCCGTAATAGGCATGCATCACTATTAGCTATTAGCCTTTTATTCCGTTGTACCTCATTTCTTTCTTTTAAAGTTGTATCAACGGAAGATACTTATCTTTTTTAATGACCATATTAGTACGGATACTATCATTATTACTGCTTACAATATACAATCATGCATTTCCGCTCAACAGATTAGATGACATTGAGAGGGAGATCGATATACAATTATTACTGGAGACTAAAGCGTTTTACAAAAATTTGCCTAAATTAAAACCATATCCAAAAAAAGAAGAAATGTCCATAAAGGCAGGAGAAATACCTCAATTTGTAATAGATTATGCACCGTTGGTTTTTTTATATTCAGAAGAACGATATTTACCTTATGATATTGAAGAGTTTGTGTCTAATTTTAGACCCACTTGGAGAAATGGAACCACTATAGATTTACCCGGCAAAGATCCAAATGACCCTTTATATATTAATCAAACATTGTTTTTATCAGATTTAGAACACTTGCCCAATTCAACAGAAGAAGAAAAAGTCTTTATATCATCATTAACAGATTTTGATGCTGATCCAGAATATATTACAGGTAAACATAATAAACCAAATTATTACAACGGAGAGATTAAAGATGCACCTGCAACGTTAATTGTGACGGATAAAGGTAATGGTTGGGTTGATGCGTACTGGTTTTACTTCTATTCATTTAATCTAGGACCCTTTGTTATGGGATTTGGACCTTTTGGAAATCACGTTGGAGATTGGGAGCATAGTTTAGTTAGATTTTACAACGGTGAGCCAGTTATTGTTTGGATGTCAGCACATGGAGGGGGAGGTGCATACTTTTATGATTATATGGAAAAGGAATCATTACCTTCAACAGGTATTTCAGTTGGTAATGGTAAACAACCTGTAATATTTTCTGCAAGAGGTACACATGCAAATTATCCAAGTACTGGTCAACATAGTCATGACTTACCATATTCAATATTGAGTGATTTCACAGATAGAGGAGGACTTTGGAATCCAGCACTCAATTATCTAGCATATACTTTTACACCAGATGAGAATAAACATCATGAGATGGAATTAACAATTGCTAATGGCTCTCATCCTTTTAGAGAAGCTAAATACGGTAAGTGGCTAGAATATAATGGGGCATGGGGGGATCCAAAATTAGACCCGCTAGATGAAAGACAACATTGGTCACCATTTGAATGGAAATATATTGACGGACCAACAGGACCATTAACGAAAAATTTAGCACGTACAAGTGCATGTCAACGTGCAAAATGGTGGAATTTCTGGAGCGGATGTAACGTTCGTAATTACATTCAATATGGTGAAGGTGTATTTGATCAAGAAGGTAATAACAATTGTGGACATTTATATTCACATTTCCAAAATAAATGGATTAGGAAAATTGTTGAAACAATTACGTGGGGTGGTTGGATTTGCTTTATTATTGATTTGTTTTATGGCTAATCTTTATAGAACTATAAAAAAATATGTACTGCTATAATACCCGTTGTTTTTATTTACCAACTGGAACCACCATTTCCTTCGTAAATTGTTCCCAAGTATCCCAGTAACCAGGCGCAACAATTGTACTATTATGATTGGCATTAAAATCTCTCCAAATTTTAACGCATGTTCTATCAGGTTGATTTTCGCCGACTGTTTCATATAAAACTTTCATATGTTCAGGTGGAACAATTTCATCCTTTGTACCAGCCAAAAATAAGCACGGTATATCTGGACTAATACGTTTAATTTCATCTTCACTATCCCAATTTTCTGAGCATAGCCAACTAACATATTTCAGAAATGGGAAAATATGCGGTACAACCTTTGGTATATTAAGGAATGTATTCTCTAATATCATTCCTGAAATTTGATTCCCATACTTAGCAGTTATGTAAATAGCAACAGCACCACCAAGTGAACGACCATAAGTTATAATTGAACTTTGAGCTAATTGTTTATGAGAAAGTATGAACTTCATTATAGCGTCAGCATCTAATTTTAAACCCTTTTCATTTGCTGAACCTGTAGAATGCCCATAACCACGATAGGAATATATGAGAACATTATATCTTAGATTTTGATACAAGTGTTGGACAACTGGTAAAAATAATCCAATATTGCCTGCATTTGGAGACAATACAAGTATTGTTTTATTTGAATAATTTATGTTATTTTGATCATGTAAGAGCAAAAAAGTTTGTAATGATTCACCATCATCTGTTTTTATTTGTATTTCTTCATAAGGTAGACCGTATTTATCCGGGGTATCGACGCTTTCACGTGCATTATTTAAAGCGGAAGGATAAACCAATCTACGTTGAAAGATGTAAAGGGCGGCCATTGTTATAACTGATGCGGATGAAATCAGGTAAAACCCTGCACTAGCTAACGTACGTGTAATCTGAAAAAGAGCAGCAACTGATAGCATAATATATGAGATTTTTTGACTTATAAAAGGTTTGAGCTAGGCTGAAAGGTTTTGATAAAACATGGAACAAAGAACATAAATCATGAAGTTTAGAACATTATTCATGGAATATGGATTATGGAATAAAATTGAATTGTGCAATCGCTGCCTGTGTTTTTGTTTTTGTTTTTGCTTTGTTTTTGTTTTTGTTTTGTTTTGTTTTTGTTTTTTGTTGTTGATTTCTTTTTTTCTTTTAATGATGTTAAATATTCCTTTTTTTTACTTCTTTTGCAAAGCAATACACTCATTTAACACATCAAAAATATGCTTTCCATTCAAGCCCTTGCTACCAGCATTATTGCATTAGGTGCTAGTTTGCAGCCCGTCTCTGCATTATTACCTATTGAAATTAAAAGTAACAGATTTATTAGACCTAGCGTTGATTCAGATGACGGTTCAGTTTTCTTTATTAATGGTGTTGATTATCAACCTGGTGGATCATCCGCTTATACTTATAATATGACATCTGATGTTTTAACTGATCCCCAAGTTTGTGCGAGAGATGCAACGCTTATTCAAAATTTAGGTGCAAATACTATTCGTATCTATACTATTGATCCTGAGTTAAATCATGATGAATGTATGTCTATTTTTAATGCTGCAGGTATTTATGTTATTTTAGATGTTAATTCCCCATTAGGTGGTGAAAGTTTAAATAGAGATGATCCTGAAAGTACCTATGCTGCATGGTACATGTCAAGAGTTTTCAAAGTTATTGAAAGTTTTAGAACTTATTCAAATGTCATTGGTTTTTTCCTTGGTAATGAAGTTATTAATGACGGGAAATCTGCGGATATTGATCCAAAGTATTTACGTTCAATCACAAGAGATGCGAAAGAATATATTTCGAATCGTTTAAGTGAAGATGAAGATGCAAGAAACATTTATGTTGGTTATTCAGCCGCTGATGTTGTCGAATTAAGAATGCCAACTTATGAATATTTAACATGTGAATTAGATTCAAATTCAAATGACTCTAGCATTGATTTTTTTGGATTAAACTCGTATGAATGGTGTTCAGGGGTTAATGATTGGAAATCATCAGCGTATGGAGATCTTCAAAACGATTTTGCAAACTCTTCAGTCCCAATGTTTTTTTCAGAGTATGGTTGTAATACCAAAAGACCACGTACGTTTGAAGAAGTTAGTGGTGGTATTTATGATGGTTTAATTGATGTTTTAGCCGGTGGATTAGTATACGAATATTCACAAGAAGCAGCAGATTATGGATTAGTTGATATTGACGACGATGAAGTTATTTTGTTAGGTGATTATTTTAATTTTAAAAGTCAATTAGCAAAATCCAACATTCCAACAATTAATGAAACAAAGGTTGAAGATTACAAGCCAGCTAAATGTAACTCCACATTAATTGAAAAATATGATGATACATTTAGTGCAAATTTTACATTACCACTAGCAAATAAAGATACTCAATGGATGATTGATAATGGTGTTTCAGTTAAACATCAAGGTGAATTTGTTGATGTTGATAAATACCTAAGTGTTTATGTTTCCGATGGTACAGTTGCAGAAAGTTTGACCAAGGCCGAATTTATTGTATCAACAGGATCAGCTACTTCAACAACCGAAATTTATTTAACCATTGATTCTACTAACTTAATTAACAGTAAAAATGTCTCAAGGACATCATCATCATCCTCATCTTCATCATTAACTACATCAACTCCCGCTAGTCAATCCACTTCAACAACCGTGTCATCGATCAGCTTGTCTTCATCCCACAAAAATGAAGTTGGTAAACTTGATGCAAGTAAATGGACAGCTGGATTCTTTGGTGTTGTTTTAGCACTTATATAAATATAAGTTTATTGTTCGTTTTATATTTTTATAAAATTTTCTCCTTCCTTCTTTCTTTCTTTTTTCTTTTATAATTCTTACGTACTTTACATTTATTTGGTCACATTTTATAACATTTATACACAAACTACAAATTAACAAATTTTAAGTAAGGATCAAAAGAACAAATTTCGTTGTATTTTTTCTTTTATTCATTCAACTATGTTACCAACAGAAAGAAACCAACAAGCATTGATGATTGAATTTGTTGTAGGTTTTTTTACCTTATACCTATTACCGAGATGGCATGTCGACAGTAAATTAAGAACTTCTACATTTACCAATCCCAATTATATTATGCATGAATTTCAACAGATTACCATTAATAACCTTCAATACAATTTGGTTTGTTTCATGTATAATAAAAACTGATGGTATGATAGATATCTTTAGTATGTTTATAGTATCTGTTCTTCAAAGAGGATGTTATAAATCCTTTTTTAAGATTCTGCATCTACGTGATCTTGTGAATAAACTACTCAAATTGGTAGTTATTTATATTGTGAAAAGATCATTGGGTTACAAGTTTTTAATTGCAAATAAAAGAGATTTGAGTAAGTAAAATTGGATTGTGCTTTTATTACTCTTTAATGTATTAGCATCTGGAGTGTATAAAACTTATTGTTTAGTGTGTAATAACTGTCAATAATAAAAATAGAGACCGATACTACAATTGAGCACAAGGCGATGATTATAAACGTCGATAGCTTGAACAAGTATATGGTTAGCATAAACTTTATATAGCTGACATGTCCAAATTATATAATGGTAAGGAAATCCTTCCATTTGAAAAAGATGCGTTCATTTTTAACAAATCATTGTCGTTATGTTGAAAACAAATTTCAAACAACAAAAACTTGCAAAAAAAATAAACCATCTGTGATTCAATGGCATGTCACCCTTATCAGCCAATCCAACAATTCAAAAAAATCCAAAAAAGTAAAGCCAAAAAAAAAATAAAAATAGAGAAAAAAGATTTGATAATACCAATAAATCGGATAAACAATAAATTAACATCGTCAAACCTTTTGAAAAACTCTTCGATTCTTTTATCTCTGCACGAACCAAAATGCATAGACCTTATGATCGCAAATTTAGCTATCCAATATGGGCATTTGTAAAATGAAGCATACTAGATAAAAAATCCATCAATTAAGGAGTATCGGTTGTTACTCCACAAAAGTGAAGTAATCTTCCCAAATGCATGATAACCAAAATTGGTAATGCATTTGCCTGAATAAAAAACAAAAGCAAAAAAAAGAACAAGAAGAGGATTAATTGAATGTAAGAAGAACAAGTGGCCATGAAAAAACCAACTTTCGTGAAACACAGAACTTTCTCACGCAAATTTTTGATTTCCAGTTTCAACACGTAATCATCATACAATAGAAACAGAATAAAACAGAATAAAGCATAAACCAGGATTAAATACAACACAATGACAAAGGCATCGGAAACAGCAATCTATGCAATTACGCTTACATCTATTTATTTCATTCTATACACAGGCATAATCCCAACAAGCGCTATCTTTCAAGATGAAATCTTACCCGTGATTCCATTTTGGTCATTAGTTTCATTTGGATCTTATACATTGTTCAGTTTAGGTTATGGTGTTTATACATTACAAGATAAGGAAGATAAATATGTTGAATTAAAGGAACAGATTGGTGAAGCTAAGGAATTTTTGAAAACAAAAGGTATTGATTGTTAGTTTATTAAATGTATATATATTTTATATTAAATTCTAAATAATGATAATATTATAACTTTAATAAATAAATAAATAAATAAATAAATAAATAATAAATTTACATAGCTCCAGATACGGAAATGCGTTTTTTAACACAATGATTCTTTAAATGACTCTTTTTATCTTTCTGTTCCTTCTTCTTCTTCTTTTCAAACATTGCAAATACTTGTAATCCTACAGGCATGCCACGAATTTCTTCTACATCATTAGCAGCAGACATACCTTCAGAAACAAATGCTTTATCCAGTATTTTAGGAGGTGATTCCCAATCAACAGGCCATTTTTCTAAGTTTTTATTATTTTTATCTTGTTTCAGTAATTTCCTTGCAGCTTTAGCTCTTTTAAATTTCCAGTCTTCTAAATCTTCATTAAATAATTCCCAGACACAATTAATGCATCCACTCATACAACAATTATCAGGTTCAATTGGTCTTTTAGGGACTTTAACACCTGCAATATTTTTAGACTCCAATCTGTAAGAGATATCACGTCTTGAAGACTTTGTTGTAGTTTTAGAAGATCCACCGAAGACTTCACTAAATGTAGGTTTATGATCCTTTGATCTGGTATCAAAGACTAAAGCTGTCGGTTCTTCTTGTTGTTTTTTCTGACGTGCTATATAATAAGCATCCGATCTAACCATATTCAAATGTCCAATTTCAACCACTGAATCATAGTATGCGTATTTTCCAAATGAATGTAGTCGTTGTGTTTTTTTGATAGAATTCGAATAATAACGTATGAAAGTAAATGACATTCTATTAATCCAAAACACACCCAATATCGATATCTCTATCTATTTAACGATCAACCTATCTACGATATCTATAAAAATCCCATCAGTCAAGCAAGGAATAATTCTTAGTTCCTTACCGAATCGGAGCGAATTTTTTAGCTTTTTGAGCAGTTGAAATTCTATTTTTTATTTTTTATTTTTAATTTTGACTTATTTATTTCTTGTTTCATAGGATGGCAAAAAAACAAAAGGCAAATAGTGCATAATCTTACATTATTTGTAGATACACATTACACATCACACGCTTACAATGTCATTGATTATCAGGTTTCGTTCTAAAGATGGTCAATATCGATTAAATGCATCATCAACCACTGCATTCGGAGATTTATTGAATGAATTGATAGTTTCGAAATTACCAAAATCTATAAGTACGGATTCGATATCTATAAAATTTCCAAACGGTACTTCTTATAATTGCAATGATATAAATATGAAAACCCTTGATCAATTGATGTTAAAAAATGGTGATCTATTAGTATTGGATTACTCAGTAAATACTAATGCCAGTAACGTTGTCATGGGTAAAAGCATATCAGGTAAAGTTATGGATACTGTTGCTATAAATACTTCTAATCTCATCACATCCAAACAATCACCGCTTGATGATGAATTAGATCAAGATCCAGGTTTTATTCCACGCAAGAAAGGCTCATTATGTAAACATAACGATCAAGGTATGTGTGAATATTGTTCACCATTACCACCATGGGATAAAGAATATCAGTTGAGTAATAATATCAAACATATGTCGTTCCATTCTTATGTTAAAGAGTTGAATAGCCATGTCAACAAGGGAGACAGTAGTTATATATCGCCATTAAAGCCGAGTAACTTCAAAATTAGTAAAAAGTGTCCATCAGGTCATGAACCATGGCCAAGAGGTATTTGTTCAAAATGTCAACCATCTGCTATTACATTACAAAGACAAGAATTTCGAATGGTTGACCACGTTGAATTTGTTAGCAGCGAGATTGTTAATGATTTTATAAATTGTTGGAGAATCAGTGGTAGCCAAAGAATTGGATTATTATTGGGTAAGTATTCAAGATATGATAAGATTCCATTAGGTATCAAATGTTCAGTTGAAGCGATTTATGAATTTCCACAAATAGATAAAGACGACGGTATTATTTTACAAGAGTGGGAAGATGAAGATAAGATTCTGGAACTTTCCAAACATTTGGGATTGGAACCAATTGGCATTATATTTACAGATTTATCAGATTCAGGTAAGGGAGATGGTAGTGTTATTTGTAAGAGACATGTGGGTTCGTTTTTCTTATCATCATTGGAAATATTATTTGCAGTTAAGTGGCAGTTGAAGTTTGCCAATAAATGTAAGTGGAGTGAAAGCGGTGAATTCAGTAGTAGATTCATTACATGTGTTGTAAGTGGTAATACAAGTGGAGAAATTGAAGTTAATGCATATCAAGCAAGCGAAGCAGCTGAAGGATTAGTTAAAGCGGATTTAATCTGTGCATCGACACACCCAGATCAAATGTTTATCAAGAGCACCACTGACGAGAGGTACGTTCCGGATATTTTCTATCAGAAAATCAACGAATACGCATTGCAAGTGAAACATAATGCCAAACCGTCATTCCCCGTTGAGTATCTTGTTGTTTCACTCACACATGGTTTCCCCGAACAGGCAAACACCGCCGCCACCTCCATCTCCACCACGACCAAACCTTTCACGGTGGAAAACCGTGCATATCTCGGAGAAACACCCACTCTGGCCCAGCTCCAACAACACTTTGTCTCTGGCTTCAGTGGCCACCCGGACCCGTCCACCTTCCTCCACGAGCTCTCCAACTGGCATGTTCTCTACTACATTCTCTGCCTACTGGACGTCTTGAGCCCCGAGGAGAAGACCCTTGTGTGTGGCGCAGTGGCGGCCCAAAACGGCAACTTGGCGCAGGCGGTGGCGGCGCAGGCGGGCTGGAAAACTTTGGAAACGCTCGCTTCTCTTTGAGGCGGTGAAACGAGAAGTCGAACTTCTAGAAGCTTCCAGATTTCCAGACGTGGGAAATGAAAATTTTTCAATTTTTACGTTTTTCAACTATACGATCTACTTATTTCATCCAGTTTGCCACTAAGGTTAGGTGTCTACTTCCGGAATTTTGAACCTTTCCTCCCTCTTTTCTTCCTCCTCTCCCTCTTCTTACCAAGTAATACATATCTAGCTAGTTATAAAAATGTCCACTCCATTTGGTGTCGATTTAGGTAACAACAATTCCGTCATCGCTGTTGCAAGAAACAGAGGTATCGATGTCGTTGTCAACGAAGTCTCGAACAGAGCAACTCCAACCATCATTGGTTTCGGTATGAAAAATAGATCCATTGGTGAATCCGGTGCAACCCAACAAACTTCCAATATCAAAAACACCGTCACTGGTCTTAAAAGATTACTGGGTTTATCTCCAGCATCTCCAGATCTTCAAGTTGAAAAACAATATTCAACTGTTCAATTAGTTGATCAAGATGGTCAAACTGCTGCAAAGGTTAGATATCAAGGTGAACAACAAGAATTTACTTCTTTACAATTGGCGGCAATGTATTTAAATAAATTAAAACAAACCACCGAAAAGGAAACTAGATCAACCATTAAAGATATCTGTTTAGCTGTCCCAGTTTGGTACACTGAAACTCAAAGAAGAGCTGCATTTGATGCTTGTAAAATTGCCGGCCTTAACCCTGTTAGAATCGTCAATGAAGTTACTGCAGCTGCTGTTGGTTATGGTGTTTTCAAAACTGATTTACCAGAAGATGAACCAAAAAATGTTGCCTTCATTGATATTGGTCATTCATCTTATACTTGTACTATTGCTGCAATTAAAAAGGGTGAAATGAAGGTTTTAGGTGTTGGTTATGATAAACATTTTGGTGGTAGAGATTTCGATAGAGCAATTACTGAACATTTCGCTGATGAATTTAAAGAAAAATATAAGATTGATATTAGAACAAATCCAAAAGCTTATTCAAGAGTTTTAGCTGCATGTGAAAAATTAAAGAAAGTTTTATCTGCTAATACAACTGCTCCAATTAATATTGAATCTGTTATGAATGATGTTGATGTTTCATCTCAATTAAAGAGAGATGAATTAGAAGAATTAGTTCAACCTTTATTAAAAAGAGCTGCAAATCCTGTTAATGATGCATTAAAAATGTCTGGTTTAGAAGAAGTTGATTCAATTGAATTAATTGGTGGTACTTCCAGAATCCCATGTTTAAAGGAAACAATTACTAAAGTTTTCGGCAAACCATTCTCAACAACTCTTAATCAAGATGAATCCATTGCAAAGGGTGCTGCATTCATTTGTGCAATGCATTCTCCAACTTTAAGAGTTAAACCTTTCAAATTCGAAGATATTAATTTACATTCAGTTACTTATTTCTGGGAACAAGGTACTGAAGAAACTGATCATTTAGAAGTTTTTGGTAAAGGTTCATCTTATCCATCAACTAAAATGATTACTTTATATAGATCTAAAAATTTTGAAATTGAAGCAAAGTATACCAATATTGCAGAATTACCACCATCTACTAATGAAATCATTGCAAAATGGTCAATTACTGGTGTTCAAGTTCCAGAAAATGAAGAAGTTGCAACCGTTAAAGTTAAGGTCAGACAAGATCCTTCTGGTTTCTATACCATTGAAGAAGCACACATTGTTGCTGAAAAGGAATTTAAGGAATTAGTTGAACAACCTGAAGTAACTACCGAAGAAACTAAAGAAGGAGAAGAAGGAGAAGAAGTTAAAGAAAAAGAACCAGAATATAAGATTGTTAAAAAATTAGTTAAAGTAGCTGACTTAAATGTTGAATATTTTGGACAAAATATTTCAGCTGTTAAATTAGATGAGTTCCATGAACAAGAATTTAAGATGGTTGCAGATGATAAATTAGTTGCAGAAACTGAAGAAAGAAAAAATGCATTAGAAGAATATATCTATACTCTTAGAGGTAAATTAGAAGATGAATATGCACCATTTGCAAATGAACAAGAAAAGGAAAAATTATCAAAATTATTAATGGATACCGAAGAATGGTTATATGATGAAGGTTATGATTCCACCAAGGGTAAATATGTTGCAAAATATGAAGAGTTAGCATCTTTAGGTAACCTCATTAAAGGTAGATATAATGCGAAACAAGCTGAATTAAAACTAGCTGCAAGTTCAAAGGCTAGTGCAAAGAAGGAACAAGCTGCAGCTGCTGATATTTTTGCTAAAATTGCTGCAAATAGAAAGAAAGATGCTGATGGTGATTCTGAAATGAAATAGATTTAGTATTTATATTTATTATTATATAGTTATTTATTAATATATTATCTCACTTAAAATGTCGCAAATGTAGGATATCATATAATGAAATGATGAAATGGTTTAGAACTTGAAACTTAACAATTAAAAATTAAAAATCAACGCCTTTTTTTGATGCGGTCATCGGGAAACTCAGAAAAAAAAATTAAATTTTTGATTACTGAATGATTGATGATTATTTGATATTACCTATAAATTATCAATCATCCAACAATCATCAAATGCCTTCTAACGGAAACAACGATTTATTTGATAAAAATCTAATACCTCATAGTATTCCACTACAATCATCAAACCAACAATCCAAGCTTTCGCTTGCTTTCCAAAAACAGGCTTCAAATCAGAACCCGGCATCAAACAATTCAAATACTGAATTACTAAAAGCATCTTCAGTAGAGGTAAATAAGGATGAAGATGAAGATCGAATAAACGAACAATTAAACAGAAAATTATTGATTCCACCATTTAAAAACAAAAATCAAAATCAAAATCAAAATCAAAATCAAAGTCAAAGTCAAAGTCAAAGTCAAAATTCTACCATTACTACAGGATTAAATGTTTTAACAACATCAATTATTTCTGAACCACAAACTCAAATTCAATTGGATAATAATATTATTATACATCCAGAAAAAGTTACTGAAATAAATAATTTTAAATTAAAAGAGAGTTTACAAGAAAGTTTAAAATTTGATCAGCAACAGAATAGCAATGGTTATAACTTTAATTATAGTCATAACCACAACCATAATATTAAAACTACTAATCATGCACAATTCGAGTTGCAGACTGATACTAACAGTCATAACCAATCCATTGATTCCAAATCATCATTAGCATCAACTCTTAATGAAGATGATGAAAATGTCCATGTTGTAGATCTATCAATTATTAATTCTGATGATGAAGAAGAAGAAAAAGAAGAAGAAGATGATGATGAAGTAGGACAGAAAAAACATAAAAAGGCAGAAGAAGATCCAGTTGATTATAAACCTGGTGGTTATCATCCAGCATATATCGGAGAGTCTTATAAAAATGGTAGATATCTATTAGTTAGAAAATTAGGATGGGGACATTTTTCAACAGTTTGGCTCGCAAAGGATACTAAATTACATATTCATGTTGCAATGAAAGTAGTTAGAAGTGCACAAGGATATAGAGAGACAGCAGTTGATGAAATTAAATTATTAACAAAGATAAATATAACTGATACATTACATCCCGGTCATCAATATTTAATTAAATTATTAGACTATTTTGATCATATTGGTGAAAATGGTACACATATTTGCATAGTTTTTGAAGTGTTGGGTGAAAATTTATTAGGTTTAATTAAAAGGTATAAACATAAAGGATTACCAATAAAGTTTGTTAAACAAATAGCAAAGGAAATCTTATTAGCAGTTGATTTTTTACATAGAAAATGTGGTATAATTCATACCGATATTAAACCTGAAAATATATTAATTGGAATTAATCAAGTAGAAGCATTAGTTAATTATTTGGAAGATACTGAATGGGAACGTCATATATTGAAAAAAGTTTCAAGTAAATATTTAATTAATAATAATGATAGTATTGATACTAAAAGTTTAACAAATCTAGCAAGATCTAGAAGTTTTGGTAAAACAAGGTATGGGAAAGGTAGATCAAATTCAATCATAACTGATTCTCAGCCATTACCATCGCCATTAAGATCGTATTCAAGCAATTATTTAAATTCACCATTAACCAAAACAAATAGTAATAATACAATAAATGCTAGTCATCATTCCCAGAACAATAATAACAACTTACCAACAATTCCAATACCTACAAGTACAAAATCCAATTATTCGATGTCCAACTCATTAGTTTCACCATCAACTGAATTACCAAGTAAAATGTCATTTAAAGATATTCAAAATATAATGAATTTACAAAATGAAACCGAAAAAAATCTATTCAATTATGTTCCACCTAATGAAGATGAATTAATAGATGAAGATTTTATAAATATCAAAATTGCAGATTTAGGTAATGCATGTTGGATAAATAGACATTTTACAAATGATATTCAAACAAGACAATACAGATCACCTGAAGTTATACTTGGTAATCAATGGGGGTGTTCAACCGATATTTGGTCAATTGGATGTTTAATTTTTGAATTATTAACTGGTGATTTCCTCTTTGAGCCAACCGAAGGTACAGGATTCAGTAAAAATGATGATCATTTAGCACAAATTATTGAATTGTTAGGTGATATTCCAGATTATTTAATTAGATCAAGTTATTACGGTAAATATTATTTTAATTCAAATTTTAAAACATTAAGGAAAATTCAAAATTTGAAACCATGGCCATTAAAAAGTGTATTATTAGAGAAATATAAATTTAGTGATAAGGATAGTTTAGAAATTTCCAATTTCCTAAAATGTTTGTTAATTATTGATCCAAAATTACGGATGGATGCAGCTGGGTTATCTAATCATTATTGGTTAAATGATTCGAATGTTGAAGGTCATTTAGATAGAGAATTTGGTACCAGAGGTGAAGATATTGGAGAAGGTTGGTATCGTGAAGTCAAAGTGTAATTAAATTGCGACTGTATTGTATTAAATAAATGTTAAATGTGTACTGCACTCTTTTGGATAAACAAGGCACAAACCTAAATAACTTTAAAAAGTGAATTTTTTTGAAAAAAGAAGTTGGTGATTCATAATTTATAATATTTGCTCAACGAACACAAAGGGAAACAAAAAACAAAAATCTCAAAAAAAAAGAGCACAAACCCGCAACTTTAAAATCGAAAAATTATGTGTCGTAAAGTTCATCATTTAAGATACATTGCATATTGTATACGCAGACCACTAATATTTATCTGCAACCCAGAAATAAGAAACAATGTCGGATTTTACAGCTACGGAACTAGACGAATTGACCGTCTATCTTCGACAAGAAGAGAATAGATCCCTTGTTCCAAGAGCCAAGATCCAACAGATCTACGAATTCTTACTAAGAGTTGAAGTAAACAGTAATGATGAATTTACATTATGTTCATTGGCACTGAAAGTTTTGGCCAATTATATTGCAGATGCACCAGAAAATGCTAAATTTGTGTTTAATATGGTGAAAGAGGAGTTACCGATCATACCAAGTGATGAATTAATTAATGATAAATCCATGGAGGTTGAAACAATCAATTTTTTCATTCAAGTCCAATTAATTCTATTTAATAATATTTTAACTACAGCTAAAGATTGTGTTGATAATTTAGCTTGTGAAAATTTGATTAATAAACTGTTTCAATTAATTGAAGTCTGTAAAAGAAATTCGATTGAAACGGATTCTTATTTAATTATTGAAATTTTTGAAGAGCTTCAATCAATTTTAGGTGAGTTTGACTGTAAAAGATTCTTAATTTTAAGGGAGATATGCTTAGTAATTAGAGACCGGGCGATTTTAGAAAATGATGAAGATTTGAAAAATAGTTCAATGGATTTATGTTATAAATACTCGATTAACTTAAATTGTTCGGATTTAACGAATACTGAAAAGGAAAAAATATTTTTTGAAATTTTCAATGAGTTAATAGCTGATAATGATGCTGGCGATGAATATAGTGATGAAATTTGTGAACAAATTTTACTAAACATATCATATCAATTGAGAATCAATAAAACAACATTTTTAGAAAGTTTCATAAATTCATTATTCAAGGATAAAAAATTAGCAATAGATAAACATGTTCCTATGTCATTATTAGTATTATCAAATGAGATATTGAATGAGGAAGAAATGATGAAATTTTTGAATTTGATTGATATTGATTTGTTAATTGATGAATATTTTAATAACATTTATCCACAATTAACATTAAAGTTACCATGGGAATTACAAAGTATTGTAATATTTAACAAAATTCCAATAAAATTAATCAAGATATCAAAAAAATCAATAGTCAATTACATTAGTAAATTAAAATCTTTGATTAATATAACAACATTACAAATTAATTCAGATGTTATAAAATTACAATTGACTTTTTTAAGTAAAATATTCGGCTCCGATAATTCAAATTTTGAAATAATTGATTCATTTTTGAATGATTTGAAATCAAGAGATGAATATATTGAATATCCTAATGATTTTAAACAATTATTAAATCAAATTTATTTTACATATTTATTTAAGTTTAAAGATAACGTTAAGGAATTAAATACTGGAATTTTACAAACAGTATTAAATGAATCAAATGAATTGTTAAAGTTATCAATAGATATAACCAATCCAGTCCCAATTCAAATCAATTATTTATTAGAATTGAGTAAAATATTTGGATTTTTTGTTTCAAGTTTCCAAAATGAAGATTGGTTTATTGAAAGTTTTAAAACTTTTGAAAATGTTTATTATAATACTAACAATCAAATGAAAGAAGTGAAAGATATTAATAAAAATCAAAAATATTTATTGGATATACTGGGTAATAATATAAAATTTACGAATGGAATGGTAATGAATAGTAAGCAATCAATATAAAATCATAAATCTTTGTCCTTTTTTCTTTTAATTTCTACTAAGAAATAATTTCTATGCACCGTGTATAAATCACCTTCATTTCTCATATATGTTGACAGCATCATATTATAAATGATAAAATAATAGATTCCTAAACCTGTAAAGATATGCCACCAACCATGACCTTCTAATAGAACACCTAGTGGTAAACCTATATAATTTCTTCTAATATGAATTAAATTTGAGCAAAAAATATTGTCTAAATTCCAAATTAGAAATCCAAAAATGAATAAAGAAAATGATAATGTTAATAATTTATATAACTTAATCCTAGTTTCTTTCTTTGGAACAACCAATTGAATAGTTTTAATAGATTTATAAATGACACCGAAATTTAATAACGCATAGAAAATTTGATGAAATACTGGATTTCTATAAATGAAAATATAAGTGTACGTAAATGAACAAGTTAATAAAAAGGTACCTACGTTCCAGAATAAATTCCAAAAAGTTGATTTATTCCATCCCCAAATATAACCAAATGGAATAGCCGTTACCCAAACCATGGGTAATTCATCCATTAGTTGATGTTCATATTGTAAAGTTGAATGAAACATAAAACTTCCAATTCCTACACTTGCAAATCCCAGTGAAATAAAAATGTACATTAAACCATGCTTATTTTTGAAAGTTGAATAGATGTGATGAATTGCTAAAAGTACAAAACCAATATTGGTTAAAGCGTTTGTAATCTCGGCAATGTACGGAGTAAATAAATAGTTTTCTTCACACCAATCAATTGTGGCAGTTGGATGTCCCCAATAAGGGTTAAATGCCGATGTTGGGTATGTGATACCAAACATAAATGGTAGATGTGGATATGTGTAATAGAAATAGAGAAAACTACGTGATATACTTGTAGATAAAAGATCTATGTCAAAATCATGTTAAAAAAATCATGTTGAACAAAGAAATATATATCCAGATAGTTTAAGCGTGCGGATTCTTACGTAAGCAAAGTGCGAAAAATAAAATAAAAAATAATATTTTATATTTTACAATAAATAATTGTCAAAGGGGTTCTATAAAAAAAAAACAAAAAAAGTAAAGGAATAGATTAGGCATAAGTATAACATTAACGGATCAATTTTCGGGGGACAATATATGATCAACTTTACAAACGGTTTTAATTCTTTCATCAAGACTCTCAAGGGTATAAAGATCATCAATATGGTCATTAAGCAATAGTCTTTCTCTGATAGCAGCTTTTTCTGCTTCTCTTTTAAGTTTGTTTTCCTTTTTCATGATTATTCTTCTCCATCTAAATTGACATGCATTGATGGTTCTAGTTGGGAAATACATGGATATATCTCTCCAACCCAGCTTTTCAGTTTCTTTAAGATGTCTAAGCATTTTATCATCCTTGGAAGTCCAAGTTGGAGAACCGAATGCCATTTTTCTAGTTGTGTGAAGTTTTTGTTTTGTCTCTAAATCAAGATCAGCCTGAATGTTCATATCAATACTGTTACTAGTTTCAAAATCAGAACTACAATCTGCGTTAGGATCAGTGGAAATAACACCAGTCACATTCCTTTTATTACCACTGGCAGAAGGTATGATTGGTATTAAAGGATGACGATAAGCCATACATCCAGGTATTGGGGTTAGTGAGTTGATGTCATTGGATTTAGGTATTTCATAAATTGTTGGAGATGGTGTTGATGGCGATGGATATGGTGGATAGGATTGTGATTTTTGATATAAGTAAGGGTACTGAGGAGGGTATGGAGAATGATGGGGAGAAGGGTACGAGGGACAATATTGTGACGAATATTGTGACTGGTATTGTATATATTGAGGTTGTGAGTATGTAGGTGAAGGAAGTGGAATTTGGTTAGTTGATGATATTGGGTATGGATTCGTGGAGAGCGGATATACTACTTGCGGATGTGATAAAAGCGGGTTAGCAATGGAACTGGACGCTGAAGATGACGATGTGGATGGTGGATATCGATAGAGAGAAGAAGAATATAAAGAGTTTATTAGATTGTTAGACACAGCGGAAGTATCAATGTTCATTGTAGAGTGGAGATAGAGATGGATAGTCAAGATAGAAACGAAAAAAGAAAAAAGGATGGACCTAAGTACTATACATGAAAAAAAGGAAACCTGTGGAATTATATAGAAATGAGAGAAATACCCGCAGGTGCAGAAATAATAATCGCCCGAAGTGCCCAGCAAAAAACACGAGAGGGAGATGACGTCCACAAACAGACAACTAAAACAGATAGAATATGAAAAAAGGCTGGTGGAAGTTCTATTGAAAACGCAAGAGAAAACACAATAAGAAAACCCGCCCAAATCTAAAAGCTTCTGGAAGGGCTACTTCCGAAACGGGCACTCGCGTTTTTTGTTTTTTTCCCGATGTTGCCGGCATTGTTGGTCGGATATTAGAGAAGATGGATGGGTTTTGGGGGATCAGAGGGTTAGGGACCACGGTTTTGGCTGGAAGTAGGCCGCAGAACCTGCCAATTGCATTGAACACATGGCAGCTACACTTATAGTATTACTTAACAACTTAGTTTATGAACAACACGCCTCACAGTCCTTCACACACTAAATAGGCCAATATTAACTATCCCACTCCCCGCGTTCGGCATTACCTGCATGCACTAATTGCCTGCACCAATATCCTGCTGCACATGCATGCAAGATCAGTAGCATACCGTTTTTCATATGCAGCCGCTATAACCTTCTTATTAAGGTTCTTTACTAAGGTACATGCTGGTCTTGGACAGCTTAACCCAGTGACGGTTAGTTTTGTACCTTAATTCATCCAAACAAACCTTAATATTGAATGCTATGCAACCATGGAATTGCATCATCTTTGTGTACCTTTCACATCCCCTTTTTTTTTCACAACTATTTAAACCCACTAAATTTCCCTCTTTTTAACTAAAATTTGTATACGCATCTATTTCTTTCACTAACCAATCAACCTAATGTTTAACATTATTTCATTCGCTACTCTCTTATTAGCACTAGTTAATTCATCTGCTGCACATCGTAACGTTGTTTCTTCGACTGCTAATGGTTCGGGTATAGTTGCAGGCTTGGCAACTTATTCAACTGGTTTCAATGCAAGAGTTTTCAGTTATCCAGCAGGTGACTTAATTGACTTTAATGACAATAACTATGTTGCTAATTCTTATGCTTTAGGTAATCCAATCACTTCAACTAATGAAGTCACTCAACCAAATTTCTCTTATGATTTCCCAGTCAAGGGTGAAAATCTTTACTCAATGTTGAACATTAACATGTGGAATACCCTCGTGGAATTAAAAGGTTACTTTAATCCTCCCGAATCAGGTTTATATCAAGTTTCTATTAATGAAGTTAATGATGGTGCCTTCATTTGGTTAGGTCAAGGTGCATTTGATGGTTGTTCGCAAGAAATGGTTGATGGTTCTTATAATGATGTTTTGCTTGCTTTAAGAGGTACTGGTGCTCACTCCTCATATGTTTATCTTGAACAAGGTGTTCTTTATCCAATGAGAACGTCCTTCATTAATATTTTCTTTGATGCTTCATTCCAATTTGAAATTGTTCAACCAAATGGTGATATCATTACTAATTTCAATGAAACCATTATTAATTTTGAAAAAGCAGATATTCAAGCTTGTATTCCAGCACCTTATGGTCATAATCCAATTCAACACTCAACTAAATATAATTATGGTACTCAATATTCTGCTGCATCTTCAACTTATCAACAAGTTAATATTGACAACACAGATTATTTATTAAAACAAGTTTACTTCCCTCAGCCTTCTTCTACCATTAAATCTACAATTACTAATACTTTTGTTGCTTCCACAACTTTTACTGCAATTGAAACTTTAAACGGTGTTGAAACCCCTGTCGTTATTATGATTGACCAACAATCAGTTGATCAAACTGTTTTAATTCCAACAACTACAGCAGTCTCTTCAAATGGAAATATTGTCACTGTAACTGCAACTGGTAACACAATGGCGCAAGCAAGTGGTTGTTCAATGAATGATAAATTATTCAATAAGTTACCAGGTTTCCATGCTTCACTTTTCAAATATGATGACTGTTTTGGATTTTTACAACCAACGTATTTTGCAAATGATTATACAACGGAAGATTTAGTCGGTAAATCAAATAACATTACATCTCCAAATTTCTCAGTCGACGCATGTTTATTTAAAACTGATAATATTTATGGTAACTTGATCGATTCTTGGAAGGGTTACGTTGCACAACTAACAGGTTATATCTACGCATCTGAATCAGGTCTCTATGAATTCACAACTAATTATTCAGATGATGGTTCAATGGTTTGGATTGGTACAAGCGATGCATTTGCTTGTTGCCAACCTGATCAGATTCCTTATAACTCAGAAAAGGGTGCTTTATTTTTTGCTAAAGATCATGAAAAAGTAACCGGTTTTGTTCATTTAACTGAAGGTTATTATTATCCAATTAGAATAGTCCTCGTTAATTGGTATGGTAATTCAGTTTTAGATGTTTCAATGGTTACCCCAAGTGGTATTGTTGTTAGAGATGATTGGAGTGATTGGATTGTCTCCATTGAAGATCAACAAGATGGTTTTTGTTCTTAGTTATGCAAAATTATCATTGTTTTTTATTACCGATTATCTATTATCCATAACTTATTATCGATTACTTATTATCTATTATCTTATTATCTTATTATATATTATCTTATTATCTTATTATCTCATTTTCTCTTATTTATTATTTACTATTAATACTAGTACTAATTAATACCAGTTCATAACAAAAAAAATCTTACGATTTAAAACTACAAACTGAGATGCCATACGGAATATTCATAAACAATACATTGTGCATGAGTACAATATATTGCACCTTTTAGTAATAATAAAAACTAATTCATTAAATATACCAATTTGAACAATATTATAAAAAATGTATATAATTTAGAATTTTAATTAGATTGAAAATTACAATTAATTACAATATAATATATATATATATTGAAAAAAAATCACGTGTTTTTTATATTTAATTGAAAAACTGTTCTTTTTGAGCATCAACTGTAAAATAGACGCAGAATGATCTGATAACATAAACAAAGTTGAAAATACGAATTTTGATCTCAATATAGGCTAAATAACTTAATATGAGCTTTTTTAAGTTATAGCAAAATGAATTGCATAACGGTTAACTAAATTTGAAATAATTTTGTTTCTATTTGTACGGTTTTAAACAGCAGACGTGACTGCATTTTAAAAAAGCTGCAATATTGCAAAACGGAAGACAATTATATATTGGTCAAGCATGATACCGACCCTTGATCCCCAACTCGTTTAGTAAAGTCACACAACGTTTTTTTTTTTTTTTTTTTTTTGATTGAAATATCAACTGTAACAATTAAGCCCCCTTCATGCACCCAATTGTATTGATCTGTCTACACCATGAGCACATACTTTGTCCTTAGATTATCTAATAAATGAAGTCACACCTTACGGTTAGAACATGCGGGGTTCTATTTAATCATGAGCAATATCGAACCACCCTCTGTGGCATACTTTCTTTAGTATTTATTTCAAATTTTATATTGAAAAGAAAAGCAATTTTGTTTCGGTAGTTGATTATTGACCAAAAGATCACTTTTAATAATAAACCTTTCAAACTTGGTTTTAATAAAGCTAAATCTGCGACAGTTTAAATTTGTTATTACTCAATTAGTTTAAATCTATTTAAGGTTTTTATTGCTCGAAAATACACAACTTTAACCTAAATAACTTTAATGATCAAAAAATTGACTTTCTACTTTATATCTAAATACCATTTACAATTTAGTTTTTGAAAGCTTACTGGTGTTAATTGTAGCTTTATTGATTTTACTCTGCGTTTTCTATATAGCGCTTTTGGTTGATTTTTTGCACAACATTTCTACCGATTTTCTACCATAATTTTGCCATAATTGCTGTGGCTTCACACTAGAAAATTGATTTAGTTTAAAGAAGTTGCATACTACAAACTTCACAGTTGATACACAAACTAGATGTTAAGTTAATGATTGATGCACTTCAATCTGTTTCCCATGGCAGATTTCAAATTTGCAGGTTTATTCGCTTCGAATTTTTCAACGTCGATTTAGCTGCAACTAGAGGATTTCTTCCACCATGACACAACCCCATTCTTTTCCTTTGACAACCAATGTTTTCCAGATTTACTCTTAGAACAACTAGATTTGCATCCAGAACATTCTCTTCGACATCTTTCAAATTAGCGGTTGAAGACGAAGGTAGAGCACGTGCCGCAAGATTACAAGCCTTTTTAGAAACGATTCGTGCAAATGAACCGGTTCGTAATCAGTTAAAAAGTGTTCAATTGGTGATTGCAGGTAAACTGAAGGATCAAAATGAAACCCCTTCTTTAATGCAACAATTGAAATTGTTAAGTGACCATGAAGTTAGAAATGAAATGGTCAAACTTTCAGAAATCATGAAACAAGAAAATATTAATATTCAAAAGGAAGATGTCGGATGGTTGATGCAAGCTTTCAAAGTTCAAATGGGTGAAGGTGAAGGTGAAGGTGAAGGTAATGATAAGAAATAATTGAAAAATGCCTCCAGTTCTTATAGATTTATTGTGTATTTCCCTATTTAATGATAATTATGCCTTATGCGCCACGACCTGTTTGTAAGGCGCCTGCGCCACGTTTTTGGTTTTTTTTCAACTACGAAATAATAAAAAATCGTTAATGCAGTATACGTTGGAATTGATAAGTTCTTCATAAATTATTAATCAAAGAGTATAGATGATGGATAACCAAACATTAATAACCCAACTGTCAAATACTGTTAGTTCAGACAATCAGCTTCGAAAACAGGCAGAAGTCAGTTTATTGGAAGAAAATGCAACAATAATTTCTCAAATTTTATTATTGTTGAATTCAAATATTGAAATACCTAACCAATTAAAATTAATTTCGTTAACTTTGATAAAAACTCGTATTAGTTCAGATTGGAATATGAAATCTACTACCGATGAATTAAAAGAATCTATCAAGTCTGAGATTATACAATTTATTGTAAATTTCAAAAATCCATTTATCAAAAATAATCATTCAATTTTAAGAATGTCATTGAAAATAATTGATATTATACTGTTAAATTCCAAAATTCATTTTCAATACGAATTATTAAATCTTTCAAGTGATTTGGTGTTGAAAAATTTAAATTCAATCGAAGACTTATACATTGGGACTTTACTAATTCGTCAAGTTTCAAAACGTAACAGAAATTTAAACAACTATGATTTATTAAACAACATATCACTAAATTTCGGTCCATTATATTTGAAATTTTTACAATCTTATAATGAAGAACTACAAAATGGTAAAGATTCAAGTGATAAAAAGTTAATAGCATATGAAATATTGAAAACTTTAAATTACATAGTAACTATTCGAATCCCAGTATATTTTCAGGAATCTGATAATTTACAAAGCTTTTGTACAAATTTAACACAGTTATTTTATCTTTTCTCAACAGTTTCCAAAAATTCCAAAAACTGTAAGTGGATTTTAAGGTTTTTCATTAAATTACAAATTAAATCGGTTGGAATTGTGGACAATTCAATTTATTCATCTCCTTTTATTTCGTTATTAAAAAATATAGTCATACCTTTTAATATATCTACAATATTAGATTACCTCACAAAATCTGAAGATTTAATAGATAATTTTGTTACTGTTGATGGAGATGATGATGATGATAATACTCGTACAATTTATTACTTCATAATATTTCTAACAAAATCAATTAACAAATCAACATATACGATTCTTGAACAATATTTAAACATTATAATTTCAAATGTAATTGTGAAAATTTTATCGATCAATGATGAAGATTTAACAAATTTTGAAATAGATCAAACAACTTTCATAAATTCATTTTTATCTAATGATCCATCAGGTTCCTCAGATATTTCATCTGCTGGTTTTTTATTTATCATTAAACTAATCAAATTTAAACCTGATGTTATTCATCCTTTTCTTTCATTGTCTAATGAGATTCTAAACTCTTCAAATAAGCAATCATATATATGTTCATTAAATGTTCTTAAAATAGTCCAAAATAATATTGATCAATCATTATTAAATTCAATTGTTTTGAAAGTGCTTGAAATAAATAAAGACATAAATAATCAAGAATTATGGTTACGTTGTCTAATTTACGACTTTTTATCAAATTTGAAAAATATATCAATAAATTTCCAAGATTTACATTTGAGTTTGGATTCAAATCAACCATTACCGTTATTAATATCGACATTAAAATTAATAATCATAAAATCATCAACAGAGATGAAAAATCCAGTTGAGTTAATGCAGTTATTATTAAGCTTAACAGAATCTGAAAATTTGGAAATCATTAATGATCTAATTGATATTTTAGTTGAAAAATTTCCTCAACAATTGGGCCCTTATAGTAATGAATTAATTAACAACTTATCCAATTCCTTTATGCGGATACTTGAAGAAGATGATGGTGATAAAGAAGATCAATTGATTAATATATTAAACAATATCTTGACAATTGTAATCTCATGTAATGATAAAGAAATTATTATTTTATTAAATAAAAGCTTAAATCCATTAATTTCAACAGTTTTAGATAATGCAATTTTGGATTTACTAGAATTAACAATCGACTTAAGTCAAGAATTGAACTTGAAATCGCACAACGTTTTAAATTTAGATACCATTTTAAATAGTTTTAAAACCTTTGGATTTGATTATTACGAATACTATCAATCATATTTTGAAACTGTTTATTTGTTTGGTAACCCAGATCACCGTTATGAATTGAACATGCTAATCAAGTGGATAATTGATGAAAATCCTTCCGGCCTAAATACCGAAGATTTTGAATTCATTGAATTTTTATCAAATCTGATATCTGAAATGGTTATAAGTTCAAATAATGGAAATGATACTAATGAAGGCGGCAGTGGTGATAAAGATGGAGGATTAAGTGATGAAATTTTCAAAACTATATTAGAACTTTTATACAATCTATTTGAAGATAAGGAACAATTTTGGAGCAATAAAATTATTTTTAGATCAATTATGGGTGGATTCTATGAAAAACCATTTATTGTTTTGAATATATTTGGTAATGATAACATTAAGGAAATACTACACAAATTTCAAATTTTAATTGATAATGGAACTTGGTGCACAGTCTATGATCTAAAATTGGGTATTTTAGGATTGTTGGAAATAATTAAAATTAACAATGATGATGAAATAAAATCAATAGTAATGAATTTATTATCAATATTATGTAATAATATAAACAAAGCAATTGAAAGAAGGGATAAATTATTAAATTCAACATTTGATGAAACTGATAATTGTGCAAATGGTGCCAATGAAGACAGTGAAGATTATTTATCTGATGAATTGGATGAGTTACATAAAAGTACAGTGTTAGATAACGTTGATATATTCGGTCGTTTGAAAGCAATATTAAACTAGATATCAATTTATATATATACATATAAAAATAACTATTTATTCAACCTCTCTCTACTAGCTTTGAACAATTCCTGTTGTTTTGCTAGTAGCTCTTCTTCAGTTAATCCAGATTTAACAAATTTACTTTCTTTACGTCTTTCCTTAATTTTAGCATTATTTCGACATGATTCAACAAATTCTTCCAAAATCGGTATGTATTTCTCAAATCCTAAAGTTTCAATTGCTCGTATAACATGATCTGTAGATATAGTTTTCTTTAAATCTTGTTCAGCGATATCATTTGATTCGGTTGCAACAATCATTATAAAATTTATGCAACATTCAATTAATGCTTCTCTGGCTTCTTTGGTGAAACAGGTATCGGAGGGAAGAATTTCCGAAAGAATTTTTTGTACTGTTGCTCTTGGAAGCGACAATTCTTCGTTTTCAGACATGATAATATAACGTTAATTTTTCCTTAAATAAGGTTGTTCAAGAAAATGTTAAACATCACAAATAATAAACAACTGATAATAAATGAAAAGAAAACAAAACTTTTGATTTTCTTTTCGATTTTCATGCTGAGAAATCTTTTTCATTTTTCATTTTTCATTTTTCTTTAAAAATTTTATTTTATTTTCTGTTTTAATTTTTTTTTCACTTTCAGGACAAATATCACCTATAATACCCAGAATAAAACAGTTAGAATATAGAGAATAGACTAAACAAGATGTCTTCTCTTATTACTTCAGAATTTTCAGGGGTTCCTGTTAAGGGGATTGCATTTACCAGTGTTTCTTTAGACACCCCAATTCTTAAATATCAACCGTTGAATAATTCGTCATCATCAAATTCAATTACACCATTCCCATTAGATATTAATTCTAAACCTAATAGTATTTCTTGGATAAGTGAATCGTATTTCATTGTTTTATATGAAAATAAATCGTTTTTTGAGTTGTTTGAGATCAATAATTTATCTAAAGTTAATCAACATGTTGATTTGATTATTTCTTCAAATCCTGCAAGTTGTTCATGTGCTACATTTAATAAAAAATTGAACACCTTATATGTTGTTGATACATCAAACAGATTATATACTTATGTATTTGATCAATTTTCAGAAAATAAACTACAACTCATTGATAATTATGTGATAACTGAACTTAATGAATCAATTTCTAAAATTTCAATCACTTCAAATGCTAATAATAATTTATTATTAATGTCGAATTCATTATATGAGTTTAATTTAGAAAATCAACAAATCACTAATTCAATTAATTTATTTATTGAAAATACAAATTGTTATCAACTAGTTGATGATCATTATTTATTGATTTCTTCAATGAACGATAGATTTATTAATTTAATTGACCTAAATAATTTCAAAGTTTCTTCAATCTTTGTCATGAATTCTCCAATAATTAAATTCAATTTGATCAGATACAAAAAGAAATCCATTTTGGCAGCCATTGATCAAGATGGATATATTGAATTTTTCAAAGAACCATTATTGAATGATAATGTTTTATCTACACCATCATCGAAAAGAAGAAGAAAGGGACAAATGAATACCGTTAAAACAGTCCAATACAATACAATTTTAAAGCTATATAACGATGAAACTTTAACAAATCTAAGTAAATTTGATAACATTATTTTTACAAATGATCAATTAATTTTTGCTTATTTACAAAACGAAAATTATTTCATTACTGATAAATTTAATTGGTTTAATAATTTATTTGATATTGAAGAAATTAAAATATTCAAGAAAAAATCATCAATTGATCATTTAAATTTATCATCTACTGATAAAGCGTCTTTGAATAATTATGGTGAAGATCCCTCGATTGTTACCATTCGTACAGGTGACAATTTTATTGATTTAGATCCGATTGAGAAGGAACAGAAAGATGGTGACGATGGTGATGATGATGATGATGATGATGATGATGATATTGGAGACGATTTTAGTACACTAGTTTCCAGATTAGATAAAAGTACAACCACAAAGCAATCATCAAAATCAAACAAATTTAAATTCCAAATTGGTACGTTGACAACTAATTTATCTCAAGCATTACGTAACAATGATAATAGTATGTTTGATTCGATTATTAATACAACTACCGATGAAAAAGTGGCTAAAACAACAATTTCACAGTTAGAACAGCATTCTATTTTAAAAATGTTGGATAAATTATCAGAGCTGGTATTTAAAAATAAATTTAAACATACAAATGAATCTGCATCTTTAGGTTTTGGTAATTCAAGTATTAGTTTAACAACCTGGATACGATATGTTTTGGTTTATCATGGTACCTATTTAATTGGAGCTGCTGGTGGCGATGGTGATTTACGTCGTAGATTGGGACTTTTAGCGATGAGTATGAATAAACGAGCAGATAATATGAACAGATTGTTAGAGTTAAAGGGTAATTTATCAATGGTTTCCATCAAAGCTGAAGTTACAAGAGAATTAGAAAATTTGGAAAGCGTTGGCGGTGATGAGATGGATGAAGACGATGTTGAATATATTGAAAGTGAAGAAGAGCTTAGTGAAGATGAAGATGAAGAAGAAAGAGAAGACGAAGATTTATAGTTTGTAAAAAAAACTTGTATATTTCTTAAAGTAGTAATAAAATGAAATAAATTTCAAAAATAAAACAAAATTCTCGAAAATCATGTTGAAGATTAAAACTGTTTTTATTCACAATCATTTACTTGTTTGTCTTTGTTTCAATGTTTCTTTGTCACCAATGGACCCTAACAATCTGAATATGGGCGGCAAGCCCGCTGTTTCCACTCAACAAGTGCTAGCACATTTAATGAGAATGGATCCTGAGCAGAGAAATGCCTTTATTGCAAAAAACCCACAATTACGTTCATTTTTAATGCAATATGAACAACATCGTCGATCACAACTTCAGAAAATGCAACAACAAAGCCAAGGGCAACCACAGGGTCAATCGCCAATGCCTTTCAATTCAGCTCAACCATTTCCACAAAAAATCCCACAGCAAGTTCCACCACAACCACAGGTTCCACAACAGCAAATTTCACAGCAACATCTTCAGCAACAGCAATTTCCATTTGCAACACACTCCAGTGACTTAGACACGTTACCCAAGGACAGAATCCCTAAAAAGCCATTACAAAAAAAAGGTATGAAAAAGAAAGCATTAACAGGAGTTCATGCACCTGCTACAACAATTCATGAAGCCAATCCAATTCGACAACAGGTTAATGAACTGGATAATATTATTGACAAAAGTATTGATTTTGGTAATTTTAAAAATGTTGAATTTAATAATTTGAACAGTGGTGAAGCGTTAAAGAATCCTCATGAATGGTCAGAAGAACTAAAATCTAAAAATCTTGAACCTGATGTAGATTTACAATTATATGAGGATATAATTTCAAAAGACTTGGATTATATTAAATACTCAACATCTATTCTAGATACAATTAATGAAGGAGAAAATAAATTAAATGATAAAGTTGGAATTAATGGTAAATTATTCAATAGAATTTTGAAAGATTTAAAATTTTATCAACAGGTGAAATCTGCTAGAATGAATTCGATGAAATTAGCACCTGAAAGTAATGGGCTAACAAGTAAGATGTGGGGGGATGGTTATAGTGGATATGGTAATGGATTTACAGATGGTAAAATTCAATTTATTTTCCCAAATGATAGTAAGATGAAACTTGATGATGAAAGGGATGATATTAATGAAAAAATCTTTGAAGATGGAGATTATGTACCAATTAGAGTTGAATTTGATATTGATAGGGATGGATTTAAATTAAACGATACATTTGTCTGGAATACGAAAGATGATGATGCGACATTAAAATCATTTGTTGATGAATTAGCTAAAGATTTTAGAATTGATAATAATAAGAATATTGGGAACATTAAACAAAAAATTATAAATAGCATTAAAGAACAAATTTCAGATATTCATCCAATGGTGATTAACCCAAATATTGATTTGAGATTCCCTATTAATTTGGATATCACCATTGCTAATAACCAATTAATTGATAGGTTTGATTGGGATATAATGAATCAAGAAAATGATCCTGAGGAATTTGCAGAAATATTGTGTGAAGAGTTTTCACTTAATAGTGAATTCCAAACAGCAATATCACATTCCATTAGAGAACAATGTCAAATATATCTTAAAAGTTTATACATGATTGGATATAAATTCGATGGTGGTACAATTGTTAGTGAAGACTTAAAAGATTTCCTCAGAACGGGTTTTGATCAAAACAATGTTATGATGCCAAGATATTTATTATCTGATTTTACCCCCTATGTTCAAGAATTATCTGTCAGTAATTTTGAACGTATTATTAAAGAAAGAGAAAGAGAATCAAAGCGTAAAAAGAGAGGTGCAACGAGAGTTGGGCGAAGGGGTGGATTTGTTTTACCTGATTTAAGTACCATGCCCAAGACATTCCGTACTCCACTGCCAAACACATTGTTTCCGGGTAGTGTTACCATCACCAATGATGATGCAAAACCAGTTGTTGAATATTACGATGAACCTATAGACATTAATCCACCACCAGAACAACTTGTCCAATTGCGGCTCTTCGAAATCCAGCAGAGAGAGAAAGTTCTAGTGATGAAACAGGAACAACAACGAACTAAGGACTGGCTACACAAGATTCGGGCACGTCGTCTCCGTGGTGAAACATTGGGTGGTTCTGTAGTAGTTGGTGATGGTAAAAATGTTAGTGATGAAGATGAAGAAAGTCCAAAATCGCTTTCTGTTTCTTTCCGTTTTCTGTGGCGTTGAAGTTGTTTTTGTTTTATTTTATTACATGTGTATGTACAATACTGTTTATTCCTTATATAATCAACCTCCAATAGACCATAAGCCTCCATGCAGAACATCACAGAGAGCGTCGGAAACGTCATCCGCCGGGTTTATGATGAAGCACCGCTGTTACGCTACATTAATCCCAACAACCGATATAATGTTGTTGCAAACGGCGAACATTCAGACCCATCCAGAACTAGAACAATCAACGGACACGTTGTTCATGTTGGTGAAGCTACAGATGGAGTGTTTAGTAACTTGACTGCAAAACCTTCTACTCAAAACACAGCAATAACAGATGAATTACCTTCATATGAAGAAGCAAACCATGATCCATCACCCCCATATTGGGAAACTTCGGTAATGTCTGAATTTGATGAAGTTTATATTGATGGTATACCAGTTGGTAATATATTCAATTTAATATGGAATGCTTTAGTTAGTATGCTGTTTCAATTTTTAGGTTTTGTTATAACTTATCTGTTACATACATCACATGCTGCTAAAAACGGTTCACAAGTTGGACTTGGTTTAACAATTATAAATCTTGCATTTGTTTCTTTACCTGTTAAGATTGGTAAGAATGAAATTGATACAACATTAGGTAGGTTTGAGCCTATTGATCCAACAGTAATTGATGCAACTGTTGAAAACAACGTAATGACTGGTTCAATTGATAATTATCATTCATCATTATCAACACATGGTGAGTTTATTGAAAATTCCAATAAACTGTTTAATAAAACTTCAATTTTATCATATTCATTGTTTGCACTGGGTGGTTTTATTATAGTTAAGGCCCTCTATGATTTTTATAAAGTTAAAAAATTGGAATATTCAATTATGTTTCCACAAAATAGATCAACATTATCAGCAGATACTGGATCGGGAATAGAACTCGCAAATACCACTAACGATGCCTCTGAAAGGGTTTAATACCCATATATATCTATATGAATATATATATATATATATATATACCTTATGTGCTTTTATTTACCTTCACGTACTTTTATTTACTTTCATTTAAATTTGTTTTTTGATACTATTACTTACATATTTTTATAAAGGTTAACCCATCATGACCAACATCTTTTCATAGATTGTAAAGACAATACCACCACTTAAAATCAATCTTCCCAATCTTGGTGTTGCGCCCTTCCAAAATGTCATTAAACCTTCTTCTTTAAAAATCTTAGCAAAACAATTCACTGTACTGGAATACTGCTTTTCAGATCCTAATGCTTGCATTCTCGTTTTAACTGTATCAATTGGCATTGTTGTATAAACTGTTATAATACCTGCAAATGCACCTAATAAAAATGTTAATCCACTACTTAATGGTTTATCTCTTGGAGTATTACTCCAATCTTGTAATGCTCCCTTAATCTTAGAATATGAACCTAATCTAACTGCTGAATTTGCACCTTGTCTCATTGCAACAGGTAATAAACCAGTATATAAACCTCTAAATCCTAAATCTTTGATTAATTTAAATGTACCATTCATACCATTTTGATATTTTGGCTTTAAGCTTTGTCTATCATCAATTTTGGCGGTTTTGATAGCTTCAGCTGGTGTGACTGCAATAACACTTTCTAATAATCCAGCACCTAAACCTGCAAGTACACCTCTTGGTCCAGATAATTTTCCATCTTTATCAGCAAGGACCCTTTTAATAGCATCAAATCCTAAAAATCGTACAGATGCCTTTAATGTATTACCAACAACAAATGCTGGACATCCAACGTATAGAGAGCTAACACCTTGAGTACGTGCAATTGTATAAATCAAGACTAATGGATTTCTTGACATTTTGGAACTTTTGTCAACTAATTGAAGACGTGTCTTTGCAAATTCAAATGGATAAGTTACAACCCCTTCAATTGCACCGGCAACACCACCGGCAATGAAAGATTTATATGGATCTGGTTTCTTTGTAGTTGACATGGTGGATGGTTAGACTGACACTTTGGAAAATATATATCGAAAAGAAGAACTGCATTTTTTGATCATTTCACATTGAAATGAAAAAAAAACATCCTTTTCGTCGAGATTTTTTTGCTATTATCACTATATCATTATTATTATCATTACATTATTCGTTATCTAACTATTTACAAAGTAAGTAGTAATTATTAAATCTTTACTATTTATGGTTGGAATCCAGGTCTATATCATGAATGTGTTCCACGTCATCGATAGCGTCTTCGTCTCCATCATCATCCTCTCCATATTCCTCGTCCTCGGTATTTGTATCGGTGTCTGTATCGGTGATATCTTCATTTGTACTAATAATGTCATCACCATTTGTATTATGATTCTTAACTATTTCTTTTACGGCATATCTAATCCATCTACGACGTCTAACATCTCCTCTACTTTTTTTCAATTTATCAATTGATTTGTTTATACCTATTCCAACACCCTCAGAATATGCATTAATGCCATTATTGACAAAATCATACACCCATTTATTTTCATCATCAATATCAAAAACATCTTGTAGATAGTTGTTGTTTACCCAAGTAGATGGACATAGATCTAGTGACCAACCATGTAACGTTACTCCTGTTTCCAGTTGTTCAATCACGTGTTTATCTAAAATTAATGGATCGATTAAAATATTTTGAAAATCATTACTTTCACGTCGTCTTTGAATTTTCAGCTGATTAGATTCTGGTTTTTTATTAATTATGAAATCTTTGGCTTTAGTCTTTCTCAATTGTTTTTGTTGTCTTTTAAGAAACTTTTGCTGTTTCTTTTTCTCTTTCATAAGTTTTCTTTGCTCAGAGTCAATGAAATTTTTTGCATCGTTAGGGCTATGTTCAAATGAGGCACTACTATCTATATCTTGATTTTTATTTTTGAGTTTATTTTGATTTGAATTATTAACAAATTTCCATCCTTTTGGTGGGGTAATTGAATCTAAACTAAAAGTTCCCTCAATTGGTAAATCATTTAACCTAATATGAGAATTTGGTGGATAATTATCATTTGAAAAACAGACAAACTGCCAACATCTTAAATCGTTGTTGAAAAATTGTAATTCAAATATTTCAATTTGCTTGATTTCTAATTTATCAGTCGTTAAATCTAAATCTTTAATAACTTTACTTTCATAATAATTAATCAATGACATTGTTTTTATTCTTAATTCTTCACTATAAAATTTTTCCAATATTTTAGTTCTATTCGTTGGATGTAATGAAATAACTAAAATCCATAATAAAATAACTATTGATAATTTAATATATGGTAAAAAAATTAGAATTATTTTGACACCAAAACACTCAATAAATAGCCCAGTCATTAGCAAGGATATAAAGATAAACCATGATAACATTTCATCTCTAAAATAGAATAATTTCCAACACCAAGCATTTACAAAATTCCAAACATGGACATATAATAACATATGATTTTGTAAATCTGTTAAATTAAGTAGAAATTCTCTTGAAAATTCATTTACAGGTTTAGGTAATTCATTTTCAACATCAACATCATTGATCAAATTTTCATTATTATAATTAAGACAGTTTGGATTTTGGATTATATAAGCAGGTAAAATGATTTCAAAGCAAATATAAAATATTGGTATCGTTAATAGATTAATTGGTTTCAGAATGCAGATTGATAAAAATATCATAATGGTTATAGTTAAAATTGGGTTTTCCCAATTGATCAGATTAATGATATAATCAATTGATTCAAAAGCTATGGACAATCTCTGTATTAATAAAATTGAATTTTTCGACATGGTTTGCATACTCAATTGAGGTCTACTTCGTTGCATTTCTATTCTACCTAAGACTCTATCCAATTCACTTTTACTTGATGTTGTTGTTGTTGGTATAGCCATTGAAATCATTCTTTCCATAAACTTATCAGCATACGTTGATTCAGTAACTACGTCAGGTTTCTGTTTTGAACTTAAACTGGGAAGTGGCGCATTGGCGCCATTGAAGCTATTTTGGGCCACAGATTCGGATTTGGAATGTGCTGTTCGTGATGCACCATCCCGTGGACCCTGCAAAGAATCCCAAAGTCTGTCCATTGTTTTGCAAAAAGCTATTTGCCACTGAAGAAATAACAGATGACAAGTCTCAAATCTGAAATATCAAATGTGAAAACCGCATATCCATTTCATGAGAAAAACCATTTTCTCTGGTTCTCTGTTATAAAACACTATTTCTCTATCAAAATCAAGAACTTCTTCCTTTGGAATTGCCAGCCATTGCCAAAACCGAATAGTTGTCCATTTTGGAGGGTTTCGAGTGGCCACCACGAGAACAGGAAGTCGTTCCTTACTCTGGTTGTATTTGAAAAGGCCTATTAACGTTTGTCTGGCTGTTTCCATCGTCAAGACATCACTCAGATCGATAGCAAACACAATGCAATCAGTCATGCTGGATGAAAAGTAGGGTTTCCAGAGATTTCGATGTCGATGTTGACCACTTAGATCAGTGATTTTGAAATTGATAATGGTATCATCGGAATTCAATAACGGACTTTCTTCAGTTATTGTAGGAGGTATGGTTTCACCATCATCATCATTATCACTACCATCACCATCTCCATCTCGTAAACTGCGTAAACTCTGTAAACTTTTCTTTCCTTTCAGACTCCTTTTCTTACCTTTTTTCATAGAAGTATTATTCTCACGACTGTATTTAGGATACTCAACAATAACCCTTCTATATATATTCACATTAGAAACAACAGTTTCCAACGTAGGCATAATCTGAACCTCTTCATTATCGTGTTTAATTCCTGAATAACCAATAGCAAACTTTTTGATGTCTGTAACAATGGTACTTTTACCGCTGTTTCGTAATCCCATTATGCATATTCTTGTTTCTTGGTACACTCTGTTTGAATCATGCAAAAGACCTTTCAGATAATCAACCACATTGTTGATCAGCATGTCTAACCCACAGTAATGGCATATTGGACAAGTCACTTCTTCGTCCATAGCCATTGTTCTAGTATTCTTTTATTGGTAATTTTATGTCCCCCACATTTAGTACAGAAACATTTGATGAAAATGTGAAATTTCATGTTGAGATTTTAAGTTTTTCATAATAAGGAACCAATAACGATATTTTTACTACGTTTTCTATTAAACATACATAGTCATATAAATGAGTTAATTATTTTCTAAACAAACCTAAGAATCCCATCTTTTTCTTTTTGGAATCCTTAGAGTCAGCAGATGACGGTTCATTTGAAATTGTTGCTGATAATGAAGATTTACTAGTTTTCAGTCCCATTGATGATGGCATTGAAAAACTTGAACTAGGTGATACAATAGTGGAATCAATACTAATTTTCGGTATTTTGGCAGCTGACTTATTGTTCTTACCAAGCTTCTGTTGCTGTTGTTGTAATTTCTTCTGTTGTCTGAATTTTTTCAATTTTTCATTAAAATCATCTTCTTCAACTGCTTCACTAACCATACTTTTACGTCTTTCCAATTGTTCTGGCGCTTCAGTTAATGTTCTAACCAATGCAGATTCTTCACCTCCCATTTTGGCGGATTCTGCCAATTGAACTCCATATTTGTGTGCAGAATCCGAAACAACTGTTAACAAATCTTTAAATGAATTTTCTGTAATTGGTTCTGACTCTAATTTTGAAATTTGTTTATAAATATCAATCTGTGCCTCCAATTCTAATCTATTTAATTTAAAAGATGCAGAAGTATTTATATTATTTTTATTTGCAATAAACGCAGGTGGATTGGCCGAGTCAACACTTCTGTTATCATCGACTGCACTGTTATCATTGTCTTTATCACTATCACTATCACTATTATAACTTGAACTTGAGGAAAATGACTCATTATCTTCATTACTGTTACTATTTTCATTACCATTCAATTCATTAATTGCGGATTCTAATTCATTTAAAATAAATGCATCATTATTTGCAGTTTTCTCAATATAGTCACGTTGATCTTTTAAGCTATAAACTCCAACATTATCTAATTCATTTAGTAAATTATCATCTTCATTGAACGTATTCAAATTTTTTCTATTCATAAATGACATTCTTTTATCTAAAGTCTTAAATAATTTACTTTCATATAATCCCATATTAATTGGCGATACAATGATTGTTGGAACAGGGGATTTCACAACAATTCTATCACTTAGCCTTTTAGTTGCCCATGATTTTGTTGGTGGCGCTTTACCTGGTTTGACTCCTGTAATAATTAGTGATGGTTGATACAATTGAAACATATCAGTTAAAACATCACTGGTGGAACCAATTGCCAATTCAACCGTAAATTTAACAATTTTGTTAGGATTTATAATTGATAATGCATATTTCATTACATTTTCGGTGACTGCCTGAGAATATTCTGGTGAGTTTCTAATTTTATTATCTGTAATATTTGAAATTGTTGCAACATCACCACTGTTCCTACGTTGAAATCTTGTTAACGATCTACCTGGGTTTTTGATCGATGATACAATAATTAAGGAGTCACCATCTTCTAGAAATTGATTACATGCCCAATCAATTCCAACCCATGTATGTTTTCTACCACTTATATAACACATTATAACTCTATTTTGTAACTTTGGTTCAATTGACTTCAACCTATTTGCATACATATCATCAAATAATTTATGTTTTTTAGTTAAAGTGCATGCATCATGGGTTATGATTGGACTTGTTGGATATTTTAATGAAAAAAAATTTTTAATATTATTTTCCTTTTCTGTAACCATATCAATTGATGGAAGTGATTTTGTATTTGGACTTAAACTACGACTTGGAGATCTTGATGAATTTCTTGAAAATCTTGATTGTGGTGAAGGACTTGAGGATAGCAATTTTGATGATGATGATGATGTAGTTGTTGTTTTTGTTTTACCTGTTGTTCGTCCACGTGATTCAAAATCATTATTTGAGTCTTCATAGTCTTCAGCGCTGTCATCGTCACTACTAAATGAAGAAAGTGGGTAATTATTTAAGTCATCAGAAAACTTTAAATTAACAGTATCGAAACTAACACTATTTGAAAAGTGTGATTCAATTTGTGTTGATTTATTATCCCTTCTACTTAAAATTGATTTAAGTCTAAAATCTTTTACTATTCTAGTTGGTGATGTTAGATAATTTGAATGGTTGGATATTGAAGAGGCTGAATCGGATGATAAATGTGAACATTGAATCTTCTTAGAATTAATACTACTACATTGGATACATTTACCTGTAACTTTGGCTAATACATCTTCAGGACTTGAAGGTTTTAAATTAGATGGTACAGGGGTTGTAAGATGGATCGTATGATAGGGATAAACTTTAGTATCGGATTGTGCTTTAGATACACCAACACTTTTATAAATAACGTTCCCAGTATGTGACTTGGACCTCGTAAGACCTGCAAATTCCGGTGCATCATCCCAAGATAAAGATGAATGTAAACCGGGGGTGTTTTGTGTCATCATGGCGGCTGAATAGGGACTAAGTGCACCATCTCTGTTGGATTTTGACATTGAAAAATAGTCATCACACATGTTCCTGCTCATTGTTGTGGATGTTTAGGACGACTTAATAATAAACAAAGATCAACAAGTACCCTAGAAACAAGACTCAATTAGGATCTCTCGTTTGGGTTGTATGATTACAGTAAGGAGTTTTTGAAATTCGAAAATTTTCAATGCCATTTTTTATTTTTTAGATTTCAGTAACTCAGCTTTTCATATTTCATATTTCAATATTTTACCAAATTTTTACTATACAATTTACACAATTAACCTTGGGAATTCACTGCCAATTCCATAATCAACCTCGTAGAGAGATGTAAAAATGGGTAGGCAGAAAAGGAAGAAACAAGTTCTTCATCTGGGTTGGTAGATTCACTTTGTTTGGTTTCCCATCCATCAAATTTGAAATCAACTAAATAATTATTTGGTTCAAGTTGGAACAATTGAATTTGCATTTTCATCATATCTGGAATATTAGGATTGGATTCTGATGATATTGGTGCATATCTCCATCTAACTTTAATAGTCCATAATTGTTCCTCTGATGGTCTTTGCCATTCAGCTCCAAGATTTCTCAATGCTCTGTAAATTTCTCCCATAACATCCAATGGATATGATCTTGACCTTATACCAAAATGCCATCTTGTTTTGGATCTCTTTTGTGGAGCAGGTTGCACATTGGCTAATTCAGGGTATGATTGTAACATGTATGCTTTATGGATTTGTGGTAAAGATGAAGGTAAAATTGCAATTGTGGAATTTGGTGCAGTTGTCATATTTTGTTGTTGACCTTCAACACCAGTAGCTGCTCTCCATTCACGATCTTCTTGTTGAGATTGTGGTTGAGGTGATGATTGCTGTTGATGATGTAATTGCTGTTGTTGCTGTTGTTGATTTAATTGCTGTTGTTGGTGTTGATGCTGTTGGTGTTTTTGTTGGTAACTTATTTGTTCTTGTTGAGATTGTTGTAATGACGTTTCTTCACTTTCAATTCTTTCCTTCTTCAATGATTTAACTAAACCAGTATTCTTTCGCATTAATTCATAACTATCCAAAATCTCTTCAGTTTCAGGTACTTTACCAATTTTGATTGCTTCGACAATTTCTTCTTTACTGTAACCCATTGTTGAACATAATGCAAACACAACATCATCATCAATATCATCAGTTGTTAATTGTTTAATTTGATTTTGAGATGAAGGTTTAAGATATTCAGGTAATTCAACCTTAAACCATTCATCTTCCATAATCTCAATCATTGTAATTCTATTCAACGGATTGACAACCAACATTCTAGTTAGTAAATTCTTTGCTCCACTTGATAAATCATGTGGTAAAGTATAAACACCATTACTAATTTTTTTAAATAACGCAGGAATTGATTCATCATCAAATGGTAGTCTACCGCATAACATAACATAAAGAATAACACCACATGACCAAACATCGACCTCTGGACCTGCATATAATTTACCGGATATAACTTCCGGTGCCGCATAATTTGGAGATCCACAACTGGTCTTTAAAAAGTTACCATCACTCATAATATTACTTAGACCAAAATCGGCAATCTTAATATTAAGTTGATCATCAAGTAGTAAATTTTCAGGTTTCAAATCTCTATGAACAATTTTATGAGAATGACAGTATTCAATTGCTGCAATAATTTGTTGAAAAAATCTTCTTGCTTGATCATCCTTCATACGACCATTTTGAACAATATATTCAAACAATTCTTTACCAGCATATTCAATAACCATAATGATTTCTTCTTTTGATTTAATAACATCATATAACTTAATGATATGAGGATGATTAAGTAATCTTAAGTATGATATTTCTCTTTCAATTCTACCCTGCATATCTGATTTTGCAAGTGTTTTCCTGTTAATAATCTTTAATGCAACCCTTTGACCAGTTGTCGTATGATATGCTAATTTAACCTTACCAAAAGAACCTTCACCAAGGGTTTTAACTATTTGGTACTTTCCTATACGGTTTGCCTGTTGGTCGCCGTGGTGGTGGTGATGACTTGGGTGTTCGTTATCCATTGTTTGCTTTTCACTTGCCAGAGACAAAGACAAAAAACACCCACTTAATCATCAACAATAAAAGTCGTCACAAAATGAAATGACAACCAAAAAATCTCGAAAATCAAAAATTCGCTGGGAGTGGTGAAGAAACAGTTTCTTATTTTAACTTTTATCTTCTATCGTGTATCTGTTTTATTATTATTACTTACTATATTACTAAATTACTACATAAAATACTATAAAGTTCCACATAAAAACATATTTATCTAACGGGTTCTGATGATTCCAGCAGCCATCAATATTAGAATCTTCTTGTAAACTTCAGGATTCTTCATATGTTCTTGTAAAGCAGCTGGATTACCTTGTGCTTGTTGTAAAATAGTGTTCATGACAGGATCTTGTAAGATTTCAACAACTTCTGGATCCTTTTGGAATCTTGCAACTGATTGTTCATAAGTTTCACCTTCTAATCGTTCAAATCTTAAACCTAATGCCTTTTGTAATAATGTTTCGATTTCTCTTAATTGAGCTGGATTATTACCATTCTTAGTTTCAACTTCCTTTGCATCATTTAAGGTGTCAATACATGGCTTGTAATCCTTCATTGCTAATTGAGCGTTTGCTTTTCTAATGAATGCTCTAATAAATTTAGGATCTAACTTAATTGCTTCATCACAATCTCTAATTGCATCTGGGAATGACATTAATTTTGCTAATGCTGCAGCTCTATTTGAGTAACCTCTTGCATCTGTTGGATCTCTCTTGATCATTTCTGCATACGCTTTAACAGCATTTGGCCAATCACCCTTAGTAAAATACTCTTTACCTAATAATCTCGCTTCTTCTGCTTTATCTTTATCAATGTATTCTTCGGATTTTCTCTTCTTTAATTCCTTTTCTGCGGCTCTCAACTTATTCAATGTATCAGCAGTTCTATGTTCAGTTAATGATTTTTCAAAATATTCAATTGCTTTCGAATAATCATCCTTTTTAATATAACAAGTACCCAATCTTGCAAATGATTTTGCAACTAATTGATAGTTTGCTCTCATTTCTCTACCTTCTTCAACGGCCTTCAAACAAGTTTCAATTGCAACATCATATGAACCCTGTTCATACTCTGCTGCTGCTCTATTATTCAAATATGTGATATCCTTAAATGTTTCCCATGCCTTATTATATAATTCAATTGCTTCATCAAATTTCTTTTGTTTATATAATTTATTAGCTTCAGTTTTATAAGAATCTGCTTCTTCTTTATCAGTTGGGACTGGTTCCGAAGTAGCTGGTTCTGGAGCTGGTGTTGGTTTTGATTGTGCCTTTGGTGTAGTTGCCTTTGGCTCAGCCGGTGCATCTTCCATCTTGACATCGGAATCAGCTGCTGGAGTTGATGCGCCACCATTTGGAGGTTGAGATAAATCAATATCTAAAATAGTTGTGATAATAGTCATAAGTCTTGGATCAGACATCATATCAGCTGCAACAGATTGAGGATTATTTTGCATCTTTTTAACCTTTTCAACTAATGCTGGATCTTTCATCATTTCACTTGTTTTTGGATTTGCCTGTAATTTTCCAATTAATTGTGGATCAGTGAATTTACTAAACATATCATTCATATTCATACCTGCATCATCATTCTTCAATGAAGCAGATGCAAGAGCATCTTGAGATGCACTAAGACCATCCTTTGCCATTGCATTTGTTGGTTCAATTTCTAACGCTTTGGAATAAGATTGAGTTGAATCGTCATAGTTAGATAAACCGTATTGTGCTGCACCAACTCTATTATAACCTTTAGCCCAAGATGGATTGATTTTAACACATTCTTCAGCATCAGCTAAAGCATCATTATATTTGTGTAATGATGCAAAACACGCAGATCTGTTTGAATATAAAACGTGATTTGGAGTTTCACTAGCAGCAATGGCCTTGGAGAAAAAGTCAATAGCAGTGGTGAAATCTTGCTTTTTGAAGGCATCGTTACCTTGTTTTTTGTATTCTTCTGCAGACATATCTGGGTGTGTGGTATAACAAACAAAAGTGAAACAGCTGAGCTTCTTTTCGAAGGAGATATTTACAAGAAATTGCCTCTGTTTTTAAGTCTGGAGCTGAGAAATGGAAAAACAGAATTGGAAAATTCGAGAAGAAAATGAAAAAAATCTGCACAGCCGTGAAAAGTTTTTTATATTTTTTACTTTTAGCTATTAATATGTTTCAAATGCTTTCTTTACTGAACAGGAAAGTCGTAGTAATATCAACAGAAATGTCTACATTTGACCAAAAAACAGAAGCGTTTGTCCAATGGGTTAATTCCACATTTACATTTGTTTCTCCAAAGTTCAAAGTTCAAGATTTAAGAGATGTTGGACAAGGTCGTGGTTTGATTGCGACTGAAGATATATCAGAAGGTGAAGTTTTATTTGAGCTTTCTAGAGACTCAATACTTAATATAAATACTGCACAAATCACCAAATTACGTCCTCAAAATAGAAATATTCTTATGTCTTTAAATCAATGGCAATGCTTGATTATTTGTGTTGCCTATGAATGGTTTATTGATTCCGAATCAAGTTTATTTAGCTATTTTAGTATGTTGCCTTTAAGTTCAAGTGACTATAATAGTTTAATGTTTTGGAATAATGATGAATTATCCTATTTGAAACCTTCTGGGGTATTACAAAGAATAGGTAAACAAGAAGCTGAGGATATGTATGCCTTATTGGTTGCGGATGTAATTCCAAATAAACTGAATCTCCCTGATTTAGCTGAATTCTTATCATTAGAAAAATTTCATATTGTGGCAAGTTTAATTATGAGCTATTCATTTGATGTTGATCATCCTGACCAAGTTTTAGATGATGATGATAATGATGATGATATTGCTGATATTGATGATAATGATGATGAAAATAGTGGAAAAGATCATCATGAAAATGCCGATAGTGATGATGAAGTAGAAAAAGAAGAAGAGGAAGAGGAAGTGCTTTCGGATGACCCAATTCTTCAAGATACTTACTTCAAATCACTTGTACCTCTTGCAGATACTCTTAACTCAAACACTTCCTCCTTTAATGCAGTGTTAAAATATGAAAACACAAAATTAATTATGACTGCAGAAAAAAATATATCAAAAGGTGAACAAATTTATAATATTTATGGTGAAATGCCAAATTCAGAAATTTTACGTAAATATGGTTATATTGAGTTACCTGGTTCTAAATTTGAATTTGCTGAAGTTTCCTTTGAGTTGATTAAAGATCATTTTCTATATTCATATGAAGCAAATTTAAAGTTTTTAGAAACTTCACAAATTGAAAAGTTACTGGAAGTTATATTTCAAAGTATTCAGGAATCTGAATATTTAGAAGAAACATTATCAGAAGAGTTAGAATCTGGTATAGTCCTTGACAAATATGAAATTTATGCAAACGGTGAAATTTTACCTGAACTAATTTTGTTAGTATCAATAATTGTATCAATTTGTCAAGTTGCAAATTCGGATGAAAAGTGGTTTAAAAAGATTATAAAATCAATTGAAAGAAAGCCATCAGCAGATTTGTTAGCATTAATTCATAGAGCAATTTTAAAAAATCATCAACTATTGGAACAAAATTCAATTTTAACAAACTCAACTTTATCCAACCTACACGATATTATGAAATTAAGAATTTCTCAATACCCAACAGAAATAGTTGATAACACCTTTAACCTTCCTGTAGAATACACATCTTTTAATAGAAAAGAACTAGCAAATATTGTGTTATTTAACGAAGTTCAATGCTTAAAGGATTCAATTGATGGGAAATTTCCACCATTAGATGAAAATGATATTCCAAGGTTTTCCATTATTGATTATAAAAAGTTCTTAAAAAATTTACTTAAAAGAAAAGTTGAAGAACAAAATTCAAAATCTAAAAGACAAAAGAAATAGATAATTCGAGTTTTTTAAATAAATAAATTAGTTTTAATTCTATAAATTATATAAATACAAAACAATAATTATTAATAAGAATAAGTAAAAAGAGATTTTCTATGCAACATTTTTCATTAGATATTCAAAAACTGAAAAGAAAATCATTGTGACACCAACAGATCTTGTAATTGAAGGGCCAAAACCTTTATACATTTCTTTAATTGGAACTTTAGAGATATTTTTGGGTTTAATAGCTAACTTACTCAATCCCATTTTAACACGTATAATATTTCTTAAAACATCTCTTTGATAATTTGCTTTAACTGTGTCAATTGGATAAACTGAAGCCCAAGCTAAACATCCTGAAACTGCACCTGAAAGCGGAACACACAGTGCATCAATCTTCGGTTTCATTTGGTCACTGAAAAAATCACTTCCTTTATTTACTGATTGTAATTTCAATTTAACGGTTTCATAAACACTATAAAATATACCTGCACTTAATGAATCTCTAACTATATGAAATCTATAACCTGAATAAAGTCCAGTTAAATTTTCATATTTAATTATATCACGTGCAACATCAAAAACTTTTGTTGGTAACAGTTTTGAATTCAAAGCTATATTTGATTCCTTATTCACAACAATGACAATTTGTTGAAAAATTTTAGTTAGTTCAAATGGACAAGCAAATATTGACAGTGTTGCACCAGCAATCATACCAGATGCAAAGGAGATTGGGAAATTTTGTATGAATCTTTTACTTTGTTCATCATTAACATCATCTAATTCTAAAACAGGTAAAAACTTGGCTACTATCGGTTTGGTATCTGTATAAACAGCAACTGTCATTGACCTTGTCATTGAAGTTGAAATTAATGGTGCAACTATACCTCTAAACAAACCTCGTACACCCTCATTTTGAATAGTTTTATTAAAACAGTCAAAAGCATCTTTGTATGGATGCGTTTGCATTCTTGTTTTTATAGAATCTAATGGATATCCACATAATGTTGAAACTAAAGATGATGTATATGATAAAATTCCAACTTTATAAGGTTCTAAGAAGTTAGGCATTGTAAAAAATGGATCTTTGTACTCAATATCACCCGTGATACCGGGGATCAGATTATTGTTTTTTGCATTGTCTGTATTTGATGGCATTTCTCTTAACAATGAGGGGTGATCTATAATGGGTATATAATTGTCTTTTTGTGTATATAAGATATTTAGCGATTCAATATTGATTAACTGGCTTTGATTCAACATGACTCAGTTCACGGCGCTTTGAAATTTTCCAGAATTTCAATTTCCCCTTTGGGCGAAAAAAAATTACTTTAACATTAATTCAAATAAGTTAATAAATGCCAGATTATTTTTTAAAATTATTATACAGAGGGAAAGGATTATTTATGTAAATTACTTGGATTGAAAATATTCAGCCTCAATTTCAGTGATGGATTCAACTAAAGCCTCAATGATGAGGTCGGCTTCCTTTTTAGTAATAATATAAGCTGGTGCAACACTAATATGATCACCTAATGCAATGACAGTACCAGTTTCATCAATCTTTGAACCAGCAGTACCTTGAAGAGACATCGTAGTAATACCCTTTTCAAGACATCTATCTTGAAGTTTATAAGCAAATTGGAACTTTGGATCAAGAACTTCTTTAGTTTCAGGATCACAAAATTCTAATGAAAAGAATAATGGTAAACCTCTGATATCTCCAACAACTTTCGAATTTTTAGTCTTTTCAGCAAGTGTTTGCATCATGTATTTACCAACTTCACCACCTTTGGAAAATAAATCTTCTTCCCAAAGTTTCTTTTGGACCGCTAAACCAACAGCACAGTTAAATTCGTGACAGTGATAAGTTTGTGCGCCTGCGGTTCTATTTGAACCTGCAACAATAGCATCTTTAACCTTTGGAGAAATCATAATACCAGCAAGTGTAACATAACCTGAACCAATAGTTTTACCAATTGTCATCATATCTGGACCTGAACCGGATTCCATAAATGATTCATAACAATGATATTTACCGTTTCTACCTAAACCAACCATAACTTCATCAAGGCATAACAATGCACCATATTTTTCACAAATTTTCTTTGCACCATCTAAATAACCTTTTGGTGGAGGAACAGTACCAAATGATGAACCACCAACAGTTTCAAAGAAAACTGCACCAACAGTTGTTGGATCACAATCAATAAATTTTTGTTCCAATTCATCTAGTAAAATTTTAGTATAATCTTCTTCTGAAATTTTATCTGTAATACCTCTGTATGGATAACAAGCAGAAACTTTTGGAGTTTGATCCTCACTTAAAAGAATATCTTTAAAGTCATTCTTCCTAATACCATCACCAATGGATAAAGAACCAATGGTAAAACCATGATAAGCATTTAATCTTGAAATAAACTTGTATCTCTTTGAATCACCCTTTTCCAAATGGTATTGCTTGACTATCTTCATTGCATTTTCATTAGCTTCAGAGCCTGAACCAACCCATAAACATGAAGAAAAATGATTTTTTGGTGAATGGTCGATCATAAACTTTGATAATTCTTCAGATGCCTTATTGCCTAGATATAAACCAAAAGCATAGTTTGAACTTTGTGCAGCATCTTGCATTGCTTTAACAATATCAGGATCATTGTGACCAAGTGATCCAACTGCTGCACCTGTCATTGCATCAATTATTCTTTTCTCTTCACCAGTAACTGGATCTTCAACTGTAATATACATACCATCTGCCTTTGTTAAAATTGGTGCCTTTTCGGAAATAACCCTTTGAAAAACTAGTGATTCAGCCATTGTAATAATATATTGATAATTTGTTTGTGTTCTTGTTGTTTTATGTAATAATAAATTAAAGAGGTCGATGATTTGTATTAGTTTGAGTAAACCATCGTAGAATACGGTCTTAATTTATAGACATTCAAAAGAACCTGATTTATAATATAAAACAGCAAAAAGTCTTTAATCAAAAATCAATCATGGCTTGACCTACTGCATTAGGAAGGTGTAAATCCAAGACGTCTTTTTAATGGACCCACTTTCAACATATCTTTTGTGATAGAAACGGTTTTGTGTCAAATAAAAATGATAAAAATGAGAAAATAAAAAAGCGCCTACACCTTCTCGAATGGGAAGGTCTACCCTTAATAGTCACATGTAGTATAATACCTATATATAATAATTTTTACTCTAAGTAATAAACAATTAAATACATATATAAATAAATCACTCTACATGTTTACACTAAACTTCAATGGCATCAGTAAAGATTAAAATATCTTTTAACCTTAAACCATTAGCACGAATATCATCATCTGTTTCAAGTGCTTTTAAATCATTCTTTAAATCATCAATTTCATCATCAATATTATCATTGATAGCTGAATCAAGATTTGTATCAGTATTTACTGTTAAAAAATCCTTATTAATTGAATCATCCTTTGAAGCAACCAAAATCAATCCCTTTGATCTAATTGATTTAATTATTTCTGGTGATAAGTTTAATATCCGTTCAGGTACTGTTATACCTAATAAATTATTTGAACATGCATAATTAATTGCTAATTTTATTGATCTTGTCAATTTATCATCGTGATCTAATAGATTAATATATTCTGTTGAATCTTTATTAATTGAATCAATGTTATCAATAGAAATTTTATTTTCTTTTTCATCATTAGTGTCTGTAATTTTATTATTCATTTTTTCATCATTCTTTAAAATTCCATTTGATGTACATTCATAAAACTTCTTGGTTTTATTATTATAATTGATACCATTCAGATTATAAAAAACTGGATAATTTGGTTGTTTCCAATTTAAAATCGTACAAACATTTGGATTATTTGATGATAAAACAATTTGTCTACTAATATTTTTTGAAATTTGATTATTACTTCTTAATTTTCTGACATGAGTAAAAATATCAGTCAAAATTGCATCCATAAAATAATTTAAGTTATTTGTTGAATGCATTTCACTATTTACAACGTTTTGAGACTTTTGAATTGCTAAATATGCAAATTCTTTTAAATCATAATTTTCTAGTTCATAAGTTGAGGGATGAAATATTTCTAAATTTAATGAAATTTTACTATCAATTAACTCTAAAAATTCACTTAATGGTAAGTAAACATTTGAAATAATCGAGCTAAAATTATCTTTTAATTCTTTTGGTGTTTGATTTTTTAATTTATTCTTGAAATAAGTTAATTTCTCTTCATCATTATTATAAACAATTGACTTTAATTGTTCATAATTAAATAATGTTATAGGTAATTTAACGTTAGGTGAAATTTCAATCTGTAATTTTGGACAAACAACTGGTGTACCATCGTGCAATGAACAGATATGAATCACATAATACTCACCATTAAGTGAAGAACTTGTAACAAATGAAGTTAAATTAACATCTTGTTTCTTTTTATTTTTTTCATGATCATCATCTTCTGAAGAAGATGATAACTTCCAATATGTATCATACATAGAAATCTCTAATGGTTTGCCAGAATATGGATAAATCATTTCATATGAAAATCTTAATGAACCAATTGTTCTTAATCTAACATCTAATAAGGGTAATTCTAAATATCCAGCATTTTTTGTACCTAACCCAGGATAATCAGATTTTAAAATTGAGGAAGTTAAAGTTGCTTTTGCTAATAATCTGGTACCAAAAGTTGGGAATAATGCAAAATCAATTTCAAATAAAGCATCATCAATTGAATCCAATTGAAAGGTAACAATTTTGGAATTATCTAAAACTGGTAGTAATATATTTCTTGGAATTAATTCATTATTACTAATTGTAATTCTACCGGGTATTGAAGTAAGAAAAACATTAGGATTTAAGTTGATTGAGTATCTATTTGTATAAAATGAGATTTTTAAGAAAATTCTCTTTTCCAAGAAATTATGTCCATACTTTCTTAATGGTATAATAGGAGGTGGTAATGATAATTCGGGAATTGAGTCAAGATTACTTAGATCAACTATGTCATTTAATGAAGATGTTAGAGAAACTGAATTTAAGATTGAGAATTTTGGAGGCGCAGCGATAGCAGGGGTGGTAGCCTTATTGTCAGCAACCTTCATGTTATTTTTATTTTCAACTTTTTCCAATCTCATTGAATCTAATAAAATGTTGAAAACAGAAATATTACCTTCAAAAATTGCATAGTATAAAGGATTAAACCCATCTTCATCCTTTAAATTAAAGTCAGCACCATAATCAATCAAAGTTTTAGTCATTTTTGGGTCATTTGTAAAAACTGAATAAAATATTGATGACCATTTATTTAATTTATCAATTTGATTTATGTCTGCACCATATTCTAACAATAATGGAACAAGATTAAAGTTACCAGAACTTGCAACTATATGTAAAGGTAATAAACCTTCAGCGTTACATTGAGAAGAATTAATCAATAAATCTTCATTTTTGGCCTTTTCTGGAGTACCAAATTGATGTAATAATAATTCCACAACTTTCAAATTACCAAATTTACAAGCCACATTTAAAGGTAAATACATTGGTTTTAAATCATTTTGTTTTGGAAATCCATTTGCATTATAATCCAACAATATTTTGACAGATGAAACGTGATCGTTTATAATTGCTAATAATAAGGGTGAAATTGATTCATTATCTTGAGAATCAATTATTTTATTAATTATATCTTCTTTCCCATGATTTTTCAAATGTGATAATATCGAATTTAATAAATCATCTCTACCATTTTCAGTAATATAATGTAAGCATGATCTACCAGTTATATCTTTAAGTGAAGGATCAATATTTGAATCAAGACAAATTTGGAAAATTTCATTTCTACCAAGTTTACAAATAGAAGCTTCAATCAAACAAGATCTACCATTTAAATCATCAATAAAATTCAAATCTATAAATTCTTTAAAAAATTCATAAAATTGTAAAATTGAATCGTTAGGAATTTGTAAATTACCTATTATTAACATGAAAACTTTTGAGAATGTGAATTTTTTAGTATCATTATTCAATTTTGAAATAATTTGATTAGACCATTCTTTTAATTTTATAATTTGTTCTTGTGTTGGTAAATTTGCATTTTGTAATGTAATTTCATAAAAATCTGTATATAATTGATCAGATTTATTAAAATCTTCATCATCAATATTATTAATTGTTGCCGGTGTTGTTCCAGTACTATTCATTTCTTCATTAATTGTTTCATTATCATTATCTATTTCTATTAAATCATTATTCTTACCACTATTGCTATTATACCTTAGGAAAGATTTATCACCATCACTTAAGGCTTCTAATTCCATAAGATTACTTGCAACCAAATCACTTAATTCAACAATTTGATTTCTATGGAAAATAGGTTGAACATTAACGGTTGTTGTCAAATACAATTCTTTTGTACTTGATTTTGATCTCTTATCCCATTTTTTTAGAACTTTTGTAAATCCAGTTTCATTCAGTTCAACAAATTGTTCTAATCTATCCAAATCTTTTGAGAATTTTTTAAATCCATCATATAAGGAAATGAAAGTAATGGAATTTTTAGATATTAAGTTTTCTTTAATTGATTTATTCTTTTTAGCAATCAATAAATCAAATCTGAATCTTAACTCCGACTCTTTCTCAAGATAGAATTCGTTAACTTTTTCTAATTCTCTTTCTAGTCTGAAAAAAAATGAACCCTTTTTATCTTGTAGTGTTGTCGTACCATCTTGAGTCAAAGCATTGATTAGTTTTTTTAATTGTTTATAATTTATAAAATGAGATGAATATTCAGGTAACTCTAATTGTCTAGTCGCTAAATATTTACCAAACTTCATAATACAATATAAGATAAGTTTGTCAATTTATTGAAGGGGTATATAATCTTGTATACTATGTATATTAGATGTTCAATAAATCAGCAACTTGTAAAGAATTTAAACAAATAAAACCAGTATCAGAAACTTTCAATTTAGGAAATGCCAGTAAATTCACACGTGCGCATGGCATTGTCAAAAAAAAGGTGAAAGGCGACATGTTTTTCTTTCTTTTGCCTTTTCATAAATTTTTTACATTTTTTTACATTTTCTTTCCGTTTTTTTTTTCATTCCAGTCGTCATTATAAGTTACACATTAGATATAGATAAATAAAATATAAGTAGTAGATAGTGAGTATCATAGTAATATATTTTTAAATGTTTTTCCCATAAATGAAATTTTCAAACTCTAAATCAACATCATCATTCATCGTAAAATCCATAATTTCATTACTTAAACTGGATGTGGTGATGGTTGAACTTTTCTTGTTTGAAAAATTCATTAGTTCTAAACTACCAATATCGTCATCAATATCTAAATCTATATCATCATCAATAAATTCATCTTGAAAATTAGTGTTAATTGCGTTAAATGTATCCAATATAGATATCGGATTTTTAACTTTATTTCTCAAACTTGACGAATTCGGTGCAATTATTGGTACTTCGTAATTCAATTTTATATCCAGTTTTCCATTAATTATTGATTCATCATTTGGTAAACTGAGTAAATCAAATGGTGGCAATTCAGTGATATTTTCCATTCTTGGAGGTATATTGTTGTTATTGTTGTGGTTATTATTATTTGATTCAATTGTTTCATTGGTTGCACTTAAGGATAATGAAAACATCGTACTTGGTGTTGTTGAAACTGTTGAAAGTAAATCATCTTCATCATATATAAATTGTTTTTCGAAATTCTTATCTAAGAATGAATCATTTTTAAGTATTGGAGATTCTAAGGATTTATCATTTATCGTAGCATTGTTCGTTAAAGTGTTGGTCATTATCTTATCACTATTTGATGTAGCCTTAGTGATAACGTTATTGTATGTTGGTTCTGGTGTTGTTTGCGAATGATTTAAATCAATCAGTGAAACAATTAAATCATTGATATCATCATCATGAGATCTTTTCTTTGATTGCTGTTGTGAGGTAATTGTATTGTTTTTTGTTTCCTTTTTAATTGTGGATTCAGAATTTGATTTAATCGGTTTTAATTCTATAGATTTTGAAGTTGGAATAGTATTATCAGTATTTTCAATATTATTAGGTATATTTTTTGTAGTAGTTGCATTATTGTTATTAGTATTGGTATTGGTATGGGTATTGGTATTGGTATTAGACTTTTTACGTTTTTCGACAATTGGTTGAACCTCATCCCTTAAATTTTTCAAGTTTGAAACCAATCTAATAACTTCTAATTTCAAATAATAATTTTCTTCATTAATTTTTAAGATTTCCTTTTTGGTTGAATTATGAATTATCGAACAATCAATTTCAATCATTTTATTAGTGTGGGGAGGGACATTTTTCTTTTTATTGTTACTACCGTTATTGTTGTTGGTATTGTTGTAAGTATTCGTGCTGGTATTGGTATGGTCATTAATATTGTTATTACATGATGAAGATGTCGATTTTGAACAAAATTTGGCAACGGGTCTTTTCTTCTCTATTGATGTACTACTAGTAGTGGTAGTATCAATTGGTTTAGGAGATAAAGAATCAGGAGTTGGAGATGGGGTAGGTATACAAGATTGTGGAGGAGATGTGACAGAAGGTGTATTTGCATTCGTAGTTGTAGTTGATATGGAATCATTTCTTTCAAGTAAGACTTTATTGAAATTAGTTTTCTCATTAGAGACATTACGTAAATGGTTTTTTGTTTTAGTGTTATTGTAATGACTAGTTTTTAGATCAACATCAATTTCATCAGAAGATAAAGGTTTCCTACCAGGTTTTGGTCTTGCAGGTAAAATCCATTTTTGACTAGTTGACAATTTAATTGGATCTTTGATTTCTGAAGGTAGATTGTTAACCGGCATGAAAGCAGAAGTTGGTATTACCGATTGATTGTTTTCTAATTTTTTAGACGGGGACATTATAAAACAGCAGAGTGAGAAGTTCGATCAACAGAACATTACAGTAACCACGATTGATCCACAGAACAGACAGAAAGGTGGAAAGAAAAGTACAACCAAAGAACGATATAGAAAATAAAACTGCAAAATAAGCAAAAAAACGCAAATCGAAAAAAAACACACCTAATTACTATTTTCGCTTCCGAAGCCCGTAGAAAACCGGGTGGGTGGGGGAATATTTGGCGAAGAAATCTGTGTTTCTTTTCAAGAAAAGTAAGCAGTTTTTGGTGTTTTTTTAAAGGTGGACTGTGTCTAGTTTAAAAGATGAAAAAACAGTCTTAGAAGAACCAATCAACTGCCCCCAAAACCGGCCGACGAAGGGGTTTAACCGCCGAAGCCTCTGGCTAAAACCGTCCACATAGAAAAATGTAAAATGGAAAATCAAAAACCATTTCTGTATACCGCGTTAATAAATCAGGGCCTTTCCTATTTGGGAAATGGTGAGGTTACTTTTCTTGATATTTAATATTTATTCTTTACTGCTTACTGGTTTATGGTTTACTACACAGTTGCTCTATATCACACCTCTGTGACGGTGTAGAAGAAGCATGGAGCTACCATCCTAACAATCCGCCTAATCCTCCGTCATTCTCCTTCTTCTCCTGTTCCTGTTTACGTTGCAACAACTCACTCAACCCACCTTTCTTCTTCTTTTTGTTCTTGTTCTTCTTAACCTTCTCATCTTTCACATTCATCAAAGGCAGTGTATTTAATGGCATCACCTCTTTCCTTCGTTCAGTTTGTTTCTCTTGGTTACTCTTCTTTAAAACATTGGTGAAATTAACGCTTAATCCACAAATAAGACATCTCATCTCTAGTATACGTTTCCTTCCCTTGGAGTCCTTCTTTATCTTTTTTACCTTACGTTCCTTCTTCTCTCTTTTACTCTCCTTCTCATATCGTATTCTAAGTTTCATGTTGATTCCAATAACGTATTCACTTTTACATCCGATACATCGATCAACATCTGCATTTTTCTCCTCTTTATCATTCAATTCTATAACTGTTTTCCCTTTACGTAATTGCACACCTAAACTATCTTCTTCTATTGAGGTGTATTTGAAATCTCCAACATCTTTTTCAATACATTCAAACTCAAACTTATTTTCAATTTTTAAATCCAGTTGTTGTTTAAAAGTACAATTTTTTCCCTCGTTTATGTTTGCATGAGTTAAATTCTGTAAATAGATCAGTCTATTTTTTCCTTCTTCGTATAAATCCATGGTTTGCTAATTAAAAAGAGTTGAAACTATTATAGTATGAATGTAAGTTTGATGAAAAAAAAATTGGTTTCCCTAATTCGGAAATTCAATTCGCTGATTTAAGTAATCTTATATAAGAGCTAGACTAACGGTTTTAATTACACAATATTAGGTAGTTTAGCTTCCACAAATTCACAAAATGCATCACAATCACTAACAATCTGATAATCAATATAATCCTTCCATGATGAATGACTTACAGGTTCTTTATTAATTAAAATAACTAATCCCTTTTCATTCTCGTGGATTTTTTTACTTAATTTTTTCACTAAATTCTTAACTCCAGTAACTTTCAAACTTGTACCAAATATAAGTAAAATATTCGGTTTTTTATTCAAATCCTTGTTTAAATTTTTAGCAAAGGTTTCACCATATGGGTGTTCTTCTCCATAAAGTACAATATTTGGTCGTATTATACCAATACTTGATTCTAAGCATCTTTTACCTAACTTTATTTTATTTTCATAAGTATCAATACATTTTGGACATTCAATTAATGACTTCGTTCCATATATACTGAAATCTTCTTCATCCATACTACTAATACTAGTATTATCATTCAATTTGTTTGAAAATATGGAATTTATACTACTAGATGTTGACTTTATTGAATTTTGAGATAAAATCATTAAATCTTCATTATCATAATCATTTTCTTGATTTTCTTCTTCAACTTCTCTAATAATTTTAACATTTCCTTCATCGTCATATATCTCATTCCATTTGTAATTATTTTTACAATTATTACAACATAATTGATGTAAATCTCCATGGAGTTGAATAACATCGGTGTCATTCCAATCATTACATTGAAATTCGGTTTTCAAGCCACACTCTCTTTCTAATCCATCAATATTTTGTGTATAGCATTTAATTAATTTTTTCGAATCTTGTAATTTCTTAATAAAGTTATGTGTCTTTGTAGGTGTCGAATTTAGAGCTTGTTGATATAACTCATAAATAAAATTATTAAATATTTGAATTGTTTCAATTGATCTATAAACTGATATATCAAACATATCTTTACCTTTCATTGTATTTTCATTGATTTTTTTATTATATAAACCGTTGTCTGATCGGAAATCGGGTATACCTGCATTACAACTTATTCCTGCGCCTGTTAAAATAATCATTTTTTTAGACTTATTTATTGATGATAAAATATCATTATGTATGGTTTCACAATCTTTAAATTCTTTAAATGTAAAATATTTTAATCCTTTAATAACTTCCTCATTTGCTAATTTCGAAATTTTTTCTCTTAATTCTATAGTGTCTAAAAGGACTGATTGTTTCAATTCTAATATTGGTTTAGTAATCTTTTTCGATTGATTCTTGGGTATTTCCTTCTTTGATTTTACAATAGGTTTTTTATTTATTTTAGTTACTTTATTATCACTGTCATTCTTTTTAACATTCTTATTATTACTTTTGTTACTTTTAACAGTATTATTGCTCTTAGCACTTTTTTTATTCTTCACATTGTTTAAATTTTCAACTGTTTTCAAGATTTCTACACTTTGATTGATTTCTTCAATTTTAATTTGTAAATTTTTAATCCTTATACTTGATCGAGGTATCCTTTCAACTTGAATCATCGTACTTATCAAAACAAACCCTATGACTGTAGAAAAAAGGGAATAAACCATTCCAATTATCACTTGTTCAATCCAACGATCTTTTTTAACAATACTGCAATCGGCAACATATATTTACAAAACTGAGATTGCCCAATTTGGAAAACTGTAAACATAAAAAGCTATGCGGTGTACGGCTGTTTTTGTTTTGAAATGCAGAACTGTCGACTTCAAATCTCTTTTATTAACCGCTCTCTAATGATGCAATTAATACCCTCTTTTTTTAATCTAGAGGGCTAGGCAATTGTGATTCATACTTTTGTCTGGTAATACTGTGGTTTAAACACATTTCTTTGGTGTCTTTACTTTTTTGAAATGATTTTTTAAGTTTTCATAATTAGATAGATTTTTCTAATATATATTAGACTAAAAATACTTTGTAATGCATATTTTTCAAAACGTTATTGAAGGGTTGAATTTGGATATACCATCTTGTAAAAGACTAAATGGTTATGGTTAAAATCTAAAGAAAATTATATAAACATTGGATGAAAAATTCCTTAAGATTTATCATATCAGAGCTCCATCTCACGCATTACGTTCTTTAGTTTATAGGTTGTAACCTTCAGTGGTCATAAGTTTATCCACTATAGAGGCAGTTCTCTTGAATTGGAAATTTTTCAAACTTTGTCCTACTTTAATAAACTTTATAAACATTAGCTCCTACTTATCTAAATACTCTTGAGTTTTCTTGTCAGTGTAAAACAATGTATAGTTAGTTCATATTGCTTTATTCATTAAAAACAAAGGATATTTCTTGAAAAAGTACTACTATGATATATGGTATTTTTGATACACAAATAAGTGACTTTCTGTGGTTAATTTGTTAGTTATGTGTTATTCTGAAAGTATGCTAGCATTGGTACGTTTTCGGCTATACTTGTTTTACTTTTCTTCTTGATATTTAAATCATTTTATGTATAATGTTTTTGAAATTCTAGTTTCATTGTTCATAATTTTGATTCAATCGATAAACCAATAATTTGTTTTGTTAAATTATTTATGACTATTTTATATAATTCAAATTGGTTGTAGTTACTACATTTGTTTTCAAAAATGTACCAACACGTAGTTCTTTCATATTACTAAATTTTCAAATCAATATTGAAATACGATAAATGAACTATTTTTTTTTAGTTGGTTATGGTATATGCAATGTAGTTTGTTAAACCTATGTATATTGTTTTAGTAATTCATTCTACTGAATTTATACTTTTTACCTTTGAATTCAATTTATATTAAAGTTTTTCAACAACCCAGCCATTTCCCGATTATTACTAACCATAAACTGTTTGCTACTTATTGGTCTTCCATTTAAATACATCATTAGCAAGTAAAAAAAAAATTTCAATTCAGACCTGTACCCTACTTTTTCAAACAAACTTAATCACAAACCCCGTAACTGTAGTATTAACTTTCTGAACATGACTTGATAGCCAGTCTTGCCGAGATGCATATTAACGTTTAGCAAAAAGTTTAAGTTGTGGAAATAACCAGTATTGATAAGTGACAACCTCATTGGTTTATAACACAACACATTTTCATTTGTATAATGCATAGCACCCCTTCTAGTGAACATATGTACTTTGCTTTTTATAATTTAAATAAGAAAAGCCATTTTATGAAGCCTTAATAACATAAGAAACGTAGATGTTAACTTTGAATTTCTGTGTTGTGTAAAAGTTTTAAAAGCCTAAACTAAAAGCACTCACTTATAATTGAATAGCTAATTTGCATAGCAAGAAACTCTCATTACGAAAGAATTTAGATTTCGAGATGCACATGGCAACGAACCTTCTCTTCACATTAACGCAAGACGGTTCTAGCAATGCATAAAGGTTTTAGCACGAAAGAAAAGCATTGCTCGTTTAATTCTTAAATTGTTGTTTATTTGCTAATTTTAGAAGTTCACAAAAACATAACAAGTGAAATATAAACAAAACTTGTTCAAAGTTTTTCAAAAATTTTGTAACATTTGGAAAAACAATTAATCTTTAATAATAAAGATTTTTGCAAAAGATTACTAATAGTTTCTTTGCTAAACGATCATGGATCTTGTTTAAAAGATAATAACATTGACAGCAGGTCAAACATTTAGTTAATTAATTGCTTTTTTAGTATTCAATTTACACAATTTACAAAATAAAACTCTTACGAGTCAAGTTAAAAAAATAATGAGAACATTTGGATTCGGGTGTAATTTAATCAGTCTAATATACCATGTTATGAGTTTAATCATATAATCGAGTTGAAGTCACATTCTCTTATTCAGCCCCTCAGCAATTTCATCACACATTTATCCACCTAATTAAATTAATTAACATTGATTGGAATTGAAAAGAAAGTTGCATACTAAGGTCATTTTCAAAGTCTTTAAAGGACCTCAACTATCCCGGCTGTTAGAATCGTTTATTAGTATGACTAAATAGCCGATATAGTAAAGGTCGTTTAAAAAATTTGAAATGATTGTCTTTTTTTCATTTATTCATAATAGATAGTGTAAAGTATGTATATAAGTCTAATATATTATTAAGTAAGTTAATCAACCTCAAAAAAAAACGGCCTATGTCATCAAAACAGATATTTGCAAAGACAAGAAATGAAGAAAAAAAAAAAAGAAAGAAAGAAGACGATGAATGTTAACAAAGCTCATGGTGAAATTCTTGGCTTTTTATATTAATCATCCATCAACCGACCGAGGTTTGCGTTTCCATAATAGTAAACCATTAAGATCGTAAAATTGATCACTTATTTCTTATTTCAGTTTTTTTCAAGATATAACATACATAGCGTAACCTTAACTTTACAAATCCGGTTACGTTGGCCTACAGATGTTTATACTCTGGTTCTAGTTGTGAAGCTGCTACATTAACAACCACCGTTTGGTAATAGAAAACTTCCAGGCCGTCCGAAATACCAAGACATCTCAATTTTTTTTTGCTCTCGTGTGGCTGGCTGTAAAACGAGCATTGATAACTTGCAAAACGTTTGTTATTGTTATTGTTTGTACAATTGTTATTATAATTATAATTAGCACCTGTTGTGTCAACAGTCAAGCGCTATTCTTAGCACCTGCAAATAATCCAATATATATATATATATGGTGAGGTATTAATATTGTTTTTAAGGTTTAGTTGCCGATTACAATGCCAAAATTGTAAAGCCCTAATTTGGTAGAATTGTTACTCAATTGCATAAATTGTATAATTAACAAAGCGACACAAACTCTTTAATCTACGTTTTCATGATAGAAACATATTTAATGATATATAGAGCTGTATTTTACTACACTTGTTTTATAGCAATACCAAACCTTCTATTATTTACGAACATTATTAATGTCTCCCGTTTGAGTAATAAAAGAGTCACAACAAAATCTTCTTAAGTTCTAAAACAGGTAGTTTTTGTGATTTCGGGTTATCTTCATCAAGTGGTAAGTTACTTGATTATTTAATACCCAAAAATTCTAAAAAAAATATAAAGTCTAAGAAGAACTAAGGTAAATAATCTGCAAGGCAAAGGGTGTTGTAAAAAATTTTAAAAGCTCTAAGTAATTAAAACTTTTAGTTTTTAAAGTTGATACAAAATAGGCACCAACTGAATTATTAACTAACTGTGCACCAAAGGTTTTCATAAAAATTCAAATGAATGTTTGAAAAACGGTAAAATTGGTGACTCATACCTTTACATCGCCAATTTTTAATTTAAAAAACTAAAGAAAGTGTTCAGGCTGCACCATGCAAAAACATGCAAGTACAAAACATTTTTAATGATTTATAATTTAAACTCAAATTATACAGCATTAACAGATGGTTCACTAAGCTTTGATTTTTATTTAGACAATTTAAGAACAAAAAACATAGTATTTTTTTACTTCTTTTGGAAATTAATGTTTGAGGACTTTGTTTATGTCTGTGAAATAAATAATATTTTTATAAAACAATGTAATATTCATCATTTAAATATTTTTTAGTTTGCTAATAACTTTATATTTTAATGCAAAATTGTTTGGATGGTACAAGTTTGGTTTAGAATTATATTTAACTTTTAAATACATAACTTAGCTATAAATAAAAGATTAAAATGGGGTCCCAATGTAATTATAGATACAACCATAGTTTTCAAAACTATACTTTTTTGTACATATATTACAGAGCTTCTAAAGAGCGTATTAATAACTTTTAAATTGAATATTGACAAATGTTTTGTTTACTATTGTGTTTATAATTATAACGTTGTAGTTTATAGTGTACCTATTGTTCAAAAATCAAATATAAAGTTAATTAAGTTTTTAAATTTATTATAATTAACTCAAAAAATAAAGGATTTTTTGGACTAAAGTTTTTCAAATTGAATATCAATTTTTATACGATTTTCAACTACTATCTTTAATAAAACTAATCCAAAATTGGTGAAACGCAACTATGGTTTGAAATTCTTATATTTTGGAATTCTCACTCTGGTATAGTATCCATATTAAATAATAAGTCGGTAATATTCAAAACTATATAGTGTTGTATATATTTTTACAAGGAGTAGAATATGTTCTGCTTATATACATAAATTGCTGTTGGTGAGTTTAGTAAGTAATATCTATAAATAGTTACATAATGCTGTTGTGATGTATCTAAACAGAGTCAAAACGTTGACTCTGGTAATGCAAATGATTGCTCATGTTGAGGATATTCTAGAGGCTTCTAATTATATTACTTATTGTATTACGTTTACAGTCTGTAGGCGGCATTCTAACAATCATTTCAACATGAATGCTACTCAAAAAGTTTAAAATTCAAATTTATTAAATAACCTTTTAACTTGTTATATTTTAATTCACAAAAAAAGCCTGAACCATTAGAAATAAAAAACTAAAAAAAAAGTTTTTTTTTTGAAATAAGATTAATTACTAATTGTTGTTTTATAACTGGCTTTGACAGGGTACTCAGAAAAGACGAGAGGCCGATAATTAAAGCAACTAAACAAAGACTACATAAATATGTCACGGGAAAGGGAAACACGCCCTTTGTATACTGTACGCAACCTTTTCTTGATAATCAGTCTTGTTTCAATGAGTGAAACTTCTAAAATGTCTACAGCGCTATTGGAAACTCTTATATACAGTAACATCAGTCAGAGTTACACGCTGACCTCACCCAGATATTCCAAGAAGACATATCAACACTAATACTATAAAATTTATATAGTTTTACACACTAAAATAGTTTTGCCTCATTTGTTTGTATAATAAATTTTTTAAAAGCTTTTTTAATTTTGTTGATTTTGTTTTCTTCTTTATTAATAAATTATAAATTTCTATACAATTATTACTTACCAGCTTGTCGTTGTTTGCAAGCTTCACAAATTTATAGTGATTTGTAGTTTATAATGTCATAATAAAGAAAAACTTAAATTGAATAAGCTTTAAATTTGAAGCTAGAAAAATCTTAGAATTTCGAATAACTGTGTTACGGATTAGATCCGGGCTGTTTTGATATAATGTAAATATCAAGGCGGTGCAAGGCTGTGCAAAGTAAAAGTGAGCAAACCGTTGAGAATGAGAAAATTGATCGTGAACTTAAAAGTTTATAAAAGAGGGATAATTCCCCAAACCGTTTGTCGGTGTTGTCGAGCTAGGAGAGACTTGACAGATATAAGTTTATTTATTTTTAGTTCTTTTTAGAACCTTAGCTAGTTTTATTTAAGTCTTTACATCGTTAAGAGAACATTGTAATATCAAGAAGTATACTAAAGTTCGGGCAGAACCTCTAACCAGATTAATGGCACCAGCTTATCCAAATGCGATCTGAATAAGATTAGTTAAGGGAAAACCACTCAATGATCTGGGGAAGCCATGGGTTTATCTTGGTACAGGTCAGGTACACAGGAATGGTTAAA